>CATKUY010000412.1:0-101311 GCA_949802685.1 Dicyrtomina minuta | reverse complement strand
TGAAAATAGAACATTTTACGCTATTTAAAATCTCCTACTGTAAACTGAATATTTTCCAATATCTCCCCTTTTTTCACGTTTCACGACCGGGACAGGTGGTTGGAACAGGAAAGCGACCGGGTCGGTCTCTGCTGTTGGAGTTCTTCCTCTTCCTCTACCGCGATTAGTGGACGACGCGGTCCTCGGTGGGCGAGATCGTCCTCGGCCCGCTCTAGTATGTACAGAGAGAGCGACCGGGGAAAGCCGACCGCGCCTACGAAGTTCCTGCTCACGAAGTCTCGCTACTCCAGACTGACTACGTAGAACCCAGTGACTCGGTAGGGGCTCCGTTGTAACGGATGGGATGCACGATTATAATGACCCGGTGTGTAGGTGTCGGTATGACCGTCGACACTCACACCCAGAGTATAAAATGATGACCGTAATACTCCGGTACCCGGTGAACTGAGAGTATCACTATAATACTTCTGTGCTGGCTCCAGTCGGCCAATAAATGCCTATGCAATGTTTAATGTTTTACAGCACAAGTATATCGTCTTTGGGAGTGTTCTTTTTATTGAACTCTGTAACTGTTCCCGTTCAATTCACACAATGTACAAATACTCACTCCACGAATCAACAATAATGATCTCTAACTTAATGACACAATTATTCCCTTTCGGGTAATTAAATAAAATCTCCGAAGGAGAAGAATAGGAAGGAGAATAAATAAATATATATATATAATTAATATAAAAACAAGATGGCTGACGGGCTAACTATCTGTCCTCACTTTACTAGCTTTTCCACCTAGTAGGTTCTCCTCGGAGCGTAAAATAGGAAGTAAAGCTAAAACTCTCTTCGCCTGTTGAGGAGGACGAGGATCGTACGATCGAGAGTGCCTACGTCATCCTGCTCAACACCAACCGTCTTTTCCAACTGCCCTACTTTACCTGCTATACTCATAGCTCTGCTCCTCTCCTATACCTACATTCCTCTCCCGATATACGCAGTGGAAATTTACTGCCTGCACTGACAACGTCGGTTGGTTTTCCATCCCCAACCTTCCTTGTCCTTTTCCCGCTACTGCTATTAATACTCTGCAGTACAATTTCCATATTTACCTTCACACTATCCCCCCCACCTGTTTCAACCAGGTAGTACTTGCTCCAGCATCGTAGATGCTCCCCAAAGCACGTACCCATTGAAACATAGGTGGATAAAGAGAGTGCCGTACTGCTGCAGCCGGGCCGTCGTCTCGCCTAAACCCTACTACCTTCACAGTGCTGTCAAGCCCTTGACCACGACCGCGCTCGTCATCCCGGTCCCGCTGTACTATCTACTCCTGCTCGTCTCGTTACACCCTTCGACGCGGTATCCCGCTTACGTCTCAACATAAAAATCGTCTCCCACGAGCTACTGACTGACCGGGCCGGTCGCCCTATCTCATGCTTAACCTATCCCGCCGCCACCTTTACAAAAAAAACTTCCGACGGCCACATCACATCCATATCACCAACATCATACTCAATGTCATGTCATAAAACTTAGTCAAAAATTTAATAAAATAATAATGCCGCACCCATGTGCTAATTCATAATCCTTAACATACAAATGTAATAAATAATAAACGAAAATAAATACAAAAGTACAAAAATACAATCCCGGTTCCTCCCCGAACCTGCCAGATTCTCCCCACCCTATGCACCTCATAACGTGGTAACCCTTAATAACTAACATAAAAAAAATGTAAAAAATCCATATAAAGGTACAAAAATACATAATCTCGGTTCCCCGAACCCCATAAACTCACAACCTACACCAATGGACACATATACACAAACCAATGCCTCTTCATTCCTGTGACTGCCCCGGCTCTTCATCGCCCCGGTCTTCATTCGTCCCGGTCGCGGCTCCACTAATCCCGGTCGAGACTTCACGTATCCCAGTCGGGGCTTTCTCCTGTCCACTAGTATTAGCTTCGCCAAACCCAGTCGGCATCCCATTCTCATCGAACCGTAAAGGCATCCTTAACTGGTTATAATCAGTAAAGAGCGGCATACCAGACCCGACCGACGTGCGCACCACTTTCTCCTGTAGGACACTTGCTTCTGGCGACTCGGTCACCGTCTGACTACCGCCTGGTACAACTACTACCGGGTCTTCAGCACCAGGCTCGTTTACTTCAACACTCTGGATGGACGTGTTCTGACTTCCAAACCCGTCTGCTGCCTGCGCCGCTCTCTCCTCTTGCATAGCCAGGACTCGCTTTGCTACCTCCTTGTAAAATCGATCCCGGTCCACCGGGGCCCACACATCAGGATTCGAGTTCCTCGCTCGCAAGTCGGCCACCGACCGCAGAACCCCCGCTACTTGCAGGTAAACATCCTGGAGACCGCGTTCCATCCCTGAGTCGCGAAAAATTGGTTCCCGAGGTGTTCGAACCAACATCCAAGACTGCTCCTTCAAAAGAGCTTCTATCGCCCTCATTAACTCATACGCGCCCACTGTCGCTGGCCCCCGCACTAGTCCCAACAACTGATTCTGGAGTACTTCCTTCTCTCCAACTGGCGCGTCCGCATCATGGGCTCTAACTTCGACCCGGTTCCACGCTGACTGCATGACATCCATCCGAAACATGATGTCATCTTCGCCCGGCTTCCGTAAATAGGGCTGCGACTTATCTATCCATTCTTCCGGTCGCTCTGGCTGATCTTTGTCCGCCGACAAGCACGAGACCACCGTATGACCGACTGCCCGACAGACCCGGCAAACCTTTCCAATCTTGTACATCCCCGGTTGTGTGGGAGCATACACCGGGCCCTTGGTCGTGTCCGCCAGCCAGCGTCTTTGCCACTTGATGTGGTTGTCCGGAAGCAGGAGCCAGCCACTGACCGCGTTGAACACATAAACCCTTCCTAATACAGGATGCCTATTATCCCATACCCGGGTGTCTGTGTCCAACAACAGCTTCATGACCCGCCTGCCTGCTTCCTTAATGGCCCTTGCTTGAGCTCCGACCTTTCCCATGAACCCAGATGCCAGAGTCTTCTCGTACTCGATCGTGGACTGCGGCTGCCTCGGGTCCTGGTCGTCGTCTTCGGAATCCTCCTCGTTATCCTCGGTTTCCGAGGCCAAGTTCACCGTCTTAACTTTCTTGGCTGGCGTCCCCTTTGGTGTCGAACGCTTCCTCTTAACGAGCTTCGGTCCCGGTGTCGCTTCGCCGTCTAGCACTACCCCGCCTCTGCTCCTGGTCCTGGCTGGAGTCGGTTTGTTCGCGGTCTTCTTATCCGCTTTTCTACCTGACTTCGAGCTCGACGCCCCGGTCTGGCCTGCATGTAGCTGTTTATTTGCCTTTGCAATCGCTTCATCCTGCAACTTCTGGTGCTGTGCGGCGATACGCTCCTGCTCCCTTGCCAGTACCGCGGCTGCTTCTCGGTCTTCTTCCTCCTTCCGTCGCTGCTCGGCCCGAGTCACACTACGCTGTTCATCCCAATCTTTAATGAACACTTCCGGCCGGCAGTCCACATCCCTAACCGCGGAGGCATTAGACTCACACCCATCTGCGTCAATCATCTGCACGGTCGAGTCCAACAGACTGATCGCGTCCATGTGCATCAGTGTTTGCACCGGCTTCTGCAGTTCCCTCAGCCTGACCCAACCTTCCAGCTTCTTTTTCCCCTGCATCATTCTGCCCGCGTCTTTTTCCTTAACGCCGGTGGTGTCTATTACACTCCACAAATCGATGAACTCCGCAAAGGCACTAAACGCGTTCTTAAAATACGTGTGCACTTCACCTTGCTGCGCGCACCGGTACTTGGACGCCCATTTAGACGGAGTATCCTGGGTCTTCAACTTATTGGACTTGCCCAAGATCAGCAGTACCTGGATCATCCATGCTATGGACTGCATCGATAGCCACTCTCCCGGTCGTAGGTCTAACCTATACGCAAACTCTCTACGGAGCACCAGCAGGATTGAAAGAAGACCCCTCGGGTCGAATCTCTGCCAAAGGTTGAACTGCTTCTTATCCACCAAACCGCGCACTTCTTTTAGCAGCATAAGAACATCCTGTTTTAGGAGCGCGTCTGTATATTGAGGCGCGACTACCGGCATTCGTGTACTTAAAATATCTATTCTGTCCGGCACTGCCTTTAACCACCGCTCGTAGCCCATCCGCGTCATAGAATATGACTCCGCGTACAACCGCCCCAAGTTTAACACTCCTAACACCACTTTCGACATAAACTCCACCTGCGTGTCCCGGAGTATCACTCTGTCCTCGTCCCTTGACGGCCTATTGTCCTCTGCCATATCCACCCGGGACACCTGTATTCCCGGGAACACCGTGCACATCACCACTTCAACTTGTCGCGGTGCGTCCCGCTTGTACTTTGCCGACCACAGCTTTTGCCACAAGTACTTGACATCCACAGCGTGTCGCGGTCAGGTATTCGCGAAATTTCTCAGCAGTTCGAACTGTGATCCCAGACCGTAGAACCACTTCGTCGCCTTGTGCTTCTCCAGCCACTCCAACGCATATACTCTGGCTGTGTGGGGTAGAGTGGCAAACCCCATGATCACCACGTTATTTCCATCGGTGACCGCGATTACCGATATGTAACCCCTTTTGGTATTGTGGCGGGTAGCCCTCCACACGTGCACCCCGACGTGTGTCGCTCCCGCTAACCTGTCCAACGCGGCTTTAACCTCTTCTTCCGTGCTGGTGTCCGCGCTCACCACCAACTTCCTCGTCGGGGACGGTTTTGTATCCAACGCTTTCTGGTCCCAGGACCCGTCCCGCTCCACAAATGAGTGGATTCGCCTCGCCGGCAGATCCTCCTTCGTACTGTATCTAAAGGCATCCTCGTTTTCCGCCTGCTGCCGGTAGGCCTCCGTTAAGCCTTTCAAGGACTAATGATCTTGTGGCCGCTCCGCGACCCGAGTCGTACCTCGTTCGAGCGCTTCCGTTTTGATGCTTCGCGAAAGCCACCCGAAATCTACCGGGTTGTCAGGTAATCTCGATACGAACGCTCTATCGTTCAATCCTTCGCTGCATGACGCAGCCATCCATGACACAGTGCCATAGGCCTGTGCAACGTCCAGCTCCCATTGCGGTGGGGTCTCTATGCTAAAAAAAATTTAAAACCACAGATTAGACAGTGTCAAAGTGAGATTCCCCTCACCTCCGTCTCGCTGTGTTTCCCAAAACTCATGCATGTGGCCGCGCCAAGGCGCGGCCAAAACAATAAAAATCCCATCACCGCGGTACCAGTGGTACCGCAAAGAAAACTTAAAACAAACAAACTTAACTAATTTTAGTGCAGCAATCCCGGTCGCCCGGTCTCGCCACTATACTCCCCGCTACTTCTGGATGGTTCAAGACCATCCCGGTCGTCCCCTCTACTCTAAGGTGTTCTGGTGCAAACTAAGATGCATTGAGCAAATACTTAACGTTTAAGCGCGTACCTTTTTTGCTTACCCACAGAAAACTTTAAACTGTGACCATACACCACACCACAGTTTCCGGTATCTGGTCGCCTGTTCCTGAATTGTACCCTTGTCGAGTTCTTGGTTCCGCAACACCTCACTCCGAGCGGTCCCAATTCAGGTTGAGTTTTAATGTTTATACACGCGGCTCTCTACCGGTGATTCCACTTGATGTACTAGGAGGTCTATTCTATCACGCGCGCCTACCCTTCGCTTCTCTTCCTTGCTTACTGCTAATCCCATTCCCTGACTGACCGCGATCACCTTTTGCCTCAAATTCGATGCGAGCCTCTACGAGTTTATTCATGCTCGGGAAGTTCTCGGCGGCTGTTTATTCGAAATCCGACGCCGGCCGATTGTTCCATGGAAGGTTTTGGCCACATCCTCCGCGGTCAGAATGACCGCGTCTCCGCTCGTCCCGCTGACTTTTACATTAACTAACCTATTTTGCACCAGCGTCCTCCAGACTAAGTCTGGGTTAGGCTTAGTTTATCCTCCCAAAGCTTTAAGTACCGCGCCCACACCGGGTTTGTCTACCTTGTTCCCGGTGCCTAACTCCACAAGAACTGAGGCCAGACTTGATTGAAAAAGAAAAATAAAACTAAGTCCCCTAGTTTTGTTTTATCCTCGTCCCTACCGCGGTCAGTACGACCGCGCCTCTACTCTCCCTACTCACTACTATGCCTAACTAACCTTGCATATGACCGCGTCCTCCAGACCGCGGTCCGGGTTTTGGCTAGTTTATCCTCGCAAAGCTTTGAGCATCGCGCTGCTACGGGATTCCATATCTTGACTAGCATCCCTGATGGTCTACGACCTGGACATCCCCCCGACTCTCTTACCGCCGCTACGAGACTCGCCTCTTGACTAGCACCCCCGGTGGTCTACAAGACAATCCCGCTCTCTGCACTACTACTGCGTACCAGGTCTCGCTCCTGACTAGCATCCTGAGATGGTCTACGGAACGGGTACACACCATACTTCGCTCTGAACCCCTGGCTAGCAACTCTATAGGAAGGCCTTCGGGATTTTTGGTCTGTGACCGCGCACCAGGTCTCGCTCCTGACTAGCATCTAAGATGGTCTTCGGAACGGGCGCACACCATATTTCTGACTACACCCCTGGCTAGCATCTTTACGAAGGCCTACGGGATCGCTGATTCATTACCGCGTACCAGGTCTCGCCCCTGACTAGCATCCAAGATGGTCTACGGGACGGGTACACACCCGCTACACTCTGCTCTCTCTGTCCTGACCTAGCGCGATTAATGCGGGCCTACGGACTCACCCCTGGCTAGCATCTATGTCGAAGGCCTACGGGATGTTGGTTTTTTGCTGATATTTAGATCGCTCACAGCTTAGAGCTAGACCGACTTTCACGGCATCCCCTGACTAGCATCGTTGGCGATGGTCTTCGGGGTATGGAGCTCCACTCTGGCTGGTTTATGTGCTCCCGCAGCTTTGAGCCCGAGCCTCTTGCTCCTCTCGACTTCCTTTCCGCGAAGGTACAAGACCTTCACTTATGTTCAGATCTTACCTTCTATGCCTGCCCCTACGGTGGAGATCACGACGGGCGTGAGGCGCAGTTTAACGTCGTACACACCATAGGAAGTGAGGAAGAATAGGTTTGTGCCCGCCAAGACATCCCTATCCTTCCCACCTTAACCTAAAACACACTTTTTTTTCGTTTTTATAAAATTTTAAAAGTTTTTTTTTCAGTTTTTATGTAAAATTTTATAAAAGAATTCCATGCAAAACTAAAGGATAAATAAACATAAGATAGGAGATGAAAGATTTGATTGAAGAGTTTAAAATAAACTAGGTATTTCTATCATTAGCATCAAAAATTCATGGACACTGCCAGTGTCTTCCTCGGTCATCGCGTAGTTGATGCCCAAACGCACTGGTTGTTTGTGATCCCGACCGGGATAGCGTCTTGGTGGTGGTGGGTCATCAATGTCTACTTCATAGTCATCAGGCAGGTTGATAGGTCCAAAACCTCCTCTCCAACCTGTGCTCTGGTTCGTACTCCCGGTCGCGGTAACCGCGCTACCGTGACTCCCTCCGGAATCTGGTACAGTCTCGGTATCTGGTGATGGTACAAACTCGGTGACTACCGAGTCTGGCTGTGGTCGTTCATTGGTATCCGGTCCCGCCTCTCCGTCCACACTTATTACAGACTCCTCTACCGGGACCGGGTCCTCGCTCTCTTTCTCGTGGTAAGGTAACATGAGGGAAGTGTGGAACCTCATCGGATTACTATTAGGTTTGTCTGGGTCCTGAATACTGTAGGACCAATCTGAGTGCACTTCTACTACCTTCCACGGCCCGGTGTAACGTGGTCCAAGGGATTTCGCGTACTTATCCTCCTTTGAGGACAGTTTCTTATCGCGTATCTTAACTAAGTCCCCTACCGCGTACACAACATCTCTCCTGTTTTGGTCGAAGTACTTCTTCTGCTGCAATTGCGCCTCTCTCAAATTATACCTGGCCTGATCTCTGATGAAAGTTACATCTTTAAGCAATTGCCGCCCGTACTCTTCTTCTGTCACCTTCAATGTTTCCAATAACTGCATCTTACGGTCTATTGGTAATAATATGTCTCTACCCAAGTTCAGTTGACATGGTGAATACCGGGATGACTTGGATTTCGCGGTATTGAGCGCTACCATATAGTCACCTAACTGCTTTGCCCACATCGTCTGGGTTGCCATGCAAAACGCGCGTAAGATACTTTTAATATCCCGGTTTGCCCGCTCCGACTGGTTCGGGTTGGGATGGTAAGGTGCCACATGGACGCATGTAGCTCCCCACTGACGCAGCTGATCATTCCAGTCATCACCCGAAAAATATGACGCATTGTCGGAGACTATGCGCTTCGGTGTTCCAAACTGGTTAAACACCTTCTGCAGGAACTTCAAGATCTTTATTGACGATACCGATGTTAAGGGTTCCATGCTCACCCACTTTAAAAACTCGTCCACACAAACAACGATGAACTTGAAGCCCGCGCTCGCGGTCAACTCTCCGACAATGTCTACATGCACACACTCGAAAACGTTGTTCCTGTAAGAGTGAATGCCCATCTTTCCCGGTTGTGCCTGGTTTGAAGACTTTACTAACTGGCATACCGCGCAAGTCTTCACATACGCCTCTATGATCTTATGCATATTATAAAACCAGAACCTTTTCCTGATCCGGTCATATGTGCGTTCTACTCCTTGGTGTCCGGCCATCGTACTGTCGTGAAAGTGCGCTATGATATCCCGCTCTATAGACTGCGGTATGACCGGGACTATGCGTTTCCTGGCTGTTACCGACTCCGGATCTAAGAAACTCGCCTGAATTAACGGATGCTGCCACTTAATATGCTTACCCTTCTTCATGAGCATAGACGGTCGTACCCTTACCGGCAGCACCAGTTGCCCGGTCCGCTCTTCTTCCTCCAGCCTCTGTTCCCATAATTTGTCCACCTGGTTGCTATAAAAGCCACCCTCCGGTGTACCCTCTTTCAGGATTGACCGCGACGCGGTCTGCTCTTTACATGGGACATACCTACAGAGGATTCCTTCCACGATGACATAGTCGTAGCGATACCTAGACCGCTCCCCGACCCGGCTAAGGCTCTTGGCGATCGTAGATAGTGCCTCGCACTCTCTCTGCAAGCCCCGCAGCATGTCCTCGTCCAGCATGTCCATATCTACCTCTACTCGCTCCCTGGTGTTTGTGAACATTGCCAGGCATACGCACGCACTTTCCAGACACATGTCCAGCTCGTCCGGGTTATCGTCGTACTTGGGATCCGGTAGCGCGCCGCGAGAGAGCAAGTCTGCTAGTTTGTTGTCTTCTCCCTTCACAAAGTCTATGTCATTGACAATGTCCCCCAACTCTATCGCCCACATGACAATATGCCGGTTGTAGAGATGGTCATTTATGGCCGCATGTTTCAGGTGTGTCAACGCTTGGTTGTCACCTGAAAATCACTTGCTTCTGGTACCTGATGAAGGGATCGAAGACCCAGTTGGCAAACCTGATGGCTAGACATTCCTTCTCTCTCGCGTCGTATCTGCGCTCTGCTGCATTCAACAGTTTGCTGCGGCATTCGATCACCCGAAATCTGTCCTTCCCCGCTATTTCACAATAGTACTCCTGGGCAAGAATGGCCCCCAGGCCCACATCACTTGCGTCCGTATACAAGTATAACGGGTGATCATAATTTATTGTGTTAAGCGTGATTTCCTTTGCCACCTCCGCTTTGATCTGCTCGAACGCGGTCTGTTGACTCTTTCCCCACCGGAACGGCAAGTTCGGAAGTAGTATGTTTTGCTTCCTTTCGTTGGGATTTCCCGCCGTTTCGGCGCCGCACGGCGGGTTTCTCGCCGAAAAAACCGCACAGAAAATAGCCGAAAAAACCGCACGGCGGGTTGGGAATTTCTCGCCGAAAAAACCGCACGGCGGGTTATTGATTTATTGATTTTATTGATTTTATTGATTTTATTGATTTTATTGCGAATTTGCGAATTTTTCGCGAATTGCGTGCGAATTTTTCGCGAATTGCGAATTTTTCGCAAATTTAACCTGCTAACCTAACCCAGCTCAAGTAGCGTTGGTGTCTAACCTAACCCGCTAACCTAACCTATGTATAGTGGATATATAGTGGTGAGGATATATGGTGGGGAGTGCTGCTAACCTACCCTAACCTAAACCTAATGTTAGGTTGACTTGTTGGATATATGGTGAGTAGCGATGGCGGGTTTCTTGCGTTGTTGCAAAATTTCCGGGCGGGTTGTGAATTTGGCGGGTTGCGAATTTTGACGACTAGCGAATTTGGCGGATTCCGCACAGGTCGTTGCTATTTCCCGCCAATCAATATCCCGCCACTGCAGACTGTCGTGTATCCTGCCTATGTTCCCGCCGCGTTATTGATTATCCCACCGTTGGCGGATTCTTCTCGCCAATCAATACTATGTCCACGTCACGTTATTGATTATCCCGGCTTCTTCACATCCTGGTCTGTGGGAAGCATGGCGGGGGTCCTCTGCTGCGTCCTTGGGTTGTCACTTCCCTTGGCTCGCCATGATGTCCTGCAACCGTTCTGTGGAAGCTATCATGGTGCCCTTGGCCTGGCATGATGTCCTGGACTCGATACACTGTCCGCCATTTTGCCTGCTCTATGTGCCCTCTGAGTCCGCTAACGGCTACTCTATGTCCGCCATTGGCCTTTCCGCAATAGGAAGCTCGCCGTCGCCCTAGGGTTGCTTGCGCCTGTCCTGAGCTGTCATCGCTGTGGGGAAAGACCCTCTAAATGCCCTCTGCAGTCTGTTGCAGTCGTGGGAGGGGTAGCGAAAGACCTTTCGAATGCCCTCTACAGCCGTAAGGGGTGGGGTCTGCTGTCCGAGACCCGCCGCTCAGGGATCTGCCGCTGCCCGGGACCCGCCACTGCCCTGGACCGGGCGCTGCTCTGTGGGTCTGCCACTGGGTAGGGCTCTACCGCTGGTGGCTGTATATTATGTATGGGATCGTACACAAGCTATGTCACATGCAGTATAGACTACGTAACACTTAAATGGTCTGTATGGGAATCCATTTGCCTTTTGTATGCTTTATATATGACATTTTTTATGAGCAATGCATATATTTTTATAATAAACCCATCAATACATGTTTTTAAATGCCAATTGGTTTTTTATTACAGTTTTAAAAATTTAGTTTACAATTTTTTTTTATATTTTTTTATGTTAACAAATTATTTCTCTTACTATTTGTTTTTAAGTTTAAGTATTCTAAAATGTTTACAAATTATTTTTTACTATTTTGTTTTTACACTTAACATTTTTAAAATCTTTACAGACTAAATAATTTTTTTTATAAATTTTTACAAATTTTATTTACAAACTAAATTGATTTTTTAAAGTATGTGTAAATTATTTTTTACACTGTAACTTATTTCTCAAAGTTAATTTTTTTTTTAAAAATTACATTACATATATTTTGTGCTTCAATATACATAACTTAACTTTATATATTATTTTGAGACGTAACGTAATTATTTTTACATACATGTTTCTATGTCCGATATTCATCTTGTTTGTATTTGCAAATATATTTTTGTACAATTTCTAAAATTTTATAGGTTCGCCAAAACATACAATGTCCGCACATTTTTATTTTTGGCTCGTACTTGTACATGAAAATTCTTTCACCGTATAGGGTTATTTTCCGAATATAGTCTGAACTAGGGTTTTCAGTCCAGGCTTTGACATTGCTTGGGTTGTTTTCACACACAAAGCAACCGTTGTTTTCCACTTGTCTTGTTACTTTACACCAGTTCTCAATATTTGTGAACTTCTTTAACCGAATCCATACAACGTATGGTGTATTTAAGCTGTAAGCAATCCTTAATTCTTTCAGCTTTACTTGTTCTTCACAATCTATACAGTACTGTTTGTTGTTATACATTACAGTATGTAAACTTGATGGTTTAAAGTTTAACCAGCAGAACTGGCATGACTCACACATCAAACTTTGTAGAGTATTCATTTTGTTTTCAAGATGGATACCATCTGTTTTATTGCCATTGACAACTGCAATGCTATATATTCATCTTTGTTGTTTTCGCAAATGTATTTTTGTACAACTTCCATATCTGTCACAATCATGCAGTACTCACACAATTTGATTTCAGGCATGTACTTGTATACGTATACTGTTTCTCCGTATAGCGAAACCATGCGAATATATTTTGAATTAGGATCTTTTGTAGTGCCTTTTATACAAGGGTTTTTCTTGCATACAAAACAATCGGTGTTTGACAAACTTCTTGTTACTTCACACCAATTTTTAATGTTTTCGAATCTACGAAAGTCAATCCATTTATCGTATGGTGTATTTAAATATTTTGCAACTCTTTCGTCTTTCTCTTTTTCGCAAGTTTTACATCTTGCACAGTACTGTTTGTTGTTATACTCGACGGTTTACAAACTTGTCATACAGTTTCTGCTTTGCAAATGTGACGGTATATAGTTCAACCAGCAAAACTGGCACGCCTCACACAACAAACTTTGCAGTGTATTCATATTGTTTTTAACATGAATTAAACTTGATCCATAGACAATTGCAATGCTTTATATTCATCTTCTTTGTACTTGCAAATATATTCGTGAGCATTCTCCAAAACTCTCGAGCTTCGGCACAACATACAATATCCGCATACTTTAATTTCCGGCATGTACTTGTATATGAACACAATCTCGCCATACAGAGACACGCCGTGAACAAATTCTGCGTCTGGGCCTTCTGTAGATGATGGTTTATCATACGGATCGTATTCGCACACAAAACAATCCGTTTTCTCGAAACGTCTGGTTACTTCACACCAATTGTTAATATTGTCAAACTTATCAAAGTCAATCCATTCGTCATACGATGTATTTAGACATTCAGTCACTTTTTCATCTTTTTTCTTTTCTTGCACTTTGCATTGCGCACAGTATTGTTTGTTGTTATGCTCGACTGTTTGCAAACTTGACGGCATATAGTTCAACCAGCAAAACTGGCACGCCTCACACAACAAACTCTGCCATGTATTCATATTGTTTTTAACACGAATTACACTTGTTCCATTGACATTTGCATTGCTTTATATTCATCTTCTTTGTAGTTGCGAATATATTCTTGAACATTCTCCAAAACTCTCGAGCTTCGCCAAAACATACAATAGTTACACACTTTAATTTTTGGCATGTACTTGTATATGTATACAGTTTCCCCATACAGAGATACACTATGTATATATTCTACATCAGGTTCTCCTGTGGATGATACGATATCATGAGGATCGTATTTACACACAAAACAATCTGTTTTGACCAAACTTCTGGTTACTTCACACCAATTGTCAACAGAGTCGAACTTCTCAAAGTTAATCCAATCGTCATATGGTGTATTTAGACATTCAGCCACTTTTTCATCTTTTTTCTTTTCTTGCGCTTCACATCGCGCACAGTATTGTTCGTTTTTATACTCAATTAATTGCAAACTTGATGTCATATAGTTTATGCTTTGCAAATTTGACGGCATATAGTTTAACCAGCAGAACTGGCATGCCTCACACATCAAACTTTCCAGAGTTATTGTATTCATGTTTTTTGCACAAGTTACAATTTGCAATCTTGGGTTAAGAACAACACAAGGTTTTCAATTTCATCGTGGTTCAATTCAATTTGCGGACCCAACCATCCTCCGTATTTCACAGACGTTTTTTCTGAAACCGGGCAGTGCAAAACAAGTTTTGAATACTTTCCGTCGTTGAAGTATGTGAGATTGAGGTTTTCAATGTTATCCTCTGGCGTTTGAATGTAAACGTTGTGATCATGGACACCTCGAATGAACTTCAGTAACAACTTGCCGGTGACAAGTGAGAATTCAACTGTTGTGGATTCAGTTTCGTTTCGCAATCGACCAACGTAAATGTAGTTGCACTGTTTATAATTGTTCCATGTTTTTCGTGCTAAAAGTCGATCACCAATCTAAAATTAAAAACATTATTATAGAATATTGATTATTGATTATTAGGGATCGAAAATTGAGCTTGATTTCTTAGCTCAAAAAAGTGAGCCAGATTTTTTAGCTCGCTTTGTCTTAAAAAAGTGAGCCAGATTTTTTAGCTCACTTTGGCTCAAAAAAGTGAGCCAGATTTTTGAGCTCACTTTGGCTCAAAAAAGTGAGCCAGATTTCCTGGCTCAAATGAGCCAAATTTCCTGGCTCAAATGAGCTGAAACATTTGACTCAAATAATGAGAAAAAAATAAAACTTACAATTTTTGAATTTGGGTTTTTGAAAAAATCCACTTTGTTCGTTTTTTCAATTATTGGTTTATCCCAATTTTTACACAATATAGGATCGTAAGATTCAAGGTGTTCCATGGTAGATGTTTACTGCCCGACTGTCAAATCGTGACTGAGGACGCACAGAAACGTTACGATGTTATATTAACGAACAGAGTCTGTAATTCCGAGAATTTCAGCAGGGTACTCTGGAAATAAATTGACGCAGTATGTTCTGTTTTCAGTATGTGATGCTTTTTCAATTTTATTATAAATTCGACAAACTTGCGGAAAACTGAGATCCCATTTTTCCCATTTATTTTCCCATTTCACACGTGGTTTAACTGTAGGTTGTTCTAAAATGCCGGTCTTTATAACAGCTATCTGTCCGTAAATATGAATAGTGAAATCAACAGTGTACAATTCGTCCGCCATAGCTTAGCCTTGAACAGCGACTGAATGTATAAATACAGGAATCAGTTAGTTTTACTTTCATTTCACTTAAAATGGCTGACCAAAGTGTACGTCGATCCTATCTAAATCACAAATTAGCCGGAAGTTTTTCTGGTTTGAGCGGATTTTTGGCAAACAGAAAAAAGTGGACTGATAAAAAACTAGTGAAAAAAGAACTTTCAAAGCTGATTGCTTACTCTTTGCATAAAGATATACGACGCAAATTTCCTAGAAGGAAAGTGTTTTTTAATTTTATTAATCAAAATTATGCGTCTGATCTCAAGGACATTAGCAACATTGCAGAATGGAACAATTGCAATTACTTTGTACTTATTGTTATTGATTCGTTCAGCAAAAAAGCATTTGTACGTATGCTGAAGGATAAATCATCAAGTTCAATGATTCGTGCGTTCAAATCTATATTTCAAGAAGCTGGAACTACGCCAATGACGTTGTTTACAGATATGGGAAAAGAATATAGAAATAAAAATTTTAGACAGTTCTTAAAAGACAATAGAATTGTAAATTACCATATCTATTCGTATATTAAAAGTACATTCAGCGAAAGGTTTATTCGTACTCTTTTTACAAAACTTGAACGCTATATGACCGAGAGAAATACATTAAAAATTGACGACAAAATTCAAGACTTTGTGAAAGCTTATAATAACAGTTTTCATAGAACAATTCAGACTACACCAAATAAAGTGACAAAAAAGAATGAGTTCGAGATATGGCACAGGATATTTAAGAATTCGCTGCAAAACCAAACTTCAAAGCCAGCAAAGTTTGCTATTGGTGATCAGGTGAGAATATCAAGAGCTAAGATGTTGTTTGAAAAAGGTATTTCTTATATGTAAATATGTAAATATATAAATTTTAACTATATACTATATTAAATTATAGTGTTATACTGTACATTACTTAAAAAAACGTGAAAATAACGTATTATTTCCAGGATCTGCGGAAAATTGGAGCAGGGAAATCTTTGTTATAGCAGCTGTACAAAACACTAATCCTACTACCTACTTGTTAAAAGATCTTAATGATGAAGGCAAGTCTTTTTTAATAAAAAAAGTGAGCCAGATTTTTTAGCTCACTTTGGCTCAAAAAAGTGAGCCAGATTTTTTAGCTCACTTTGGCTCAAAAAAGTGAGCCAGATTTCCTGGCTCAAATGAGCCAAATTTCCTGGCTCAAATGAGCCAAATTTCCTGGCTCAAATGAGCCAAATTTCCTGGCTCAAATGAGCCAGATTTCCTGGCTCAAATGAGCCAAATTTCCTGGCTCAAATGAGCCAAATTTCCTGGCTCAAATGAGCCAAATTTCCTAGCTCAGAAAAGTGAGCCAGATTTTTTAGCTCACTTTGGCTCAAAAAAAGTGAGCCAGATTTCTTAGCTCAAAAAAGTGACAAAGTTTAATTTATGAATATCTTTGACATAAAATTAATCAATATTTTTTCACATGACAAATATTGATTTCAGATATAACAGGAGGTTTTTACGAGCAAGAACTCAATTTAGTTTAAAATGTTTTCACGCTCCGTTATTGAAAACGTTGCTCCTCCGAGCATATGCTGTACGCTTTCGAGTTACAGCAACAATTTACCATCAAATACAGCTACTAATTTTATTGCAGAACTGCCCAATAAGTTGAAATTACCTCAAAATTTGTATCAAGTAGGTCTAGTTAGCTTAAAATACACACCAGCAAAACCAAAACGCGTCGCACGCAGCATTGAAACCTCACCATTGTTTCCAAATTTAAAACCTCCAAAGGTTTTACCAGGAAAAATCAAGAAATCTACCAACGATCTGTTCACGTTTCTCTCCGATATTCGTCGATCGTTGAAAGAGCAAGAAATTCCATTCTCGTTTTCATTTTTCCCTGTTACACCGCCCGATACTGTGTTTATTAGTGCAGTAAACGAAGGACCAGCAAAAGGACAATTCGTGATTATACCAAATGAATTGGCTATTGTATTCGGATTTAATAGAAATCAATTTCCATATGGAAACGTTCCAGCTTTGAGTATTATTTCCATGGATGCATTTAAAAACGTTCCAATAAATACTGAATTTGATATAAGAATGGAAACGTTCACAGATTATCAAAATTTGGTAACCATTCGTCAGCCGTTTCAAAGCGTTGTTCCCTTTACACGACAAAATAGCCAAGGGGATGAAGATCCAAAAAAGTTTTTTGAACAATTAAATACAGAAATGAAGAAATATTTTAAAAAGTTTGAAATAACTATAGATCCAGACGATGGCAAAGCTGTTTTTGAATTTGAGGATTTTGCTAATTCGAAAAGTTTCAGTGTGCTGCCTGTAAAAATACTAGAATGCTTAGGATTTTTAGATGAAAAATTCAAGATTGGGCTTTATGTATCAAGTGTTAACTTTGATATGGATAAGTACAATGAAATTAAAGATGAAGAAACGCTAGACTTTCGATTTTCAATTGATCATGTATACTACGCACCAATGAAAGAACCTATCTCGCTAGCGGTGGATGATGTGTTGGATGAAATCAACCAAAGTATAGAAACACGCATATTCAATGACATGGAAATCAACTTTGTTATACAAAATGGCGACATTTATGTAGAAAATTTGGATGAAGAAGTATCTGTGCAACTGCCTCCTGCAGTTAATCAACTCTTAAGCATTCCAAAAAACCAAGTGTTTGTTCGCGATACAAGAGTGAAAGTTGGTTTAGATATTCAAGAGGAAGAAAAAGAAAAAGAAATTGAAAAAGAAGAAATTGGCGAAGATGATGATAAAATAACTGCAACTGCAAAACGAATTGTAGTTTTGAGTGATATTGTACAGAACCAGTACTATAATCATCACGTTTTACCAATTTTGCAAGATTCTGATTTGAGTCATGAGGATATAAACGAAACGATTGTCTACTTTAACCCAGTCATATTTTTGCCTTTGAGCCGTGCGGACATACGTCAGATTCATGTGCAACTAGTTGACGAATTTGCAAGACAACTTGATTTTGGAAACGACAGTGAAACGAGTTTGAAATTGCACTTTAAACCGAGATATTAGTCACGATGAGGCAAGTCAATTGTGACGACGAAAAATGCGTTTTGCAAGATCCATCGTATATTCAAACTGGAAATGGAGGAATTGCTGGTGGTATCTATACTGGCAGCTCTGGTGTTGCACCTGAAGAATCTTCATACTTGGTTCCAATGACATTTTTCAAAAAGAAACATGAAACAACTAGAAAAGTTAAACGAGTAAGGAAGAAGCATATTCAACGAGGAGGCGGGAAAAAGAAGAAAAGTGTTAAGAAACCCAAGAGGTTACAAGCAGGAAGAGGACGAAAACCTAAGAAATCGCTGTTTTACACAAGAAAAAACACTGCAAAGAAACAAAAGTGTCATCGTCGAAACAAAAAATAGTATAAATAATGCTTTTTTCGAACCATACTGCTCATTAATAGATCAACCTTCAAGGTGAACACATCTCTCATCATGGATATCAACAACATTTTTGACGAAAAACCAACCGTTTACGAAACATCTAAAAAGTCGCTGAGTTCAGAGTTAAATTTAGAAGAGTTACCGCCTACTAATATAAGTGAACTTACAACTACAGACTATATCCAATGCTATTCCTTACTAAGTACTAAGGATAGTCACAACCCACTTGAGTTCAGATGGGTATACGATGGGTACGGTTCGCTACAAGATTGTATGCTAGGCTTAGACGTAAGAATTGTCAAGCAGGACGGTAAAGCATGCGAAGCAGCTGACATCGTGGCACCAACCAACTTGTTTTTCCATGCGCTGTTTTCAAATCTACAATTGTATTTGAACGGACAGCTGGTACTGGATACATCTAATTTTTATCCATGGTCAGCCTACTTGCAAAGAGCTTTGGGAACAAGTCAACTTGAAAAAGATGGATACTTGAAAGATGAAATGTGGTATCCAAATACTACGCCTAATACGTATGCTGTCACTGACGCTGGATTTAATGCAAGATATCAATTGACACAAAACTCTAAACAGTTCTATTTACTTGGATCTCTGCTTGGAAATTTTTTCAATCAGAACAGATATATTCCAAGTGGGACAGAGTGTCGAATTATTTTAAAACGAAGCGATCCTTACTTGTATTTGGATTGTGCAAAAAACGATAAAGATGGATTTTCTGGTTGCCCGTATAAAGCAGAAATTACAGACGCTGTTTTTTATGCTGCAAAGAAGACAGTTTCGCAAGATGTTGTGAATTTACATCGACAACAGCTATCAAACAATGAAACATTTAAATATGTAACGAATGAAGTTCAAATGAAAGCCATTTCAGTACCAAAAGGATTGTCATCAGTAACTTCTGACGGAATTGTTATTGGAAAAATACCAAAACTAATGGTATTCTGTATGCTGGATTCTGAAGCTTTCAATGGAAATATGATGAAATCAGCTTTTAATTTTGAAAATTTCAATATAAGTGAACTGAACGTCACTTGGAATGGAGAAAATGTGGAAAATCGAGTAATTCCATACAGTTTTAAAGGCGATGACGCGACAGCTGGTGACAACTTTTTAGTTGCTCTAAGAACGTTGCGGAAGACAGTCGCATTTGAAACTTTGGGAAATGGAATCTCGAGAGATAATTACCTCAAAGGTAAAGTATAAAAACACAATATTGACTTGGCATGGCAGCAGCAGTCTAGCATAGCTTGCATAGCATAACCGTAAACTATATAATTTGCGTTTTTGTACTTTACAGGTAATGTATTTACTGCTGTTGAACTTTTACCAAACATTGGAAACGCTCTGTCTGTAAACCGAAAAGGCCAAGTAAAAATTCGATTGAAATTCAAGAAACCATTGGATAAAGCCATAACCGTACTCGTCTTGCTTGTACCAAGGAGTATTTGAACTGGATAGAAACAAACAAATACATTTCGAACACTGAAAATATGAACACAAGTTCTATTCGAGAAGCACTTCGTAGACTACTATTAGATTTAAATATAGATATACCTATATATACTGTAGCAGCTGATACTTTGCTAGAAGAAGTAAAATATGATACTTATCCTATAGCTATAGTGCAAAATGTAGATAGTATTAATAATAACGGATCCCATTGGGTGGCATGGTTCATCAAATCCGAACGTGAATGTGAATTCTTTGATAGCTTCGGCAAATTTGTAAATAGTTATAATATAGAAAAACCAAATATTTGTATAACTAATGTAAACTGTAGGCAGCTCCAAAGCGATTATTCGTACGTTTGTGGGCAATATTGTATATACTATTTGTACGCTAGAATTATAGGTATATCTTATAGGAATATTTTAGACTCTTTTACAACTTTTTGTAATGTTAATGATAAGAAAGTTGAACGTTTTGTAAATTTGATTCCAAATTTTAATCCGTATGTTATTTACAACAGACAAGAAAAATGTCTTGTTAATTCATGTTATTGTAATTGTTTCAAATAATTCCGGATAATGACATTGTAAACTTAGACGAATTGATAAAATAATAATTTATAAGAAAAAAAAATTGTTAATTTAACTAATTAGAAAAAATTGTAATCCAAAAATGTTAATTTAAATAATCACTCAAAAATTCATAATAAATTAATTTTGTTTTTATAATTTTAAATCAGTCGTTGTTGGCACTTTATTCAGCATGGACGTCATAAATTTTGAGTTGCTGCATCCTTTTACAATGTCTGTCATAGGATGCACCGGGTCTGGAAAGACATTCATGGTTAAAGAGTTAATTAGACGCAGACATGAAATCATATCTAAACAATTAGACAAAGTCGTGTACGTGTACTGCGATTTTCAACCTATTTTTTACCAGATGCAAGCAGAAAATGATAATATTATATTCACTAATAACATTCAAGACATTGAAGAATTGGCCACAGATTCAACGTTAGTTATAGTTGATGACCAGATGGATTTACTTACGAAAGGCGATAGCTTGGAACTAATAACTAGATTTTTTGTAAAGCATGCGCATCACCGAGGAGTTTCCATTGTACTTATTTTACAAAATGCGTTTAAAAAACAGTTGCGAGAAGTCAATATTAATTCCCAGTACTTAATTATGTTTGATCAGCCACGTGACCGAAGTACAATTAAAAGATTAGCGTCTCAAATATGTCCAAATAATATAAAATTTCTACAAGATGCGTATATAAAAGCAGTTAAATTGCGTAAGTTTGGTCATTTGATGATGGACTTGCATCCAAGAAGCACGAACGTAAAATACTGGTGTCGTTCACATGCATTTCCAGACACAAATTGTGAAGCCTACTCATCAGCATGATAACTAGGCTAGAGACAGAATGCGAGTTTTTATACAAGCTGACTTTATGCAAAAATCCGAAAATTGTTATTAAAAGTGCAAGTGAAAATCAGCTTTTGACTATAGCAGAGTGTTTAAAAAATTATCCAATTTTCTGTACAACTGAATGTTATAAAATCAATAACGTTCTAGACAAATTAAATTCCAGAAACTTGAAAAACGTTTTACTGAGGAATTCTAGAGTTATTAAAAAAATTATATGCACCATATTTTGTGAAATTATAGCTTGTGAAATATTTTTACAATGGCTAGAGTAATGAAATGTATCGATCCTGACCTTTATAATAAATTAATGCGCATATATCTAGAATCATGCGACACTAATAAACCAGAAACTGATAATTTTGTGGAAAAAATCGATAATAAAATTCAAAA
This sequence comes from Dicyrtomina minuta, assembly GCA_949802685.1. Taxonomy (NCBI): domain Eukaryota; kingdom Metazoa; phylum Arthropoda; class Collembola; order Symphypleona; family Dicyrtomidae; genus Dicyrtomina; species Dicyrtomina minuta. Next base: position 79,835 of record CATKUY010000412.1, on the reverse strand, counting down.
ATCACCAGTGAAAAACTTGGATTTAAATGAATTATCTGATTTAAAAGAAGTTTCCTACCCACTATCTGCTGAAAAAGAAGTTTCCCACCCACCAACTGATTCAATGATAGTGTCTGGCCCACCATCTGATTTAATAGAAGTGTCTAACCCGCCATCTGATTTAATAGAAGTGTCCGAGCCACCATCTGATTTAATAGAAGTGTCCGACCCACCATCTGTTAGAAACGAATTGTCTCATTTACCGGCTTTTAAAAAAGAATTGCCTGATTATTGGTTTTGTATTGACAAATTGCCAATAAAGAAAAAACGTTCAAAAAAATAGCCAGTTGCGTGAGTGACGTCAAACAGTTAACATGTATTTTAAAACACTGTGCGTAACCATTATGTGCATGTCATGTGCATATGGCAATAAAGTAGGGGAGTTGGACCATACACAGTTGAGCGAAAAATTAGAGCTCATTCGATCGAACTTGATGAAAGAGGGGGAGCAGCTAGATAGTCAACACCTGTCCCATTCGCTCGCCGAGTCAGTTCAGTTTCTGCTGTGGACCCTGCTGAAGCAGAGCAAAATTGATCCCGGCGGAAAGCCTGAAATTGCTCAAGATATTGGATTGTTGTATTTATCGATTGGATTGCTGTTGGTTCTGTGCATTTTGAAACTCTATAAATTTTTAAAAAGACTGTACAGTGAGTGGCAAAAACCTATATTGGAGTAATGGAGGAAACATTTACATTTCCACGCGCTGTGAAAACCCAGCCACGAGAGAAGGATCCTAAATATGTCGTAAGTTCTTTTTTCACTAAATAATTTCCTTAAATTATGTGTTTTTTCTTAAATTCTTAAGACGACTGTCTTACAATTTAATCCTTTTTTCTTAAAAAATGTTCTAAAATGAGCCAAATTTTTTTAAAAAATGAGCTAAATTGTTTTCAAATGAAACAAAATTTAAAAAAAAACAGTAAAATTTTAAAAAAATTACTTAAAACAAAGCTAAATTTTTTTAAAATGGAGTGAAATTCATAAAAAATATGAGCAAAATTTTAAAAAAACAGTCAAATTTTGAAAAATAGGTCAAAATTTAAAAAAAAAGCTAAATGTTTAAAAAATAGGTCAAAATTTTAAAAAAACAGAGTCAAATTTTGAAAAATAGGTCAAAATTTAAAAAAAAAGCTAAATGTTTAAAAAATAGGTCAAAATTTTAAAAAATAAGCTAAATGTTTAAAAAATAGATCAAAATTTTAAAAATAAGCTAAATGTTTAAAAAATAGGTGAAAATTTTAAAAATAAGCTAAATGTTTAAAAATAGCTCAAAATTTTAAAAATGAGCCAAATTTCCTGGCTCAAAAAAATGAGCCAAATTTCCTGGCTCAAATGAACCAAATTTCCTGGCTCAAATGAGCCAGATTTCCTGGCTCAAAAAATGAGTCAGGATTATTGATTATCTCGCCATCTCTCTTGACAGGTGTTGGTTCTGGTATTATATCGATCGGGCGCCTGATGTTGGTTCCGGTATGATATCGATCGGGCGCCTGGTGTTAGTTCCGGTATTATATCGATCGGGCGCCTGGTGTTGGTTCCGGTATGATATCGATCGGGCGCCTGGTGTTGGTTCCGGTATGATAATGAGCCAGGAAATCTGGCTCATTTGAGCTAGGAAATTTGGCTCAAAAAATGAGCCAAATTTCCTGGCTCAAAAAGTGATCTAATTTTTTACTGAATATTGATTGTTTTACTTTTTTTTAATTTACAGCTACTTAATTGTCCTATGGCTGGATGTTCTTACGATACTCGTAAATGGAATCCTTACTACCATCACGTTGAGCGCTTGCATTACTGCGAAGACTGTGAAATGTATACTCCGTGCAAATCTGCGCATGCGTGTACTCGTATTGGGCAGAGAGGTGGCCACTTGGACGCCAGGCATGAAATTGACTTGTCGTTTTTTAAAGAAACTTCAAGATCAAATCTTGGCGCAGTCAAAGAGTATTTATATGAACCAACAGATGAAATTACCAGCATTGAAGATATTTTTGAATTTGTCAAGAATCCAACTGAAAAACTTTTAAATGAAAACTTGGTTGTGTACAAAGCTATGAGTGTCATTATTGGAATTGATGTGTTAATGGAAAAAGATATTCAAGACGCTGACCATACGTTTACACATGAAGAAACTATATTCTTCGATTCCAGACCTTTTGATCTTCATGATTCAAACGGAATAGATTCTCTTTTGCTTGAAGCTGCTGACGAAATTATTGAAAAAAAGAATAATTTCACTGAACTTGGAAGTGGTTGGAGAATTATTAAAATTGTATCATTTCAAGTGAAAATGGGTGAGCTGTCACTACTTAAGAACTCAAAAATACGTGGACATCTTAAGATGCCGTTTCCAAAACAAGGAATTGTAAATATCAACAACAAAGATGGAAAATGCTTCCATTACTGTATAGCTGCAGGCGTTCACATGGAAGATGAAGTCAACTCGCAACAAGCTTTTGTGGAAAAGCAAGCTCAGCTTGGTGTAATCAAGAAACCGCCAAAAAGAATTGAGCTGTACAGCGTTGCATTATGGAAAAAATATCTGTGCAAATTTGACTTTTCAATGATAAGTGATGCTGGTGTTAATGTGCATACAGACATCCCATTATTTGAAGAGAAAAATGATATAAGTGTAAATGTTTTTACGCATGAAGGAAAAAATATAGTTCTCAACTATAAAAGTGTACATAAATCTACAAAAGTTATAAATTTGTTTCTGATTCATGAAAACGATGAACAAGGAAAACGTTGCCATTTTGTTCTTATAAAAGACTTAAATCGATTTCTTGGACATATAAAACATGAACGTTTGTACTTCTGTCAAGAGTGTTTTCGTTTCAAAAAAACTCAAGAACAGTTATTGAAACATAAGTGCACGGAAGTGAAAGAAAAAATATATGATTTTCCTGATAAACAGTTCAGGATCAAATTCAGAAATGAGCATATGACATTACCAGTGCCCTACATATTATTCTACGACTGGGAGACGTTTGCTAAGGTATTGGGAAATCGAAAAAAGGCAACAACAATGGTGTCCGAATTCAAACCAGCAAGTTATGCGATTGTTATTGTGAAAACGACAACATCTGAGATGAAAATTGTTCATGCAAATTATTACAATGGAGAAAATCCAGTCAAGCATTTTTACAAGTCTGTTTTCTATTGGGCAGACAAACTTGTGAGTAAAATTCGAAATACTAATAATTTCAACAAACCGGATGCTGAAACATTGCGAAAACATACAGCAGCGACACATTGTGAACTATGTCATCGGAAATTTACTGTTGAAAAGAAAAAGAAAAAACGAAGCTATGCAGAAGCGTTTGATGGAAATTCAATTGATAAATATATTGAAGAACTTGGAGATGAAATTGGCGGATTTGCTGGAGCAGTTGATGCAGTAAATGGCAAAGCAAAGCAGTCTGTAATTAAAACTTATCATCATAACCATACAGAAGGTACATACATTGCTGCTTTGTGTCAGTCATGCAACCTCAAGATAAAATACAAACATGAACTTGTATGTGTTTGTCATAATTCAACCGGATTTGATCTGCATCTGCTTGTAAATGCATTGGAACAAGAAATGTTTGATGCTGAGGATGTGCATGTTATTGCAAAATCGTCAGAAAAATTTGTGCAAATGACAATTGCGCATAAACATAAAACTTTACCAGCACTTAATAAAAATATGGGAAGTGACAATACAGAACAATTAGAAGAAAATGATCGAAGAGTGAAAATAAGATTTATTGACAGCTGTCAATTTGTGAAAGACAGTTTGGCCAACTTGGCTGACGTTATTGCAAAAGAAAAATGTGAAAGTTTGACATTAATTGACCAGTGTTTCCCGGAAATGGTTCCGGCTGGAGTTCCCAATACAAAAGAAAATATTGAACTGTTGTTTGCAAAAATTCCGTTCCCGTACAGTTATCTTACTTCTTCTACTGTATTTCAAGACGGGCATCCCATACCAGAACGTAAATGGTTCAATAATGATTTAACGGGAAAAGAAATTACAGACTCAGAATGGGAACTTGTGAACAAAATAATTACAAAGTTCAATATAAAAGACTTTAACCAGTATTGCAAACTGTACAATTTACTGGACAGTGTATTGTTAGCTGCAGTGTGGGAAAATTTTAGACGAATTGGGATAAAAAACACTGGACTTGATCCAACGTACGTGTGCACTACAAGCGGATATGCTTGGCAAAGTTTTTTAAAAACAAATGGTGTTGAAATTGATGTTATACGGGACTATGAAATGTATAAAATGGTCAAAAAGGGGATCCGAGGCGGGATTTGCTACGCCTCGCAGAAAATTGTAGTGGCCAATACAGAACGGGATGCGGAACACTACACCCCTGACCTACCAAGACAACACCTTCTGTATGTTGACAAGAACGGAATGTATGCTGAAGCTTTGTGCAAGAAGTTCCCGCTTGGAAATTTTAAATGGGAAACTGTGGATACATTAAAAAGTATAGACTGGATAAATCGCGACTTTGAAGCTGGAAGCAAAGGGTTTATCTTAGAAGTGGATTTAGAATACCCAATTGATGTTCAAGAAAGAACCAAGGAAATCCCACTGTGTCCTGAAAAACTCAAAATTCAATTAAATGAGTTGTCAGAACGTCAAAAAGAACATGTGTCAAAACTTGGGCAGCTGGGAAAATCTTTCTTGACTCAAGAAAAACTCATGCTCACATGCTATGACAAAATGCATTATGTAGTGAACCATGCGTCTCTGCAATATTATTTGAAAATGGGAATGAAACTTGTAAAAATTCATCAAGGATTTTCATTCTCACATCAAGCTTACATTAAAGACTATATAACAACAAACGTTGAAAGAAGACGAATTGCAAAATCCAAATCAGACAAAGAATTCCTAAAACTAATGAACAATGCAATTTATGGAAAGTTTTTGCAGTCAAACGAAAACCTTATCACTATGAAATTTTGTTCGTCTCGCGTGAGTGTGGTGAAAACAATAGCTGATGAAAGATGCACGGGTTTCAAAAGTTTGTCGGACAATATAACCCAAGTTGTACTTAAACCACAAGAAGTTATATTGGACAAGCCTATCCAAGGAGGTTTTAATTGCTTAGAGCATTCCAAAGTGGCTTTTTACTCTGGATTTTACCAAGAGTTCCAACCGGTGTTCAAAGAAAGGATCCATCACCAGTACTCTGACACTGACAGCCATATTTTCCAGGCAAGAATTGTTTATTTATCTCAAAGTAGAATTTTAAACGAAACAATAAATAGAGACGTTTCCATTTATATCAGAATTTTAAAAAAATCAATAATTTATTTTATAGATTTTGGATCCTAATAATACATACTTTGAAGACCTATACAAATGCAAAAGCTTTGTGGACTACTCTAAATTGCCGACAGGGCATGCATTGCTGGCAGAGCATCCTGATTTGGTTAATCATAATGCTGGGGTTGGCGGGAAGTGGAAGATTGAGGATATGGATATTTGGAAAGTTGCTGCTTCCAGAGCCAAGGAATATGCTATAAGATCCTTTGGAGGGCATGACGAATTAAAATGCAAAGGAATTCCAAGCAATAGTTTGAAATCGTGTACATTTGATACCTATGAAACAGCAATAAATGAGCAAAAAATAAAACGATTGCCTGTTAATTTAATTAGATCGATTGATCATAAATTGTATCTAATGAATGTAGACAAAATTGCATTCCATGGACTAGATGTAAACAGGTATTATCCAGACAACAATAACATAAACTTTAGTTTACCCTACGGATTTCACACATTAGACAAATAATACGTTTAAAAAAAAATTTGTTGTAAAAATTTATTAGAAAAATAAAATAAGTTTGTAAAACATAAATACTTTTTAAAACAAAGCAAAACAATTAGTTTGTAAATAAAATTTTTAAACATTTATAATAAAAATTATTTAGTTAGTAAAGATTTTAAAAAACTTATTAGTAAAAAAAATAATTTGTAAACATTTTTGAAAATAAGAATTAAAAATAATTTTAAAAACTTGTAAACAAAATTTAAGAAACTTGTAAACACAATTTAAAAAAACTTGTAAACAAAATTTAAAAAACTTGTAAACAAAATTTAAAAAACTGTAATAAAAAACCAATTGGCATTTAAAAACATGTATTGATGGGTTTATTTTAAGAACTTTTCATGCACATAAAAAATGTCATATATAAAGCATACAAAAGGCAAATGGATTCCCATACAGACCATTTAAGTGTTACGTAGTCTATACTGCATGTGACATAGCTTGTGTACGATCCTATACATAATATACAGTCACCACCGGTAGAGCCCTACCCAGTGGCAAGCCCACAGAGCAGCGCCCGGTCCAGGGCAGTGGCGGGTCCCGGGCAGCGGCAGATCCCTGAGCGGCGGGTCTCGGACAGCAGACCCCACCCCTTACGGCTGTAGAGGGCATTCGAAAGGTCTTTCGCTACCCCTCCCACGACTGCAACAGACTGCAGAGGGCATTTAGAGGGTCTTTCCCCACAGCGATGACAGCTCAGGACAGGCGCAAGCAACCCTAGGGCGACGGCGAGCTTCCTATTGCGGAAAGGCCAATGGCGGACATAGAGTAGCCGTTAGCGGACTCAGAGGGCACATAGAGCAGGCAAAATGGCGGACAGTGTATCGAGTCCAGGACATCATGCCAGGCCAAGGGCACCATGATAGCTTCCACAGAACGGTTGCAGGACATCATGGCGAGCCAAGGGAAGTGACAACCCAAGGACGCAGCAGAGGACCCCCGCCATGCTTCCCACAGACCAGGATGTGAAGAAGCCGGGATAATCAATAACGTGACGTGGACATAGTATTGATTGGCGAGAAGAAGCCGCCAACGGTGGGATAATCAATAACGCGGCGGGAACATAGGCAGGATACACGACAGTCTGCAGTGGCGGGATATTGATTGGCGGGAAATAGCAACGACCTGTGCGGAATCCGCCAAATTCGCTAGTCGTCAAAATTCGCAACCCGCCAAATTCACAACCCGCCCGGAAATTTTGCAACAACGCAAGAAACCCGCCATCGCTACTCACCATATATCCAACAAGTCAACCTAACATTAGGTTTAGGTTAGGGTAGGTTAGCAGCACTCCCCACCATATATCCTCACCACTATATATCCACTATACATAGGTTAGGTTAGCGGGTTAGGTTAGACACCAACGCTACTTGAGCTGGGTTAGGTTAGCAGGTTAAATTTGCGAAAAATTCGCAATTCGCGAAAAATTCGCACGCAATTCGCGAAAAATTCGCAAATTCGCAATAAAATCAATAAAATCAATAAAATCAATAAAATCAATAAATCAATAACCCGCCGTGCGGTTTTTTCGGCGAGAAATTCCCAACCCGCCGTGCGGTTTTTTCGGCTATTTTCTGTGCGGTTTTTTCGGCGAGAAACCCGCCGTGCGGCGCCGAAACGGCGGGAAATCCCAACGAAAGGAAGCAAAACATACTACTGATCTGATCTGATTTTTGAAAAATGGCTCAAAACGAGAGTTTCAGATCACGCAGATCATTTTGGCAGCATTTTCCTTACTATACAAAACTCAATGATCTGATGTATCACTCAGCCATAGCATATACATACTCGTATGATCTGATGATCTGACGTATCCCTCTGCGTTTCATATACATACTGAAATGATATGATGATCTGACGTATCCCTCTGCGTTGCATATACATACTAAAATGATCTGATGATCTGACGTATGCCCCTTCATTGCATGTACATACCTATATGATCTGATGATCTGATGCATGCTAAATTGCTAATACATGGACTGCTAGACACTAAAACCGTGCGCACGCAGGCTACGTGCATAATTGAACTGCATATAGAAATTCAAAGTTTAAAACATTCCAAGGTAGACCCAAGGTAAAAAAAATACCGCTTAAATTTAAACTACCTCTACAAAAACCAAAAGGGAATTCCTAATTAATTTTATTTCCTTCTGTCTGCAGTTCTGCACTTTCAGATTGATCTTAGTAGTTAGCCAGTAATATTTATTTATTTATCTGTTTTGCGTTCAAGTTTAAATAAATTTTTAGCATGCTAGTTCTATACACGCTTATAAAAGATCCTTCTAACTTTAAGAAGTAGGTTGGTACTGGCCTTTTCAACCAACAACTGACTTTCAGTTCCAACACTAATTTAGCATAATATATACTTTATTTGTCCAAAATGCGTGATAATTACCAGCAGAGGTGTAGAAAATTAGTTTAAAAAATATTGTATCATCACAGGATATAAACAAAGTTCACTGTCCTAATCAAAATCGGGATGTCCATCAGCTGGTCATTTCAGACGGGAAGCACTCGTACAATGAAGTAACGTTTGGGCTGGATATAAATGATTCCTATAAACCAGATTCTATTGACAGATTTACAGTGATTCAAGTTAAGTCCATGGACAATTCCGCCCCAAACCCATTTGATACGTAAGTTTAGTAGTTCATGATATTGCACTGGATATTTTTTAATTCCGAATATTCATGTTGGGCGTCATGGTTTAATAAACCAGCTTAAAAAATTAAAAACAGAATATGCAATTTTCGTATTGTTGATTGTGGTATATGTTGACTAAGAACCATATTATTAAAATAGTTATTTCATTTGGCAGAGTGACCCTGATGCTACGTGCTGGAGAAATTGTCGTCGACGGAAATACTATTGGTCGTGTACTAGGAAATTCTAAACCTTGGGATGACGGTACGGTTGGCAGTCGTCCCCTCGGATCTCGTAACCTCTTCATTCGTACCCATTTGGTCGTATCCTATGTATTCGTACCCTGGTCACATTTGTCCCCTATTGAATGATTATATTTCCGTAAATTAGATCCATACAAAATAAGTGAAGTCTGAATTAAATGTGAATTAAACCAGATGCTGCTGCCGGTTTAGTTGTGCTAGACTGTTAGCTTTTTATAGGTCGACGAAAGAGTTTATAAATGAATGTTTTTTACGCTTTATTCATAGGCGTATTGATTACAGCATTTACCGGAACGGATTTAGACCCAGAATGCCCTTCCTGCCTCACTTTTTTTAGAAACCCTGTTTACCAGTGTACTAACGGGCATTTGATTTTTCATTCATGTGAGCCACGTTGCAGTACTTGTCCCATTTGTCGCAAACGAATGCCAACCAAGAAAATAAAGAGTGTTGCCTTTGAGAAAATATTGACGAGCCTCACGAAAATGATGTAGTAATTTTTAATAGGCAAAGCTGTGCACAGAAGTAATGAGTTTCGATGTTTTAATGTGGTTGAATCTCTCCCAAAATGTTATATGTAGCTTATTAATTACATATAATAGGTAAAATTAGTTGAAATTTCCTGTTTCTTCGATATTGCGCATGGTTATTCACCATAAATATAGTTTGCATTTTTAACTGGTTTAAAATGAATAGAACACGGGGTATCTGGAGTATGTACTAATGTAATATGTAATAATCTTTCTACAAGAGATATAATGAAATGACTAAATTTATACTGTAACTGTAGTATTTGATGATAAAGTGTATATGAAATGAGTTGAAAAATACTATTTTTACTTTAGCTACGCTTTTAAGTACATTCTATAGACATATTTCAACGATACTTATTACAACAATATAAAAAAAACCGTTACCTGCTACTGCGATTTAACGTGTGATTTTCTAATCAATTAAAAAAAATGTGCTGACGTACCTAATTAGATTAAAAGTAATTATGCAAAAAAATGTTTTTATACTATTTACTATTTTACATACTAAATTACTCATTACATAATATATTTACTTTTATCTTTATTAAGCATTCGCAGTCCTTGTGTTTTTCCAACCGCATTATTGTATATTTGAAGATGGAACAATTACATTTATAATGGTTGCAGACTGCACAACTTTTTCAGGAAGCAGGAAGGTCATGTGATCCCCGTCGACAGTGTGGACTGTGACTGGTGCCTCGCAGAACTTACTGTACAATCCGTCAAAAAAAGTTTCAATTATTAAAATATTTTATTACGTAGGTAATTAAATAAGTAGAGCAATGTTAATGTTACTAATCGGAAGTTCCTAAATAAATTAAAAAAGTTATTAGTTACATTACACAGCATCAGCTGGAAATGAAAAATAACCCCCCTTCTGTAACATTCAAGTAATGGACGTATAATTATTTACTTACCTGTTCTAAATTATGAGTGTCATTAGTTAGACGCACAAGGCGGGGAACTTCGTGCTGAGGGAGGTGGGTCTGCTATTGTTATTGCTCGGTATAAATTATGTCAAACATAGTCCTTTAGTAGTTCTGTATTTATGATTGGTTCACATAACTGCTATTACTTTCCAATGGAAAAATGAAAAAAATCTTTAAATCTTGGAAAATACTACCGTGGTATTGCTGCAGTGCACGTATTATGTTTATTTTCTTTTAATAATTTCCTGCAGTCTTTTAGGTTACAATATCACACTATTCTTAATCCCTACTCTTCACTATATTACCACTTCCAGAAGGAGGAAAATAATTCGAAGGTCGGAACCTCATATAGCAATCACAGGATGAAGCAAAGTCCCAAATAGCATAAGGTCCCATTTAATGTAAATACATACATATAAAAAATCCAGAAACAAGCTTGATTTTAGAAAGACCATATCATAAAATATTTAGAAATCCGAAATTCTGAAATTCGGAAAAAAGTAAAAATTCCGGGAACCAGTTTGGTCGTGGGTAGAAAATAAATGTCCATTTACTGAGTTTTATCTGTTGAGTCCTGCTGATGAACCTTGAACACTGGGGTAAAAGAGCCCTTATGGCGGTTGGTTATTTTGTCAGCATTAGGAAATTGACTTCAAAGTATATCATATATTACGTCATGAAAATTCCTGATACGCTAAAACGACCCACCATGGTGTAAACCTCAGTAGTAAAGTAAATCATTATAAACAGAAATTTTTACTTAGGCATAGTTATTTGTTCGGGACAGGACGGGACGGGATTTGAGTTTCCCGTCCCGTCCCGAAAATTTCGGGACGAGAATTTCGGGATTCGGTACAGGACGAACCTCATTCCGTCCCGTCTCGAAGGAGCTTTGTCCCGTGTTGTCCTGTACCGTCCCGAACTTTTTGCAACAAATTCAACATTCCATTAAAAGAGAAAATAATCACAATTTCGATAGGAAAAGGCTAGTTTTTTTAAATTTAAATTTTTTGTTTATAAAACAATCTAAAGTTTCATATAATAATTTTAACAAAAATAGTTTTTAATTTGATTTTTAATTTTAATTCAACATATAACTGCATTTATTGTAATTGCACGCATGGCAGAAGCAATGCTTGCAGACTACATAGTTAAATGTCATTTGGCAATTTAATATTTTATTTAAACAGTTTGTTGATCCACTTTCAAGGTAAGTAATGATTAGTGAATCCATAAAAGAAAATAGCAATACAAAGTAACAATGAGTTATGAAATTGAAACTTCAGCATTACTATATGTATGTATATGATATATGTTAACGTGTACTGATTACATGTTGAGTTTCAATATCTTTAATGCTTAAAACTAATTAATTTGATTATTTATATTATGCTGTTTGTATTCTTTAACTAATAATAAATTAAATGTAAAATAAAGTAATTGCTTTATAGCTTACGTTTTCATTCTAACAGCACCAAGTAATGGCTGCTTGGCGACACTCGGGACATCCCGATCGGGACGGGACAGGTTCGGGACGGGACGACGTCTGTCCCGTCCCGAACCCGTCCCGTCCTGAAATTTTTGGGACAAAAAATCCTTATCCTGTCCTGTCCCGTATCCCGTCCCGAACGAAACTCTACTTAGTCATTAGGGCATTAACTATAATAAAATATGCAATTTTGCAGACAAAGCTAGTCTGAAAATGACTGGAGCCCAGAGCTACTGTCAAATCTAGCCAGGCTGGACTCTTACCAATCTCAAATATCTGAAACAGGTAAATAGGCCGCGCATGCTCTCAACATCTATCCCATGCTAAACTTCCTACTATAGTTATAAAATCATACAAAATGCACTACTAAATAAAATTATTAGTAGTATTTGAACGCATTACGCGGCTTTACCAAGGATCAATCGAATTTTTATGTGATATACTGCAATGTTGCAAAAAACAAAAACAAAATAAGAAGCATGCGGCAAATGTTAATTACAAAGTTTTGAAAAGTGGAAAATTTGGTATTTTTATGTATTTTTTGAAAGTTTAAGATGTTCTACTTACATGTTTTTTAAGTGTGGAATGTTCTATTTACATGTTTTTGAAAAGTGTGGAGTGTTCTATTGACATGTTTTGGAAAAGTGTAAAAAGTTCCATCTACATGTTTTTGAAAAGTGTAAAATGTTCTATTTACATATTTTTTCAAACGTGCATGAAATTCTATTACCATATTTTCGAAATAGTCAAAATGTTCTCTTTACATATTTTTTAAAAGGTCAGAATGTTCTATTTAGGTGTTTTTCAAAAGTGCAAAATATTCTATGTAATTGTTTTTTCTTTAAATTCACAACTTTTCATTAACATGCTTTTATAAACATGTTAATTTATTTTCAGATTTATAATAGTACAATTTGGTTTTAGCAACAAATGGGTATGCGTCATTGCTGTTTTCAGTTTTCATTACTGTCGAAATGATTTTTTTCGCACAAAAAGTTCATTGCCTTTTTGGGACTATCATACCGTTCACTGACGCTGACTGACGGACCGACCGACCGACCCAGTGTAACAACGGTTTTTATAGTAATCGAGAAGATCTTCGCTAATTTTTAGTAGGTCGAGCATTTGGGTGCTCATTTCAACACGATAACCAGTTAATTTCAAAATTTCTAAAGGTAAAGAAATATGCTAACTACGTGAAACACTGCTGTGTGTTAATATACCTACAATTTGTAATTTTACAGATGACCAAAAATCGTGTTAAAACTTATAACAATGTATATTATGCTAAATTAGTGTTGGAACTGGAAGTCAGTTGTTGGTTAAAAAGGCCAGTACCAACCTACTTCTTAAAGTTAGAAGGATCTTTTATAAGCGTGTATAGAACTAGCATGCTAAAAATTTATTTAAACTTGAACGCAAAACAGATAAATAAATAAATATTACTGGCTAACTAATTACTAAGATCAATCTGAAAGTGCAGAACTGCAGACAGAAGGAAATAAAATTAATTAAGAATTCCCTTTTGGTTTTTGTACAGGCAGTTTAAATTTAAGCGGTATTTTTTTTACCTTGGGTCTACCTTGGAATGTTTTAAACTTTGAATTTGTATATGCAGTTCAATTATGCACGTAGCCTGCGTGCGCACGGTTTTAGTGTCTAGCAGTCCATGTATTAGCAATTTAGCATGCATCAGATCATCAGATCATATAGGTATGTACATGCAATGAAGGGGCATACGTCAGATCATCAGATCATTTTAGTATGTATATGCAACGCATAGGGATACGTCAGATCATCATATCATTTCAGTATGTATATGAAACGCAGAGGGATACGTCAGATCATCAGATCATACGAGTATGTATATGCTATGGCTGAGTGATACAACAGATCATTTAGTTTTGTATAGTAAGGAAAATGCTGCCAAAATGATCTTCGTGATCTGAAACTCTCGTTTTGAGCCATTTTTCAAAAATCAGATCAGATCATATCAGATCAGATCAGATCATGGTTTAGGTGTGCCCCTTTATTTTCTTCATAAGAAACGCGACTGTTCTTTTGTACAATTTCTTAATTACTTTGTAAACCATGCCCTTCTGTATTATTAAAACAGCAGAGCTTCCAGATGTACTAAACAAATTGAAATTTAGTTTGCATATCGATCTGTTAAGGATCGTCCGTAAATGACGTTTTCGGTAGGGTATGTGAATCTAGTCATGTAGTAATGATAGGTCATGCCGTGGGAAAGATAACAGATGAACGCAATGTTAAAGTGATGACATGGCGATGGATTAGCCTTAAAAAGTGAAAATTTGTGGGACGTCATTTATGGACCATCCCCTACAAATAGTACACGTGAATTTGATGTTAAAGCGAATAAATTTCGTTTCATTACAAGCAGCAGTTTTGGGAAAATAAGGATATTTTTTATAAGAATCAGTTGTTTTTATTGGGTTTAGTGGACTTAACGTGTTTTGCCAACAAACGACTGATGGACTTAAACGTGTTTTGCCAGAAAACGGTTTTTGAGCGAATTATTTAAAATAGTTCCAGTGACCTTTGACCCCTAATATTGCACGGTGTGAATTATATGTACTTAGTCGTTCTTAAACACTTATAATCTCAATTTATGAAAAAATGGACTCAACGCGTTTTGCTAGCAAACTCCTCAATGTAGAAGTATATAATTATTTGTTTATTTATATTGGTACTTGTGTACACATGGTCAAAAACATAAACATAACAATGTGTAAAATGAGTAAATCATATTAATTTAAATTAAACAAATAAACAAATTACTCCAAACTTTAAAATTAATCTGGCATACTTGTTGTGTGATAAGCTGTAATGAGATAATTTCAATTCTCTTGATGGTCTAATATGATTAATTAATTATCTTACCTATTATAGGTATAGAACTCTAATTACTGTAATTTAAATTCGTGTGGGACATGCATGAATTTTATTTATAATTGTTCTTTAATGGCCATATATTATAATCAGGCCATAATCAAGTACATAATTACATAAACTGCTAGCTAGTTACATAATGCCAGGCCAATTTCCTAAATCCATAACACTTGAGAACAAAGGACACTGGGGATAACTTTACTGGAGACGAGATTTATGTGTCAGAGAGGGCCAAGACAGATATTACGACTCCAATTATTTCCCTGGTTGCAACTTGTACATCCAACTGGATGATTTATGAGGGACTCGATCTGGACGGAGTGTCCGCGTGCTACAAAGTTCCTTTGGGGGAATACCATTATAACTGGAATTATAGTTTGAAGGAATTAAATTTTACTAAAATTGGCTCAATTTTTAAAGGCTGTGATTTAGATGAAATTCAATCGTACAGAGAAACGCATTTATTTTAAATGTAATTAAACATTTAACTGAATATTATATGCTTGAAAATTACACTTTTATATTAAAGGCTAACATAGCAGCGGTACCTTTATGAGTTCTAAATTATAATTACATAGAAATATTTGTGAAAAAATACATTCAAAACCTCAACACTAACTAAGCATAACATATTTGATTGTACTTGAATCGTACAATAACCCGTCAAATTCATATAACTCATGCAAGCATTGACTGTTCTACTCAATCAGAAAACAATGCAAAGCTTGCAAGGCAATTTTGTTTTCCTTGTATAATTAAACCAAATTTTCAGCGTTTCAAGTCGACAAGTTAAGTCATTTAAGAATATGAGCACAAAGTTACTTAAACTCTTGTAGTTCATAACTCACTCTGACAACCGATGCGCTTCCAACTGCACCACAATACATACACCACTAATAACAGAATGTAGGCTGACCTACATATTTAACTAGTACTGGACATTTACTAACAAGGGAATGACGCTACATAAATGACAGATCCAGATTATAATGAGACCCAATTCAAAAACCCGGGCTACATTTTAATAGCACAGATCTAAAGTAACTCGAGTGAATTTTGCGCTGTTTGGTCACAGTGACCCGCCAGTTTAGAAATTTCCAATTTTGAAGCTTTGCCGCCATATAACTTGTACAGTTCGCATCTTATTTTGATAAAATTGGAGTTTTTTAATTCTTAGACTATTTTCTAACAGACAATTTAAGATTTTTTATAATTCAAAACTTTTTATTTTTTTTCATAAAATTGGTTTCAAAATGGAATCTCAAAAATATGGGTTTATATTTTAATCTACTGAAAAAAAAATTGAATTAAAAAACTTCTAAATTTAGTTTTAAGAAAACAGTGTAGGGATTAAAAAATTCAATTTTTATTGGAATTAGATGGGAACTGTAGAAGTTATAGGGCGGCAAAGTTTCAAAATTTGAATTTTTTAAACTTTGGCGGGTCACTGGCCAAATAACGCCAAATGCACTCGAGTTACTTTAGATCTAAGCTAATGAAAAGTTGATTGGGTTTTTGGAATGAGTCTCATCTTTAAGATCTGGTTCGGTCATGTAGAGTAATTCCCTTGTAAATGTAAAATCTGAATTGATGCAGTCTCGAATAAAACATGTACCACGTGATGCAGTAAGTTATCTACAATAAAGTATTTAATCATATTGGTATAAATTCCAAAGGTAATATGCATGAGTCAACACTGCACATTACATCATGTAAAGTCGTCAACGATGAGCTTGCATGGGGCGAAATTTTCCAAGTCTGGCATAATTATTATATTTCTTAATAATTTAATTGCAATAGTATGAATATAATTAAAGTTTGGTATCCATACATATTTTAAATGACGAGTCAAAACGACCAGTATTATATTTAAGCTACAATTTAAATGATCTATGTCAATAATTAAGCAAGATAAACCTAGATTATTAGAGTATATACCTAGCAACTGCAAGTCATTCATCACACACTGAGTGTAAACAACCCCATTTTCATTTTTTAAATTAATTAATAGTCATAACGACATCAATTAATAGTTTCCCTTATATTAGACCTAAACTTTGTTTTGGCAATCCCTATATTAATAAAATCCGAAAGACGCGTTTGCGTCAACTTTCCGATTTCCGCTTTCCGATTTCCGCTTTCCGATTTCCGCTTTCCGATTTCCGCTTTCCGATCTCCGATTTCCACTTTCCGACTTTCCACTAATTTTAAACGTTTAACCCATCAGACGCATGTAGTCGTTAAATATAACAGAAAAGAGCTAACCATGCGCAATAATTAAGCTTACTGGGAAAAAAAAGAGTAGTCAAAAATTTGATAAAATTTAAAAGCCCTGCCACAGTTTGTTAGCTCCTGTTATGCCAAATAACGCCCAATACCGCCCATCGGTATATAAATCGATAGAAAATTGAATTTTCTACATTTTAATACCTTATTCATTCGTTTAACCTTGCCTAGTGTTTGGGACTGTACTGTATACTCTCGACATACAGTTGAATTTGTATTAATTAATTTGTTTAGTTTAGTTTAGTTTAGTAACTCCATTTTAGTTAACTGTAAATCAAGGACGCATTCCTAAACCAGAACAAACATTGCAAAAATTTTGATGCATTAAACATTTTGATTTTGATATATTTTGATTGCCGTGTGTATCTGAAAAATCGACCTTGTATATTACTAAAGATTCGATCTTCACGATCTGCCTAAAATATAAAAATCAATTCTTCAATTAAATCTAATTAAGTGTAAGGGTATCAATTCGTGCGTGGCAGGTATTAATTTTGGCAACTACACCGACCTCTGGCCCTTCAAAAGGTGTATAACAATGTTAACTATCCTAATTGTGATCAATACAGCGGCTAATGTAGTAAATAATCAAAACGATAAAAGGAAGTGTAATTACTGTTAAAACTTACCCAAATGTATTGTCAATACATCATTTTAAGATGTGCCATATTTAGATTTTAAAACAATACACAAATTCAAAGAAAATTAAATTCGCTTTTCATATTTAAAATTAAAAATCCTTAAGTAATAAGACTAACTATCTTATTAGAA
Source organism: Dicyrtomina minuta (assembly GCA_949802685.1). NCBI lineage: Eukaryota > Metazoa > Arthropoda > Collembola > Symphypleona > Dicyrtomidae > Dicyrtomina > Dicyrtomina minuta. The sequence goes on along the minus strand of CATKUY010000412.1, from coordinate 62,128 downwards.
ATTTAGTGGTAATCCAAATAACCCAAAAAGTATCTTACCTTACATTTTACCTACTTCTACACTTATAATTGTTAGAACTCAAAACTGCATTGTTTAATAACTTTTGCTCGCGGACTCGCGTGATAGTAATATTTAAAATTAAAATATTGAGTTTTTTGAATTGATTAAACTTCCACATTAAGGTGCATTTGACATACGAGTCAAATTTGTTCAACTGCCTACAATATTATCCACTATCATACGATCGAATCATCATGAGATCATATTTGAAGATGTCAGCCGTTGCTGTTACTCAGACTGGTGACCGGAGTCTGCTGCCATAAAGCTAAATATCCTAATAACCTCATATGAGCCTTGCGGCACAGCAAACATACGTAATTAAGGTTACCTTCGCAAATAATCTAGCTAGGTGCTGTGTGGAGAGTGTTACCAAAGCCAAAGTGGGCGTTGTTCTACTAACTTATTACTTAAAGTCAAATAGGTTAGGCTAGAACTAAATTCCAAAGTACGTAGGCAAGGCGAGCTGCGCGGGCGATACCTAACTAAAGGTCCTAAACTTATTTACCACACTTCATTTTTCCTTTCCTTAAACAAGGATGTCTTATTAGTTTCGTTCATTGGGTTCTGCGTTGAGGTTACCGTAAACGTTATAATACAACGACCCGCGTTGTATTAAAACTCCGACCTGTACCCCCCGCGCTCTATTAGAGACCTGCAATGTATTAAAACTCCGAGGCTGCTTATCCACCGCGTTGTATTAAAGACCTGATGTATTAGAGACCCGCGTTATATTAGAGCATTTACGGGAGCTAATTACAAGATATGATTATAATGCATCCTCCGTAATTTACTTAACTAAATCGTTGTGTAGCAGGACAATATTTTACCTGCTTACTTTAAGGGCTAGCCTGACCTTGAAGGACGCAAAAGAGCTCGCGTACCCCCTAATAAAACTGAATTGAAAATTATTCTTTTGATACAAAATCGAGATAGCTGACGAGGGAATGGTCACAACCCATCACGCCCAATCAGCCCGATATATTTTTTTTAGAAAGAACGTGTGAAACAAAAGGGTAGCGCAAATTTTATTTCAGAATGGGCGTTCTGATTGGCTACAGGATTTTTTAAAATCTTAAAATAGCCCATGTTAATGCATTTAAAGATGGCGTCCATTTGATTAACATTGGCTATTTTAGGATTTTAAAAAATCCCGTAGCCAAACAGAAGGCCCATTCTGAAATAACATTTGCGCTACCCTACTTTTTTTCACATGTTCTTTCTTAAAAAAATATATCGGGCTGATTGGTCGTGATGGGTTGTGACCATTTCCTCGAGTAGGACTGTTCTAACAGTTTCATATCCAGGCGAGAAAGTATAGACACTATAGTTGGTATAGGGGGGGGGGGGCGAATTGGTAGTGAATTAACGAGTAGCTTATTGGCAGTACAGTGTTTCCGGCAATAATAAACGGAAACGAAACAAAATGAAATAAAATAAAGTAAATTGACACAAAACGAAATGAAATACTACTGTCAGATGAGCGGTGGTACAATTACTCATTACGCAAAGTTTAAGTGTTTCAATAAATCGTAACTATTCACTTAGTCTTTAGTATTGCAATCAACATATTAAACTTAGAAAATGGAAATTTTAAGTACCTGACCTAAAGGATTTTTGGCGGTGCATAGAAGAGACTGAAGTGGATGGAGTTATGACAGCGGAAGGAAATTTACAACATCCTGCCCTTTACCATGAAATTAATCTCCCAGAGTGGAAAATGGCATTAAAGTACACTGACCTGACCTATTAATTTCCCTGTCCGTTATCCAACACTAGAGGTCACCTATTTAAGTTGTTTCATCAGGTGTTATCCAATTTTTATTCTTTTTTGTTTATCATGATAATTAAATACTTAAATATAAACATTTAATATTATTGAAATTCAAACCACAATAGATTTCTCATTAATTCTTAGCGATGAATTTAAAATCTAAATCAGAATTTAATTATTCATTGGCAATAAGATCCAAATTAGGATTTTAAAGTTGTTTTTTTCTTATAATAATGAAATGTGTTCAATCTAAATACGAATAGTTCCTATTTCTGCAATTCTATTTTGAGTATAGGTTTTTCTTAATTATTAAATCAAAATATAAATCGGAATTGTATTATTGCTTAGTAATGAAATTCAAATAAGAACCTGAATGTGACTCTTTCCTAAAAATGAAGTCCTTTAAACCATAATATTTCTTAATAATGAAATCAAAATTAAAATCTAACTATTTCTTAGTAATGAAATCCAAATAGGTATTCAAATCTGGAAAATAAAAGTTTGAGTCTTCGTTTCTTAGTTTAACATGTCTAACTATCGGAGACAATTTTAAAACATATCTGGGGCGTACTATGTTAACGCTTTTGCATGCTTCAACCCGTTTTAAACATATTAACTTGGGTATCAAATAGAACATGTAAGCGTGTTAACCAGTTTACTATGACTTTCGAACCTATATTAGGTACAATTTCATTAAGTTGTAATCTTGAAAACATTTGCTAAAAATGCACCAAAATATGTTTGACCTGCGATAAGATGAATCATTAAACTTAGTATTGTGTAAGCATATTGAAGTGTCATAAATACTGTTACATTCCGTCCGTAGGACTGGCCGGGTTGCTTGAGACTTCAAATTGGGTTTGTGGATTTATGTCCTGACTGGAAGAGTTCGAACACTTCCAATTATAACTAAACTCACTGGACTCTTCGCTTTTCAAATGTGCCCGAACCTTACAGTATGCTTTGAGGCAGAGGGGCTCAAAATGGAGTGTGCCCTTAGTAAGTTATATTCAAATGTCAGGAAATAAATTATACTATAAATTCTAATTTATGTGAGTTACCCTCATAAGACATGATGTTTTATATGATGTACATGTTTCTTGTGTACTAAATTAGAATTGATGGATGAGCTCGAGCTACTCTTCCCGTTTGTTCATCTTTACATTCCCAAAAATTGGCCTACTGAATACTTGAAGAAGTTCGCGTATATTATTTATTGAATTGCCTAATTTCTGCATTCATTTATAATTACCGTAAAGCTTCTAATAGAAGCCCCCGGCGTCTATTAAAAACAGACCTCCCTACCCCCGGCTTGTATTGGAGACCCGGCGTCTATTAGAGACCCGGCTTCTATTAAAAATTTATGTTTTGAATCGAAAAAAATACAAAGCGACGAATAATGTGCTTCGCAGTTTTATTATTTCTAAGAATTTAATCGTTTTTATTATGCCAAACTATTGCTAATTTTATCAATTGTCTATAGAATTAAGTGCAATTCTTGATAGAAAGGTGCATTTTTATTTGGCAGGTTAGCTCACGACATCAGACACATGACAATTTTAATGGGAGTATTTTTCCTACTAATTAAATTTGGTCACTGTAATCACTCTGAATGTCTTCTGCTGCTCTTTTGCCAGAATTTTCTTTTGCATACTTCATAATCTCCAGCTTTTTAGCTGCTGAGTATGATTTGAGTTTACTATCCATTATTTCTAAAAATCTTAATTTGAACAACTATCTATATACATAGTTACCATACAAACTTAACTTTTTGAGTGGATCGCACACTTTACGTTTGCAGGCAAAAGCTGATTTTAAAATTTTGGAGGTATATCTAATGTGAGAATATCGCAAGGATATCTAGCTCATGTCGTTCTTTACCCCCGGCGTCTATTGGAGACCCGGCGTCTATTAGAGACCCGGCGTCTATTGGAGACCCGGCGTCTATTGTAATTAATAGCCGCCACCCCCGGCGTCTATTAGAGACCCGGCGTCTATTGGAGACCCGGCTTCTATTAGAAGCTTTACGGTAGTAGTGTAAATTTCCACAATTTGTAATATTTCAAGTGGTAACCAAGTTTTGTTTTAGGTTTATAGAAATTAAGGTTAAAATTAAAATTATGTAGCCGGTAAAAACATAAAACATTATTATGTTAATTATTACAAAAAAATAAACAATTTGCTGAATTCGAACCTGCGGCTTTGTTTGTGTGCGCGGAAAACGGAAAAGCAAGGATAGTGAACAACTCTCTAGACTCTAGAGACTGTTTAAACGAATTCTAGATTTTTCATTTTCAACTTCATATTTCAATTTCACATAGTTGACAGTTGATCATAAAGTCACTGCACTCAACTGCATTGAGCACTGAGCAGTGAGCAGTGAGTACTGTTCACAGTAGTGCTCTCCTAAATGCATTCCTTGTTTTCCTGGGAAGCTTCAAATTGCACCGGCGGGATAAAAGTCGAAGTAAAAACAAAAGGCAAGAAGAAAAGAACAAGAAGAATGTTGAACGATACTTAATTGGTGACTAGTCACTAGTAAGTTCGCCGAGCCAATAAAGAAAAGAAACTGTTGAAAGTAGTAAACAAAAAAGAAGCATAATTACTAAAATGTTAGCTAAACAAAATTATTGTTGTAATTACGTGCTTAAAGCGAATAAATTAATTTATATCTGTAAATAATAAAGAGTGAACATCAGCCGGGATCTTCTCTTCTCAACCTTCAACCTTGTTCCGATAAAAACTAGTAGGTAATTCGGTATAAATAATTACAAATTGCATCGTTACATTTTATTACTATCAGCTATGTATGTACTGGCATGACTTTTATGATGTCACAAGTGCGTTGCCATTATATTGTTTTTCATGCCCTTAACATTGTTTGATTCTTAAAGCATTTCACATTTGTATGTTCAACATTTTTGAGCGTACTTCTTGTCGTATTCCTAATTCATAATTATGTTTTACGTAAAGTAAAAGTCATAAAAGTATCTCTTTATAGCTGTGCTCGTCCACAGTCAACAGTCAACTATCACTGCCGTTAAAGAATGTAGATTTAACATTCATTATTCAGTATTACTTAATAAGCAAAAACCAGAACCCAACAAACCCCATCTACGGTTTCGTTTTTTAATATTACATTTTTTATTGGGCTCGATCACTTTTGACGCGTGAATTTCGATCATGTTTTTGTATTTTTTTGAAATATAAATACAAAAGCTTGGCGTAAAGATGTATGTTACCACTGCCCTATTAGTTTGAACTAATTTATAGATCCGGCGCTAAATAATACCTACCTATGCTGTAATAGTATTCGCCGAAGTAGAACTTATATTTTGACATCTAATTATATATTAAAATAGGATAACGTAACTTACTTTTATTTTGAACTTCTCATTTTGCAGACTAAAATTCAGCCACAGCTGTATTGTTTGGTTTCGAACAGAACTTGGCTGAACTTTATAATAATTTTGTTTATTCGAAGAAACTTCCAGAAATGACGGACAAGGCAAATAAAGTTCAGTTTTCGTCAAATAAAAGAAGGAAAATGTCCGTTTCCACTGATGCCTTAAAAGAGCAGAAGAATGAAGCCAATAGTCACAATGGGAGTGATGATGGGAACGGGGCTGGGAATCAAAAGATTGCATTGTCAAGTACAAATTCATCATACTATCCAGAAGAATGTGTTTTCTCAATTGATCACGTATGTACTTCTGATATAATAATCAAAACTGCAAGAGCAAAATTCGTTTTCAACTGCTCCATAGTAAATACATTTGTTTAGTATTACTAATTTATTTTCTTAAATTTCTGTCGAACTAATTCTATCAGGTTTAAACAAGATTAAATGTAGCAGTTACAGTAGTCTATATAATTGAATGTGATCTTTTACAGATACTGGAATCAATTTTTGGAGAATGTGACCGACAATCTTTGTTAAACTCTCGCCTTGTCTCCCATCGCTGGGCTGTCTACGGATCGAAAGAGTTGCAGAAGACTGGAAAAATCGTATTTTATAATTTTTATAGGTATTACTCTGCTACTTGTAAGCCGAATACATGTCATTTCATAACAAATGGAAGGCGCTCCCTGAATGACTTGATTACACTCATGAATAATTCTACTAAATTCCCTTGCACCTCGTTTGACTTTCGAGGTGAAATTAAATGCCCAGCCAGTCAGTCGATAGCTCAATCATTCTTCGATGCTCAAGGTGCCGCGATTAAGATAATAAAATTTGACTATATATCCACCAATAGTTTAAAAACATTTCTCTTGAGCCAAGCTCCGAACCTTCAAGAGTTATATTTGAGTGAGATAGAAAGCGTGGAGGACACAAACAGCACACAATGTTCCGCTGGTTCAGAAACAGACGAACAACAGTCTGAACGAGAGCGCCGTCAGGAGTTTCTTTTTGATAAAACTAGTTCGAAACCAAAGCCAATTTTGAAAAACCTCAAGACATTTGAATGGGCTGTTCTTTGATAAGTGCTGGCCAGGTCGGGAAGTGCTGGCCAACTTTAGTAAGTGCTGGCCAACTTTAGTAAGTGCCGGCCAACTTTAGTAAGTGCTGGCCAGTTTGACTTTATTAAGTGCTGGCCAAAACCACTTTAGTAAGTGCTGGCCAGTTAGACTTTAGTAAGTGACGGCCAACAAAAATTTCTAGAAATGGATTAAAACTGCACCCGGAACGTTGGTTAACAGTACAAAATGTATTATTATACATTATTATACATAAAATACGTACTATAATTTATACAGTCTTTTAAAATAAAATATTGTGTGCATGATTACGTGTACAATTTTACCTCCAAAAGATACAATGTTGTGAAGGAAGTAAAATCTTCGATAATATGTGTAGTATAGATACTAGCAGCAGAGTTGCTTCGCCGTTTAAGGTAAAAATGCAGAAGATAAAATACCTTCTAATGTAGACAAAAGAACTTGAGCCGAGCGAGAGTACTCAAATTCCTATAAACTGATAACATCAAATTCCTTCATTCATATCTCGTAAAAATAGAATTTACAACATTGTATCCTGCATCCTAAAGTAAAATACGGTGTATCTACTCAAATCGATGTTTGAGTAAAGGCTTGAGCATTTTATTTTTATTCCACGAAGCAGAGTTGGATAAAATACATCATTCTGTATTCAGTTAGATTCAGGTAAGAGAGCACTTTTTTGTCTCTTTGTAACTTGACCATGGCACGGCCACGACATGTCACAGAACGAGAATTATCCAGAATACTGGAACGTGGAGAGGGTGAAGTCGTTTCGTGGTGTCAAGACCATGGACTTATTTTGAGATCCAAAACGTGTAAAGTTTTTCTTACACATTTTATTACTGTTTACGCTACTTATTCACATTCGGCTACCCTTCGTGGTTTGTTATCTTTGAGGTTAGGTTAGGTTTGACGGGGGGGTAGGAAAAACTGACTGGAAACGGTTAGGTTATATTTTTCCCTCGGCCGCCGAAGGCGGCCCCGCCGCAGGCGGGAGGGAAAAATTTAACCTATCCGTTTTCAGGCAGCTTTAGGAGCCTGATTCAGTGTTGCTTAGGCTAAATAGTAATCCCCGCGCATTTTCAATCCATTTCTAGAAATTTTTGTTGGCCGTCACTTACTAAAGTCACACTGGCCAGCACTTACTAAAGTGGTTTTGGCCAGCACTTACTAAAGTCGAACCGGCCAGCACTTACTAAAGTTGGCCGGCACTTACTAAAGTTGGCCAGCACTTACTAAAGTTGGCCAGCACTTCCCGACCTGGCCAGCACTTATCAAAGAAACCCCTTTGAATGCCGTCAATATTTGGAAGTGCCCGAAATTTTCATTCAACAGATTTTGGAATGTTCACCAAACCTTGTTAATGTGACTCTAACAACTGAATATATTCATCTTCTCGTCCGTCCCACAAATCGTTTTTACCTTGTCAAAAAACTATGGGTTTCTATAAAAAGCTTTAATATTGAGTCATACGAACTTTTTGCCAACCACCTTCAAGATAACAAGAATTTTGCAGTTCGCGAACTGCACTGTAGTACTGGGGGTTATGATAATGAAAACAGAGAATTTCATACACGAGCGACAAACTTTTTGAGAAAAATTTTAAGAGCCTCCTCAGCTATTTGTCGAAAACTTGTATGGACACACTCCCACTCTTTTAGAGATGTGGAAAATTCGGAAATCCCGTGTATGCCTCAAGTAAAACATTTAACGATTCAGTATGCTTTAGATGGCGACAAGACCGATGATAAAGGCGACAAAGACGTAAATACCACTGTACGATTGAACAGTTTAGGTGACGGCGTGAGCCTTGGGGACACTTTTCCCAATTTGAAATTTCTTGAGTTCAGGACTTATGGGGGGATGGGGATCCCCCCGATTGCTTATATTTTCAATGACGTCGATCCTCTCCCTGGCGCCAATGTGAACACAGTTACCATGAGGCTTTGGCATCCTTGTCGAAAAGCAGTTCGAAATTTCAAGAAAATTTTTCCTAATGCTTCTTTCCGACAATTATTTCGGGCCAATAGCAATGACGACGGAAATAGCGAGCTGGAAAGTCACTATGATGAACCCGTTAATAATGATTCTGAAGGAAATGCAAGAGGCGAAAATGACGATGAAGAAAGTAGTGATGACGAATGGTCTTTGAGGCCGCGCCTTCAATTTTTCTGACGAGTTTTTGAAAAAGCTCAAAAAAATCCATTTAGTTACATATTTTTTGAAAAGTTCTAAATATTTTATTTGCACGTTTTTTTTGAAATTGTAAAATATTTTGTGTGTTTTTGAAAATTGAAAATACATGGACTGTAATCCTTTTCCATGGTTTCGAAAATTTGAAAAGCTATTCACAAGTATTTTTAAAAATTGCACAGGATGTTTTTTTCACATATTTGCATTTTTACAAGAACATATTGTTCTATTTACATAAACGTGGAAAATATTTTTTATTCTTCTTTTTAAAACCTTCAAAACATTTTGTATCTATGTATTTTTCAAGTGCAAATTGTGCGTTTAATATGTATTTCTAAAAAAACGCACAGGGTTTTACTTTGTATATTTCGAAGGTGCATACTTAATTAATTATGATTTTTGAAGCATTCCAAATATTTCAATTACCTACTTGTATTTTTTTGATGTATGATAATGTACCCTTAGATTGATAATCGAAACTTATTTACATAAATATTATAATAAGCCTAATTTCTGTATAACAAAATTTTTAATCGTAATACTGTGTCGTTTCGGCTATTCTCAGTTGAGAACACTGTCGAATTTATTTTTAATAAAGTTGTCTTTCTCTCTGTATTTATATAGTTTGAAAACGTAAATAATGTTTTGCTTGCATGCATCCATGTTCAGGATATTGTTTTGTTGGATGATGCTTTTTAGTTGGATATTTTTCTGGGTATTGACTAACTCGCACATTCCCCGATGCACATTGTTTTTTGAATCCATAAATTCGCTCACGAACCCTATCCTGGTTCACACATTCCCTGTGTCATACTCATGTGATATAATTTTATTTAAACATCTTATTGTTAACTGGTATCGAAGGAGAAGTATTTTTGAATTTGCTTCATTAGTTTCCTGCTAAAACAATTTTTAACTTGCAAAAGCGAAATTATTTTTCACATGGTACAAATTCATGACTTAAGGACCTCACTTCTCTTTTTTACACCCAAGTATGTCCGTATATGAACCAAAAATATCTTACTTGCTTTTATCACACCAAACAATAAAGTTCTAAAATGAAATTAGCTGACATGAATGACCTTAAGTAAAATCTTGTCACCGACGCAACGTAGTATACTGTGTAGTTTTATACATTATATAAAGCAAAATACAAACACATAAAATATAGGGATTTGAAATTCATAAGTGTTTATTAGAATTTATTGCACAGCCATTAAACAAAAATTTAATAACAAAACTGCTCATAGGTTTATATCCTCTATTAAATTTTGATTATGAAAATATCAAGTGTAATACTATAAAAAACTAATTAGAAAATAAGCATACAACATTATTAATGTAAAACACAACCCAATTTTAACCAACAGTTTGTTGTACATCGCTACTGCATTAGAATTTTGCCCCAAGTAATATTCCTTTTATCATTTTAACAATTAGAGCGAGAGGCACTTCAGTCACTTTCACTTCCGCTATCGATACTTTTTCCTAAACCATAGTCACTGTCCACCGGCAAGGAACCTTTTATGCGAATAGAAGCATTGGGAAACATTGTATTGACACTTTCAAGTACCTTCGGACCAGGACGAACAAGCCTTAAGGTGACTACTTCCACATTGGCGGCAGGAGTCGGATCTTCGTCACTGAATATACGTGGAATGGGAAGATCCAACACCTCACAACAGTTTCTTATTTCAAGAGATTTTAAATTTGGGAAAGTATCCCCAAGACTCACATTTTCAGGTAAACTGTAGACTGGTAGGTCAGGCTCTTCGTCTTCTTTGCAGTACTGAATGGTCAAATGGTTCACTCGAGGCATTTGTGGGATCTTTATGTTTTTTACCCCTTGTCCTTCCTCCCATGAAACCTTTTGACACATGGCTGAGGAAGCTCTTAAGATTTTCTTCATGACGTTGATGACTCGCTCCGAAAGTATTTCAACCACAACATCGCCAACCTCATAATCCGCCCCATTGAAGCAAAGTTCTTGAACTGCCAAGTTCCTGTTACCGTTACCTTGAAGATGGTTTGCAAATATTTCATACGATGCAATATTTGAGCTTGTGATATAAATATTTATATTCTTGAGGAGGTTAAGGCGATTTTTTGGTTGCACGAAGAGACAAGGCCAGTCACATGGCAGAGCAGCCTCGACTAAATTTGGGGAACATTCCAAAATCTGTTGAATAAAAATTCGAGGCAATTCTGCAGAGTAATGGCATTTGAAAATCTTTAAGTTTTTCAAATTAGGCTTTGGTTTTGAAGTGGTGTCATTAAAAAGAGTGTCTTCATCCGTCTCAGCATTTCTGTAGCACAAATCTATTGGACCTAAATGTAACTGTTGAAGGTTTGGAGCCTGGTTTAAAAGTAGATGTTTCAAATCCTCGATGTATAAATCCTGTCCAAATGTTAATTTCTTAATCAAGGCCCCGTGAGCATTGAAAAATGCTTGAGCTGTTTCCTTACAAGTTTCACTATCGAATTTCGTACCATGAAATTTAAACGAATTGCACGGGAATTCGGCGGAAGTATTTATGAGAGTTGCCAGGTCTTCGATGTAGCGATTATTTTGAGAAATAAACGAAAAAGTAGACGGATCATCGTAGTAAGAAAGTGACTTTCCGAATCGGATGATTACTGACTTTTGTAACTCCTTAGATCCGTAGTAGGCCCAGCGAAGGGAGACAAGACGGCAGTTGAGCAAAGACTTTCGGTCACATTTTTGAAATATGAGTTCTAGTATCTTTGAAATACATTTAATAAAAATTTGTTATTTAAAACCATTTAGTGTATCTTCACGTAATATGACGGACTGAATTATTTACGTATTAACTTTCAAATTATTGAAAGGCGTTTAAATTTAATTTAATCCTTTAGAGTGATAATTGACATAAATCAGATATGTATAATTATACTAAAGCAAAAATACTATTTGCGAGACTTTGGAGAGCAATGTTGCATCACTTATCTAAGTTTCCCTTACATGATTAATTGAGAAAACAAATTCTTCTCGAGACAAAGTGAAATTTGGACCAAGCAACACAGCATTCTCGTTCACAGATTCACTCCTGTCTTCACAAGAAGATAGTTTTCTTTTTTTAGTTAACACAACTGGAAAGCTTTCTTTCTCGACATTAGTCTTGATTTTATTAGGAACTTCAATTGATGGGGAATAAGAAAAATTTGAATTCATGAAAGAATCCATTGCAACTTGAAACTACCGAAGATACTCTAGATACCAAAGTGTCTTCTTTGTCTGTAAAAATCGGTTAAAAAAAATAAAAGCATGATGACTTCATTCGCTAGTAACTGATACGCCGATATTTCAACAAGCCAGTTACCTATGTTATATTGTAGTTGGAGCAGGGCAGAGTAATAAGGTAAATGTGGGGGTACGCTTTGGAATTACAATTTACAAAAATAGAAGAATGATATATAGTACTACAAGAAACTGTGAGTAAATTTTGGCAATAAACTCGTAAAATTCAGCAAAATTTGAAACTGGCTAAAACAGTACAAAAGAACTAATTACAGATCAAACAGACTTGATAATAAATTGTCTTGTAAGCTGTGGTACTGAAAGGTACAAAAAATCTACAATTCCAATGTTATTCAAATTCAATATTCAGATTAATTAAGGAATCACCAGATAATGGGTGTTTCTCCGATGGCTATACTAATATTATTATCTTTTTAACCCTAACGCTATTAGTAATTGGTGGTATTCTCCATAATCGTTAATTTTCTATTAAAATAAATATTACTGTAAGAAACAGACTAGACTAAGACTGTAAATTTGTTACTTTTATTCTTCCGATGCGCTTGATCTATATCGTTGGGCTTCTTGATATTTTTCCTTTATTTAAATTAACTGTTTGCCTTAGTAATTATATTGTGTTTAAGTAATTTATTTTGACTAAACTTGTATGTATTGCTGCACTTGCAAAATTTATTTATGCTTTTTTCGGCAATTTATATCATGTACTTGTGACATTAATGTTTATGTGTAAATCGTAATTTGTTTTTCGTATAAATAATGACCAACGTGAAGAACGAGGACGATTCAAAAATCGCAAGTTGACAATGTGGCAACACTGTAAATCCATGAATTTAGCCTCACAAAAGACAAAACCTGAATCGTCCTCGTTCTTCACACCATCACATCAGCTGTGAAGAACGAGGACGAGCTTGTTATAATGTTAAAGTAAACAAGAGTGTGTAGTGTAGCAATGTAGTATGTGTTGCTATTGCAACACGAAGTTGAAAGTATGTTTAAAATTGCAATAAATAATCGTATCCTATTATCGTACACAATTAACATGATGACATAATCAGTTAATCGTATTTTATGCTATAATCCAATGCTTTGCAAGCCAAGTATATTAGGTACAAATTAAGCCTGTAAAAAACAGTGCAACAGTCCTCTCCGTACTATATATTATTTTAAACTTGAACCTTACCAAGTTTATGGTTTTAGATTAAAATAAAATAAAACTATTCATGTAAAAGAACCAGAAAGCTTCTAAAAACTCCCTGGTCTCTAAAAGCTCCCGGGGGTCTTCAATAACTCCCGGGGAACGTAATAATTCCCAGCGGCCTTCACTTTGAATCTAATAGAGATGATGATTTTTTGTTTTTTACGCTGGTCTGTAATAACTCCTGGGTCTGAACCAAAGTTTCCCGTAACTCCTCCCGGGGGGTATGATAAGCTTTACGGTGCATACGTTTGAAAATTCATAATAAATCATGCATCTTGTTCTACAAGCGTTATTTTTCAATTTTATATTTATTTAATGTGGCAAAAATATAATGTTTATAATTTCTCATTTAAATACCGATATCGGTTACCGTAGGGCAAACAGGAAATATATACGACTTTCAATGAGTGTATAAGTTTTTTTTTGAGGTGGTTTGTTTACTGTGTTTCTGACTTTTACATTTACATTTTTGTGTTACATTAAAAAAGTATGTATCATTGTATTTTGTAGGTCCGCTGTATTTTACAGTACCGTGCATTACGTTCATACGCAAAAACAGTGTAGTCATCATCTTAAATATACTGTACTAGACCATAGTTTAAGATTAGTCTGCGTTAACCTTAATTGCGTGTACAAATATTATATGGAGAAGATAAAATTACAAACAAGTAAGTACTTCGCATCAAATATTCTGGTTCTGGTACTTGTTATTGACTACTACAGGGAAATAAAAATGTTTTGAGTGTAGAAAACATTTCATTGTGGAAATTAACATGGGAAATTGAATCAAATTTTACTTTGGCTGTCAGGCGGATCGGATATTACTTATTTTTTAAAAACTGAATTTTTCTTTTACTTACAGATTACAATATTTTTTTTTTGTTCTTTTTAATTTCCCTGAAACCGAAGCCGAGGCCGATGCCAAACCCGAACCCGAATGCTCGAGGATTTTCTTTGGTCTGTCTTTCTATAATATTGAGTCTAGCAAGAACAGTAAACATTTTGATTTGATGAGTCATCCTCATGAAGATTTAATTGATTTGATGACAAATAATTTGATTCTCAAAGACCCGGAGTTTAAACAATTTTGTGGACGAGTTCTTTGAAAGCACACTGAATTCCTTCTGTCGATTTAGCGCTCGCTTCAATGAAAAGCATTGCGTGGCGACAGGCAAATTGGAGTCCTTCATCAGGACTTACTACTCGATCCTTTAAAAATATGCACAATTAAAAACAATAATTTCGAAGCAGATTCTTAACAAATAGATTATGTGATTTATAATTTGAAATTATGTAATTTGGTGGTTGTATTCAAGTACTTATACTTACTTTGTCAATCTTATTTCCAGCAAGCATCTTGACAATATTAGATGTGGTAGAATAAGTATTCAATTTCTGTAGCCAGGGTGTAATTCTTTCAAATGAAGATCGTGAGCTTACATCGTACACAAGGATTGCACCTGAAAGTTTATAAAAAAATCATGATAGCAGCAATGTGCCAAGTGCGAGTCGAAATTGTGAAATAAAAATTAATTTCAATGGAATTTAAACACAAATACACCACTGATTAACCGAGGCGTCATTATCACATGCGTTAAATTGAATACAATCTTAGTTTTAAGTTTAGTAATGATGACAAACCTTGAGCTCCTGTGTAGTAGCTGGGAGTAGGAGTTGGAATTGGTTCCTGACCAGCAGTATCTCAAATGGCAAGTTTGATGAGATTCCCATCCACATCCAATGCCTTCGTTTTGAAATCAACTCCAATTGTAGCGGGTTGTTTAGGGTTAACTTCATCTTCAGTAAAGCGAAGAAATAAACTATAACAAAGCATAATAAATCATGGAGTATTAAACTGACACGTTCAATTAAACTAATTAAAAACAATAGAAAATAACACAATGTACAATGAGCTACGGGTGATGGGTTAAATAAAATGAACTGCAATGACTAATCGTATAGTAAAAAAGCTCTATGTAAGTAGTTTGTAATGTAACAACAAATATGACAAAAATTACGAATCAAAAATCAACACGTATTTTGATTATTCAATATAAATTATGTCAGTTGTTGATGTTGCTCGTAATAATTATTGATTATTACTTATTTTTAATTTTACGAGACTTAACTAGATTTTCCAACACCACTTTGTCCAATAATTAGAATCTTCAGTGTGGGTAGTATTACCATTCCTTCGGATGGGCTTGCCATTTTTGGTTAATGTTGAATGTTGATTTTATGCTGTTGGCTGTGAAGTAATGAACTTTGAACTTCTTATGATTTATCAATACCAAGGAATGACAACCGTATGTATGAGAGAACCTAAATTAAGAAGAAACAAGCTAACATGACTGACTTCTTAAAACAAGGTACATTCAACATTAGTACCTACAACTATAAATTCCGTACTTGTTGACGCGGTTGTAAATTTCTTGACTTTTTGTTAACTTGAAACTAAAAATAGAAGATTGAATCGTATCTTTACCAGAAATCTGTAATCATACGATTTGAAGTTAATTTAGTTTATAATAAAGTTGTAATAATTATTTTATTAATGATAATTTATCACACTCAGAGTAATTATTAATATGTAATAAAGTAGGAAGTAACCAGTGGGTCTCAGCCAGACTGCAGCAGAAGTTTCGGTACGATCTCAGCAGCCAGGTCTGTACCAGGAAATTTGAATTTCCCCCCTATGTACCAGGCAGTTGTACCAGTTTATCGTACCGGTACCATGTACCAGTTTATCGTACCAGTTTATCGTACCAGTTTATCGTACCAGTTTGTCGTACCCGTAACACGTACCAGTTTGTCGTACCCGTAACACGTACCAGTGTGTCGTACCCGTAACACGTACCAGTTTGTCGTATCAGTACCACGTACCAGTTTTTCGTATCAGTATTATGTATAAGTTTGTCGTGTCAGTACCATGTACCAGTTTGTTAGTTAGTTAGTTAGTTGAAATTTATTATAGTGTTATTTAAACCAATTTGGCGCAAGGTCATTCTTCCATCGGTAACACAACAAACATTAACAACAATAAATAATAGTTAACAATTTTTGACAGAATAACAGAGTAAAACGGATATTGCCCCAAGAATAAGCAGGGTACCTTGTTTAAATGATTATTTAGTACGTCGTATGTCGTATTAGTAACAGCCGTAACAGGTACCAGTTTAGCGTATGGGTACTAAGCTGATAGTATTTGGTCCCTTTAATCTTGACCCCACCTTACTCCGTCCCAAATCCTTGAGCACCTGTAATTATTTAGTCTCCATTATCTCCCCCCCCCCATAATATTATATATTTATTGCGCCTATTGTTACAGTGAAGTAACAAGCAATTATTTGAGTACAGTCAAAATTCGGGAAATTATCACTGAACTCAATGAGAGTTGAATGCAGTTGTGAGTTCGATCTCTGCAGTTCACTCCATGAATGCGTACAGATATGGTGTAGGGCCGCAGCCCCTGTGGTAGTAGTGTCTGTTGAACAAACCGGGAGCTTTTGAAAAGTTCAAGTCACACGCACCCTTTAAATGTCCCAATCACTTACCCAGTTCTTTCTCCCAGCTGCAACTACCAGCACTATCATGGGAGTTCGTACTTTCGTGTGTTTGAGCTTTGCAGACCCTATAATATCTATTTTATTCGTCGATTTCGACAAAACTTGTTTTATATCTATAGAACTCTGTCTGCAGTATTTCCACAAAGTTGTTTTTGTTATACACAGTATTTGTATTATGACAAACCAAATGGACACGATTACAGAAGACACAGCAGCCTGAAAGGGTTGTGCTTTTAAATTACGTATTCGTTATTATTCATACAAATCTTTAGAAACTCAAAAGGTCATTTACTACACAAGCCAAAAATTGGAAGCTGTAAGAGACCAGAACCAGACAGACCAGAACCAGACAGCCGCAGAAATTTATACCATTTTTGTGGATGGTCATCGAGAAAGTGCAACAGATCCGAAATTATCTCCGAGCATATTAGAAGATAAAACTAAAATCAAATGGTAAGCCAGTTGCAAATATTGCATATTTACGGCTTTTTTGCAAATTGTGCCTACTAACTTCTGGCTAGTTTGGTTGCAGAACGTGTTTCGAATTCGGGTATGTTGAAGCGTATCTAAATAAAATTCTGGTTTCGGGTCAGTTTCAAAAAATGAATTTTTAAAGGTTATTTGCACTTTGAAACGATTACCGCTGACCAAATTGGGCCTAATTTCTTCTGCCGTCATACAGTCTCTCTTAAAATAGAAAAGCTAAACATTTAGGTAAAGCACACATTTTAATTTTAGTTTTATTCGAGACTATTCCAGTGTGTAACAGGACATTATAGCACCCTAAATTCATGAAATACAAAATTACTTTCCTCTTCATGTAATACAGATTATTACAGATGAAGAAAAACTAGAAATATAGAAGATTAGACATTATACTGTCAACGTTTCTGAGCCGTTTAGGAGCAATGCATAATATATTTGCACACATTTGTTCATAGATGTTACTTTTTTGAAGAAACTTCACATATAGTAAGCAAAACTGATGTCAAATACTTGGGGTAAAAAATTACTTGCACAAGACCAAGACTTGCATTCCTTGGGTACCCCAAGAGTCTTAGGTACCAGACTAGTATGCAAAATCCTTGTACAAACCCAAAACTCTTGGGTACCAAACCCAAGGAATCCTAGGGGTTTTGGACAAGAGTCTTGGGTTTCTGATTCCTTATTGGGTGCACCCAAGGCTCTTGTTTTGGCAAGCATTTTTTTACTTGGGTGACCCAAGAGTCTTGGGTACCCAAGGATTGAAATTACTTGGGTACCCCAAGACTCTTGCCCAAGTAAATTTGTATTTCATTCTGAAACATATTATAAACAACAAAGTACCCCGAAAATCGTAAGTTAAAATTTTTTTACAACCCAAGACTAAGACTCTTGGGTTACTCTTTGGTAAGATGGCGGAAATCCTTGGGTCTTGGGTCTTGGGTGCTGACATCCCTAAGCAAAACAACAATAAACTAATATAAAATAGCTCCACACTTTGTCCAATTTCAATGTAATCATCAAAACTGGAAAAATGTATTCGTTCGATTACGATGTACCACTTACGTAATATTAAAGTGAAATCATTGAGGTGGGGTGACCCTTAAAATGTGATAATTTGATTAGGATCATTTGAGTAACATCCCGAAGTACATAGCCCATTTAGATAACCTGGTATTTTTCCACTGTCGTTTAAAAACACTGAATGGCAGAAGGTTGTCACAAATGGCGCCATCCAAATTTACCAAAAAACCCACACGTACCCTTGTTAGACCTTGATTTCACTAGCGACTTTAACAATTGTTAACTCTAACAACAGTTAGCTAATCACTCATTTTTACGTGAAATGTGAACTAACAATTGTTAAACTCTTAACAGTGATTAACTTTTATCAATAGTTAAAATCGATAATTAGCGCTAACAATTGATAACTTAAGGTGTGAAATCGCACTAACAATTGTTAAACTTTAAAATTTGAAATTTCCCGGGATCTATAACTAACAATTGTTAACTTTTGTAGTGAAATCACGCTAACAATTGTTAAACTTCAACATTTTGAATTTTAGCGGGCACTATGGCTAACAATTGTTAATTTATGTAGTGAAATCGCACTAACCATTGATAGTTTAACAATTGGTAACTACTCGTGAAATCGCAAAGTTAACCATTGATAACTTAGCAATTGTTAACTAACAATTGTTAAAGTCGCTAGTGAAATTAAGGTCTTACACTCTTAAACAATGCCTAAATAGCTATCTGTAACGTGGGGTGACTTGTTTTTTCAAAGTGCGCAGGGACGCCACATTTTAAAGCGCAAGGCCTGTCCCCTCCGGGTCAAAATAAGCCCTAATACTTGCCCCCCCTCCCCCCCCCCCCCCTCCCCTTCGCGAAAACAAGTTCCGAATTCCCTGCACCTACCTACCATATATCATATAATAGATCAGGTCTATATTACCAATTAGGTCTGAGAGGATTGGAATTAAAATAGTACACTAGTCTATTTAAAACATTTCTATAGAGCAGTACGGCAGTACACGGCGCGGGCTTAGAATCGTGCACGTAGGGATGTCAGCACCCAAAACCCAAAACCCAAGAATTTCCGCCATCTTACCCAAGAGTAACCCAAGAGTCTTGGGTTGTAAAAAAATTTTAACTTACGATTTTGGGGGTATTTTGTTGTTAATAATACGTTTTAGAATGAAATCCAGCTTTACTTGGGCAAGACTCTTGGGGTACCCAAAGAATTTGAGTATTTGGGTACCCAAGACTTTTGGGGTACCCAAAGAATTTGAGTATTTGGGTAGCCAAGACTTTTGGGGTACCCAAAGAATTTGAGTATTTGGGTAGCCAAGACTTTTGGGGTACCCAAAGAATTTGAGTATTTGGGTAGCCAAGACTTTTGGGGTACCCAAAGAATTTGAGTATTTGGGTAGCCAAGACTTTTGGGGTACCCAAAGAATTTGAGTATTTGGGTAGCCAAGACTTTTGGGGTACCCAAAGAATTTGAGTATTTGGGTACCCAAGACTCTTGGGGTACCCAAAGATTTTGAGTATTGGATGTGGCCAAGGATGGCTACACTTCATGATGTTGCTCTTTATCTAACAATTATATTTTCTGGACTGGATCCTTCGCGGAAACGTCGAACCTATATGTCTATACTCTACATAAACTAAGTTTAATATGTATAGCATATATCATTGAAATTATACATGACTTATCACTACAATAATGCTTGTGTGAAGTTTTAAGAGGGCGAAATAGCTTGTGGCTCGCGCTGGTGATATTCAGTTAGCATTTAGATGAATTTGTCAGAAACAGTAGGATGAGTATGGAGTGTCTTTTAGATGACGAGCGACGCGGAGATGTACTAATGAAATAAAAATAATCAAGTCAAGTCACCTGCCAAATAACTTGAGCTGACTCAAAAAATAGCCGTAATTCGTCAAGTCCAAATCAAGACAAGCCACTAGCCATCTAATCAAAGTCTTGACGTGAATGCCCGTGCTTTATTTATCTGTTTTTGCATTAACTCTAAATTTACTAATTACTTAAAGCGCAAATGGTTAGCTTTAACATGGGATAATGTCATCAGCATCTCAGTAGATTCATTGACCCAACCCATGACGTAATTTATGGACGACCCCTTGGCAGTTTAGCTGTTAATGTTTAATTATCAGTCTCATGTTGCTCAGATATTAATGATGGCATGACGTATACTCATTCACTCTCGCATTATCTCCTCCCAAAATATGCATTGCTCTTAAACGGCTCAGAAGTGTTCCGTTCTGAATGTGTCAGCTTTCTTTGTTTCTATTATTTTGAATGCCTATATAAAGAAAACTAGATGGTAGTTGACTTTAAGCAGTAGCCTTACCCGTAAAAATATTTTGGCTAAGCTACTGACTGTCAATCTTATTAATAGTTATACAGATAATGAAATTACTGTATATCCTAATAGTCTCCTAGTGGTACCTACCTCGTACTATTCAAACTCAAGCTTCTGACCTCCGCTCCGCGTAGAATTAGATCCGGGCAATGCTAAAATTTAAAAACTTTATTTTCCTTAATTGTAGACACTTACATACTAAAATATTTAAAACAACTGATTTGGAATTACTGGAAACACTAGTAAGTATAGCTCGCTCCGCTCGCTTGTGTCCGTGGAAGGTTATATGTTACAGTATAAAGCATCAACAAAATTATAATAATTAATAGGAATACCCTCGAAGGTTCCATCCCGTACATACCCGAGGGACCCCTTTAGCAAAGTTAAGGGAGGGACCCCCCCCCCCGTCGTCAGGCCCAAGGCCTAACGGAGTTAGAAAAAGAGGCATTATACTCAAACGGGTAGTGTACGGATACCCATCTCCATGCCAGGCCGAGGGCCTGGCACGGGGATAGTCATTTTGTAACCGATAGTACCCGAATCCTACCCGTATGGCTAAACATTCTCTTCTACGCTCCCTTTACAACCTGGGCAAAGTGTATGCGACGGATGGGCCATCCAGCGTAGAAGAGAATGTTTAGCCATACGGGTAGGATTCAGGTACCATCCCTGTGCCACGCCTTCAGTCTGGTACATGTAGGGTACCCGCACCCTACTCGTGTGGCTACACATCTTTTCCGCTCCCTTTTCAACCTGGGCAAGGTGTATGCGCCGGACGGGAAGGGCACCGACACCCTCCCTGTCTGTTACAAGTACGACACCCGTGCTGTACGGGCACGGTATACTGCTTTGGGTATGGACCACAGGCGTGTTTCCACTATTGTTTTCTTGTTTTGTCTTTATATTTCAATTTTGTGTTTCGGTTTATTTCTTCAAAATAAATTTTGTTTCTTCAAAACAAATTTTATTTCTTCAAAACAAATTTTATTTCTGCAAAATAAATTTTATTTCAATTCTACAAGAAATGTAATAACATTATAGTGCGACTTGGGGAGGGGGTGCTAAAGGAGGCAAAAATGTCATATTTTTTGTTGAGGGGGGTGGGTTGAATTTTATAGATAGGACCCCCCTAGTAGCCCCTGAGGTTCGAGGGTAATGGGACGTCAGCCACTGCATAGTGTTTCCAGGGTAAACCAAAGTGGATCGTGGATCTATTTCAACACAAGTGAAACATCATTTTGTAGCTCTTTGAAACACAAAAAGATGGTATTTTCGTTTCTGGCTTGTGGTCCATACAACACTATTTAATGGAATTTCTCAAAGCAAGTAAGATTTGTTTTTAAATGAATTGAAAACTGTCATGTTTTTGCGAGATTCCAATTTCCATTAGGGTTCGAATGGTGTATCGTGTGTCATTTGGGCTCGACACTCATTTAAAGTTTCTACCAATTATATATAATTATACAAAGTCTGTTTTAATAGTGCATTAGCAAAATGTATTAGTCTAAATATTTTAAAAATACAAAATGTCATATTTTTCTTACAAAGCCCCTTAAAAAGACATCTATAAATAAATTAAATTAGCTATGATACATGATATACATATTAGTGCACACATGGAAACATTGCCTTTACAGAATAGTAGCAATAGCTTATGGACAAATGTATGCCCATACGCATTGCTCTTAAACGGCTCGGAAATTGTAAGAGTCTTCAGTCTTCAGTCAGACTTCATGTGCCAATTTTTCAATTTTCTTGTTATTAAGCTTCACGCTTAGAAAAGATCTTAACAAGAATCTTATACGATGGGGCTAACAGGTTTAGACGTTAACTTTAACAGGTTTAGCAGTACATTTTTAAATATTTGAGAGTGGGAAAATGGTTAGCCCCGTGTAACAGCGCTGTTGTTACGAAACCCAACAACAAATCTGTTGAAATCTACAGTTAACCTGTTAAAGCATTTATGTCACTGTATATGTATGCTAAACTAGTGGCCCATTACTAAATGCCTTGCGTTAGTCAGTCAGTCCAATGGTGAAGGTTGGAAGGTACCTAAGTATGACGAAGGTTGCGGGTTTGAATCCAAGTTTTGGTTTTATTTTTTAATAATAAAATCATTCAACAGGATTAGCTATTGGTTAATCTAACAGTGCTTTCGCTAAGCCAATATAACAGGATTATCGGTAAATGTCTAACTGAAATTCCTGTTGACCGCGGTTAACAGCTTTTAAGGAGTAACAGTGAAATCAGTAACAAATTAACTGTAAAGTAGTAAATTCACCCATATTTTGCTAAGCGTGTATACTATACTATAGTTGGTTTATTCGTTGCGTCTTGTAAAATAAAGCAACCAAGCAACCCTCAAGCCCTCAATGCATTTCACTTAAGTATAGTATAATCTTGGTACAGAAAAATGTATTCGTTCGACGCTTTGATTAGAGAGGCGGAAATAATTAATAGTACATCAAAATCTGTTTTGGTTTTTGATTAAAAATTTTTCTGGCACTACTGCAAGTTCATGCACTTAAATGTGTTGTGAAGTTCGCAGACGTGCGCTGGTACGGCCCACACGGGTGTGATCAAAACCCGAATGGAGCGGGAAAACGGAGGCAGCAAAAAGGAGAAGGACACAGTTGCGCTGGTATTTCAGACAGCCCGTTGGCAACAACCTAGTGGCATCTGTTACGAGGCAACTGTCGTAGAGGAACTGCCTTGTGGTAATCTCCGGTGGGGCACCTGCTGTGTTACAGGCATTTGAGCAATGGACTTGTAGGACATGGCTTGAAACGTGGAGGAAACTGCCCGGTGGAAACTGCCCCGCTGACACTAACTCGTAGAAACTGCCTTGTGTCAACCGCTGACAGCTGGCTTGGGGCAACTGCTTTGCGGCACATACTTCGTGAGAAATTGGCTTGTGCCAACTGCCTCGTGTCAACTGCCTAGTGGCAACATCGTTGTGGTCTAATGAACAACGGTCCCGCGGCAATTGACAACATGCAACTGCTCTTTGGCAGTGGGCAATTGCACCCATCAATTGCCTTAATACATTTCTCATCAGTTAGTTGCCATAAGGTAGTTACCATAGGGTAGTTGCCACTAGGAAATAAGTTGCCATGATGCAGTTTTCTCCAGACTGTTGCGACTGCGTAGTTGCAACTAGTGCACTGAAATTGTGAATTGTTATTGTGAAAGTTTGGGTGTATCACAATAACAATTTCAAATTGTTATTGTGAATACAATTACAATTTTATTTAAATATATTGTTATTGTAAATTACAATAACAATACAATAACAATTTGTTATTTTAAAAGATAATGAATGGCAGATGATATAAAAAAAAGTTTAGAATTTTAGCTAAAGTATGTACTTCTACTGCAAGATTGCATGTTAAATTTGAATTAGGGGCCGAACACAAATGACGTCCCCCAAATTCATCAATTTTTTGGAAATCATCATTATCTATTTTGTACAGCGGATCCAATAGCTCGCCAATTAGGTACATCTTTATCGTTGCGTACTTGATTTTACTGGTGTTTTTTGTCGTAAAAGTATCAAATTTCTTATTATTGTGTTTTGTTTCTAGTTACTGCCCACTACAGTCGAGGCGCAGCAGTACCTACTTAATACGTCGTATCCTATTTTTTGTGTTTTTTTATCTTCCATTTAACATTTCACCTCCAAGTAAACCTGTTATATACGTTCTACATTAACGTGTCAGTTGTCAAAATTTGCGCAATTGTTTTCTCTTTCTTACGATACATAGGTTTTACCTGTGTCTAGACCGCGTGTTTGTGTTTTTAGATGCTGAGCTTAAGCATCTATAGGAATGGCTATGTCCGTCCGTCTGTCTGTCTGTCTGTCTGTCTGTCTGTCTGTTCTTTATGCGCTACAGGTCACAGTTTTTAAGCGATATTCGTCAAATATTTTTTAAATGGCCACAAATGCGAATAAAAAGTGCCCTATTGTTTTTGAGAGCGATCGAACTAACCAGTTTTTTACAATTAACAGTTGACTGGACCAACTTTTTTAGCCATCTAAAAGCATTGGAGAAAAACGGGTGATTTGCCGCTTTGCATCAGCCAAATGCACCAGCTAAATGGTTTCCTTACAGGCGCCAGTCAATGCACCAGAAACATGCACAAGTCATCAGCACAAGCTACTAGCAGAAGTTACCTGCACCCACAAAGTATCCCTAAATGGGGAGGTGTACTTGGGGTCACCCAAGAAGACGTCCCAAC
Organism: Dicyrtomina minuta; assembly: GCA_949802685.1. Classification (NCBI taxonomy): domain Eukaryota; kingdom Metazoa; phylum Arthropoda; class Collembola; order Symphypleona; family Dicyrtomidae; genus Dicyrtomina; species Dicyrtomina minuta. The sequence goes on along the minus strand of CATKUY010000412.1, from coordinate 37,449 downwards.
AATCTCAACTATTTTTTCTTAAACCATGAAAAAACTTTAAATACTTGCACCTCCCACCCACAAAGTATCCCCTAAGGGGAGGTGGTGTACTTAGGGTCACCCGCAGATGACGTCCCTAAAATCTAATTTGTTTTTGCTAAAACCATTCAAAAACTTCAAATACTTGCACCCTCACCCCCAAAGTATCCTCTATGGGGAATAGGTGTACTTGAGGTCACTCACAAATGACGTCCCAAAAATCTTAATTTTTTTCCTAAAACCATTAAAAACTTTAAATACTTGCATCCTCTACCCACAAAGTATCCCCTGAGGGGAGAGGGTGTACTTGAGGTCACCCACAAATGACGTCCAAAAAATCTTAATTTTCTTGGTATAACAATTAAAAAACTTTAAATACTTGCACCATCTACCCACTTAGTACCCCCTCAGGGGAAAGGTGTACTTAGGGTTACTCACAAATGACGTCCAAAAAATCTTAATTTTCTTGCTAAAACCATTAAAAACTTTGAATACTTGCACCCCCACCCACAAAGTATTCCATAAGGAGAGGGCGGGGGAAGGGGGGGGGGAACTGGGGGTCACTTACAAATGACGTCCCAAAAATCTTAATTTTCTTGCTAAAACCATTAAAAAACTTTAACTACTTGCACCCCCCACCCACGTAGTATCACCTCAGGAAAGGAGGGTGTACTTGGGGTTACCTACAAATGACGTCCTAAAAAATCTCAACTGTTTTTGCTAAAACTAATTAAAAAAAACTTTAAATACTTGAACCATTGACCCACTAAGTATCCCCTTAAGAAGGAGCGGTGTACCTAGAGTCACCCACAAATGACGTCCCAGAAATCTTAATTTCTTTGCTAAAACTATTAAAAAACTTTAAATACTTGCATTCCCAACCCCAGGAATTATCTCTTAGAGGAGGAGGGGGGGGGGGTTTAAGAATTAAAACAAGTCACAATCTTAAAAATATAAATATTTCTTATATCTAATGCTTTACCAACCGCAAACTAATGCTCCCCTACTCAACAAATCATCCTTTTTAAGTTCAAAAGGGCGGGGGGGGGGGGGATTCAGGATCAATCGTTAAATACGCCTGAAAAATTTAAAGCCTCGAACCTAAGGTTGGAATGGAGCACGCGACACCTAGATTCCCGTAAATAGCAATGAATCAGTAATGGCCTGAGCTAAGAAATCTCTGATACGAATCTGTAAGCGTGTCAGATATGCAACACGTAAGATACATAGAGTCCCGTCAGCAAGTTAGCTTTGTTTCCTGTCTTTCCAAGAGAAAGTCCTGCTGCGTTTCGTGTCTTGCAAAAGAGCCGGCTGCTTTTTGTTTTGACGACGTTAAGGCTGGTAGGGGTCAGACACAAATGGCGTTGCTTACCTTAAGAGTGGGTCACTTGACATTCCACCGTAAGGGCATCCATTCAAGCAATGCTTAAAAAGGTGACAAGCAGTTGGGTAGGCTTCTAATTTTGGTAAATTTATGTGTCGTCATTTGTGTCCGTTCCCAAAGCTGGTCAAGCATACGAACTTAATATTTTAGGTTTGCTATCTTGTATTTGAATTACACTCGGAAAAATCTATGCTTATCTGCATCGAGCACGGAATGTCGGCAAAAACCAATTGCAATATACCATGATATATTTAACGTGGAATGAAAAACGGGTGAAATTCATGACTTTTTAACTTTATGCTGTCAACATACGCACGTTGATCGTAAAAGGGAAGTGACCGTTCATAAATAACTTTATTAGAAATTTCTATTTTAGAAAACCCACCCCAACTATTTTTACTTCATGCTGTGAACAAACGAACGAATCTTATAGATAGTTGATGACCAACCAATAATGGCGTCATTCAAATTCTCAATTTTAAGGAACATAGTTTAACCGAATGGCACGCAGTTCGTAATTTTTAGTGTCCAGTAAATCTTATACATAAGTTATTTATAAATTATATTTGAACTTCGAGGGTTACACAAGTTAGGAGCCATGCAAGGATCATCTAAAAATGACGTCATTTAATTATTTTAATTATAGGAATCTCTTCTGTCTTTAGTTCAAAAATCAAATTAACGGATATCCCTAACACCGTCTTTTTCTAGCATACATACAGGGATCCCTCATAAATGACGTCATCACAAAATCACCATTTTAAGGATCCTTGTTAGTGCTGAATGCAAAATTTGGTAGATTTTTATCTTCAAAATCTACTTTTACTAGTATACACACAATAATTGTCCATAAATAAAGTCGTCTAAATGTCATTATTTAAAAAAACACCCGTTATCAGTTTAAACATTATGTAATATAGTATTTTTAGCATGAAATATTATTATTGTACATATTAGGATCGTCCAACAATGTCGTCACTAAAATATTGCACTTTGGAGGGTATAGAATGTGTTGTATGTAAATAATGTGAGAAGATGCATCAATTGACTAAAGTCAATATTCGCTGTAAGCTCAGCATCTACTTCGGGCCCACGGTAGGCAAATCCGGCGCGAAGCGCCGGATTTTTGGTTTCTAATTTCTCTCGGGGTTTGGAGTAAAGTTCGCGCTAATTAACCCCTGAGAGAGTTATTTGAACCTTTATGGTACCTACAGTAGTGCCAGAAAAATTCAAAAACCTAAACAGACTTTGATTTCTTATTAATTTTTTTCGTGTATATTAATCCTATTTTCTCCTATCCAAGCGTCGAATATATTTTGCCAGTTTTGGCGATCACACTACAAGTGGACAGTGTGATGCAGTTATTTATTATCATTTTGTTGTTGCTTGGCATTTTATGTATTCACACGCGTTCAATATCTAAAATTAGTAATATCTAAGTACAGATGTGTGCAAACGTGTGCACGCACTGCTCTTAAACGGCTCAGAAATGTTAACTACAATGTCTCAGATTTTATGTGCTTCATCTATTTTGTCTTAAGTATAGCCTGGCAAAGAGAATAATGTTTTTTTTATCCGAGTTTAGGGTGGTAATGTACTGTGTTACTGATTTGGTGGGAGGCGTTGTCCGGCTTCTGCTGTACCAGTTCAGGGTAATAAATTAATTTATAAAACTTATTCTATACTTTGAAGGCGAGATCTTAATAACAACTAAAGTTTTAAAACGTGGGTGCCTTTTATTGTTTACATGTTAAGCTAGCTAATTATTTGTTTATTTAATAAGAATCTGCAAGGGGCTCCACGGTTGAAGAAATTTAATCCAATTTGGCCTGCTGTCATAGTACCTGGTCATAATACGTCTGGTTAGAAATTAAATGCGGTTTGTAACCTAATACTGGTAATACTTGTGATTATTACTAGTCCATGATTCCCCACAATTGATCAGAGGGCATTTAAATGGCTTATGTCATCCGTGCTGAGGTGCTACTTATTCCTGTCTTAGGTGATAGGACATTCTAAAAGATTTGGGACACATTTCACGTTTAAATATTTTATACCCAATGTGTGTTTTTACGTAATTTCTTAAACGGTCAGGGCATGGCTGTAAATTGAATTTCCTTACAAATATTAAAAGCGTTTTTCGTATTTCCGCGCACGTTAAGAAAAGTAGTGGCGAGTGTACTGGCTATTATTCTATTATTAGATTGCTCTACTACTCCGGCACCTACAGAGTACTTGGCTAACATTTGTAAAAGACAATTCGGTTGCAATGCATAACGTACTTATCAGTTAATTTGCCTATTACGCAGTTTCCTTAGTATAATTTCACTTTCCATTCTATTTAAATAAAGTGAAACATATGATTTTAGCACTACGTACCGGAGAGAACCTTGAACGGTATTGCAGATTGGCTCACGTAAAGTTCCAGCAGTATAATAAGGGAAGAGACACATATTACGTAAGCTACTAGGGTGGGTGGCAGCTTTTCAGAGTAATGTTAAAGATAGCCATTTACGCAATGGTTAAGGTGCTGACAATAGTGGTGGGTGGGTCCCAAAATTTCAGAATGATTGCTTACGTAATATGTGTCTCTTCCCTAAAAGCATCATTCAAACGACATTTAAGTACGAGCTGGTACTTGCAACTGGGACTACTAGTACGTCTTACCTAAAAATATAATGGATGCGTGTGACTAAGACATTTAGCTGGTACGTATGACTGGTACTTTGAAATGGTACGTGTGACTGTTACTTTGAACTGGTACGTGTGACTGGTACGTGTGACTGGTACTTTGAACTGGTACGTGTGACTGGTACTTTGAACTGGTACGTGTGACTGGTACTTTGAACTGGTACTTTTAACTGGTACGTGTTACTGGTCCACGTTGCTGATACTCTTACCTGGCACAACCCGCTGGTACTTTCACGTGTACCAGGAACCTGTACCACGATAATTTACCGAAGTTTCGACTGCTTTCAATGTTTACACATTTAAATTAATCTCAGATAGCGCGTGTTGTGCCGCAGCCAATGAAAACACTAGTTCACGTTAGACACATATTACGTTAGCAAGATGGGTAAAACGCTGCCAAGTGTTGTATGAAAATGTGAAGATGGGTACCAGAATTGAATAAATGATGTACATGTGATATATGCATAGCTTTGGCTCAATTTTTTGCGTTAAGAAAACAAAGTGTCAAATATCCGTGATGATAATAGTGGAAAACCAAACTTTTTGCTTTCATTTCATTCCGTTTTTTTGAAAAACCTGTCAACATTGATTAACACAGAGCCCGGTAATTGTGAGGTTAAATTCAGGTTTTAGTACAAATATCTGTTTAGGGGTATGCACAATGTCGCTGGGGTTGTAAATCCCGTGCCCCCTTTACGTCAAACCCAACTTGACGTCCTCTGTGTTAATAAGAGGATGGGGTCGGTCTATTCCCAATTCGATTTGAAGAAGGTGGTATGAGGTATGAAAGGCGGGTATGTGTGTGCTACTTGAGGTAAAATGAGATGATTCAGGATTCCGGGGGGGGGGGGGGGGAGGGGAAGTAGGATGTTATGAGGCGGATGAAGACTGGGCTAGAGAGGCTGAGGACCAGGTCCAATGGCACTGAGACCTGACTGAGGCTTGGGACCCGATGAGAGGCTAGGACCCGACGAGAGACTGGGGCCCGACGAGGTATGAGAGACTTGAGGTTTGAGCGGCAGTCCTCTTCAATGCTTTTCTTGGGGGATTGAAGAACGGACAAGGTACTCGTGAACACCGGGGCTATGATCGACAGCAGAAGGAAGGTGCTTGAGAGCACAATGCGGATGCTTGAGAGACCCAGAAATGCACGGGGATCAGGACCTCGCCGACGTTTTACGGGGTGATAAGACACAGGCCTATGAGTAACCAACGGCGGTGCCCTTGCTTCTGAGCACAGAGACGGGGGTCTGAATCGGAGTCTGATGGTCTAGAGCCAAGGTACAGTGCTCTGGAGCCGAGGTAGGTGGATAGGAGTCTGAACCCGACCGAAGTCTGATAAGCAGGGTGATGAGCAACGCTGACGGTTCCTCCGTTCTGTTGGGCGATGAGCGACGCTGACGATGACGGTGCATTCGGTCCTGCTGTCCTGGTTCTGTTCCTTGGGTGAGTAGCGATTCGTGCGGTGCTCGGGTGAGCGTCTTCTTGGTCCTTTTGAGGGTGGCGGAGGTCTAAAGGATGATGACAGCCGCCTAAAGAGCGATGACCACGGATGCAAATGCTTGACTACACGTAAATAGCGTGAAAACAGTACGAGCAGGTTATCTGGCAGGGTTTGGTATAGTGCACTTGAGAATCTGGAGCGTGATACGATAAAAGGCTTTGTGGTGTATACAGGTGAAGTGATATTGAGGTGTGGCAGCTGAATTTCAAAAAAATGCTGGTGTTCTGATGCTTTGAATGTGTTTTGGTATTAAGTACCAATTGTCGTCTTAATAGACACTAATACACTTAATTACACCAAATAACAATTAAATTAACACCAGAATTTGCACTAATACGAAGACTTTGAAATATCTCATTCTGAGGTAATTTCGGAGAAACGGAACCTTTAGAGCCCAGAGCAGGGAGATGGTTCCGCTAGGACAGCTAGTGGAAGACTATAGAGCGAAGCGAAATGGACTGACTGCTCTTGCTCTATTTGCGGGTGAGCACGATGACTAATCATCGGCTCCTTCTTCTTTTCCAATCTCTCAAACTCAATGCAAAGCAGGTGTTTGAGACTTTAAAGTAAAAATACGATGAGCACCCTGAGTTTGATATAAATCGAGTGCTCACGTAATGGAAAAGTTCCTGCCTGAACAGGAGTCGTTGCGACGGAACAATATCTATATATCGCTTTAACTAAGTTTTAGCGTTTACAATTTTATACAATAACATTCGTATATCGACTAGCAGACGATCAATCAATCTAAAAAGGGGGGGGGGGGGTCTAAGGGGATCCCACTGAATCGGCCGCATATATTTTTTTTGAAAAGAGCATGTGAAAAAAAGTAGATTTGCTTAAGAACATGATGCGAATGGGCATTTAGACTCGCTAAGTCAAATTTTTGAAAGTACAAATTTGCTAATGGTAACTAAATGGGCGCCATATTTAATTGACTAAAATATAAGTTTTAATTGTTTGGCACCCTGTAGCTCCTACAATTTTCGTCCGATTTAAAAAAAAAGTGTAGTTTGGTAATTCGCAAAACATTATCTAAAAAGTAATTCCTTGGTTTTCAAAAATTTGAGTTGTTTCACAGAATGCGTTTTTTTGTTCCTGTGTAATACGAGCGTACAGTTAGTATTACCGAGTTAAATACTTTATTTTGTAAAAAAACTGAAATTTTTGAAATTTCTACAACCCAGAAATTACTTTTTAGATAATGCTTTGCGAATTAATAATAATAATAATAATAATTATTATTATTATTATTATTATTATTTATTTATTTCCGACAGGCCAAAGCCCAAAACAGCAAATACAGACAGAACTCAGAGACCAGTATAAAAATAGGTAATCATGATTACTTATTATGAATTATAATATATATATTATATTATGAATAATAATAGTCATATTCATATAATAGAGTAGCATATAGATAACAGAGAGAATCAACAATCCGTAGAAAATTATGTTGTTGCAACAAGTATATAATCAACACTGTATACGTCAATTAAATTAAATAATTAAATAATAATAATTTTATTTATTGAGTCGATTTGGCGTCAGCCCATACAACATTGTTAAGTTTTTACAAAGTGGTTATTTACAATTTGATCAAAGATCAAATGATCCCTGGTAATTTAAATCTATTATCGGTAAGGTTTCTTGTGTTGCTTTCTTGGTTTTGCTGTAAAAATAAATACTAAAGCTGCGTTTTTTATAGTAATCATGTCGTTATAGTGTCAAGTAATATTGAGTTTACAGAGCATATATTTCATTTCATTTCTATAAGTAAAATAATACATAAATAAATAAATGATGTGTAATGTGATAAGTGTCATGGTTGTTGAGTCTTGTTGGGTGGGGGAGGTAATCAAGTTTCTTTGATGCAGCTTAGGTAGAATTTTTGGATTCTTAGAGCTTCATCCCAAAAATTAAATAGTTGCTAAAAGCCTTCTGCGTCAGGGTATCTTCTGAAGATTGCTGAGATGAGGTTTTCCTTCGTCGGTCTGCTGGTGGATAGCTGCATGAGAAACTTTGTCAAGGGTGGTTTGTAATGCGGACAGTCGAGCATTATATGGAAAGCGTCTTCCACTTCTTTGCCACATAGATCACAGTCAGTACCTTCTCGTTTCCATATCTTGTTCATGCCGTTCAGGTTGGTAGCTTTTCCTCTAAGTACTATTCTAGATAGGCCAGTTTTTAGGTTTAATACAAATTTTGCCATGTTCCATTTCATGTTTATCTCAAAGTATTCTGATTTTATTGCATGGGTCTTTATACGTGTATAGAATTTCATTGCATTACTGTTTTGCATTTTGAGGACATGTTATTGCAGCTCATTCGGTATTTCTCTATGATTTCATGTCTGCGTTTTACAAGATATTTACTGTTTAGGTTTTCAAAAACTTCCTTTAGTGATGCGTCCGCCAAAAGCTTTTTGATTTGAAGTATCCAGTTATACCAGGTGTCTAGTACTTCAAGCTTCAGCGTTTCTTGATAGCAGCTTTTGATGATGCTGTCTTCCTTGGCATTCAGTACTTTCTGCGGAAACTTAAGCAGCGCCTTAAATAGGAGTAACTTGATGTTCTGTGCTCCTGTTTCTAGGCGAAGGAAGAAGCCAGGATTGGCGTTGGTAGTGCCTGTTAGCCGTCGAAAGAATGCGGTCTGGAAACTTTCAAAATCATCGCAGTAGCGGAGACCCCATATTGGTACCGCGTACATAAGTACCGAACTGACTAGAGATTGGAAAAGCTCTAGGTGTATCTTTATGTCTTTTATTTTGGCACGATAAAATAGCTCAAAAAGCTTTGACTGCGCTGCCTTGGCCTTGCTAAAGAAGTGCGATTTGGCTTCATTAAAGATTCCACTCTGAGTAAAAGAAACTCATAAGTACACGTATTTGTTTACTATCTCAAGTGGTTTGCATTCCCAGTAAAATCTCATTGAGTTTCTTAGCTTGTTTCCTTTCCTAAAGATCATGATTTTTGTCTTAGCTAAGTTGACCTTTAGGTCATTCTCTTTGAAGAAATTACTAAGAGTGTTGATCTGCTTTTGTAGATCTAATTACTTTGAGGCGAAAAGTAATATGTCGTCCGCGTAGAGTAAAATGAGCAGTTCAATAGTAAACATTGGAATTCCTTGGATTCCACTTTTACGGAGAATTTTTGGTATTTTGTCAATATAAATGCTACATATAGTTAGAGACAGGGTTTTGCCTTGTAGCACACCACCTATTACTTTAATCAGGTCAGTGAAGCCTTCTTTACATCTAACCTTGGTTTTTGCTTGGTCATACAGTTCTTAGATGTTTTCCACAAAGTTGTCACTGAGTCCGGCTTCCCTCAACCTTGTCCATGGCTAAGTTCGTTTGATTGAATCAAACGCCTGACTGAGATCAACAAGGAGAGCAAAGAGCTTGCCTTTCTTCTGCAGAGCTGGTCTGTTCAGCTGCTTGAGTATGCAGGTATACAGTGCGAACAAGCTTTGCGAATTACAAAACTACACTTTTTTCAAAAATCAGGCGAAAATTTTAGGAGCTACAGGGTGCCAAACAATTAAAAATTCATATTTCAGTCAATTAAATATGGCGCCTATTTAGTTACCATTAGCAAATTTGTACTTTCAAAAATTTGACTTAGCAAGTCAAAATGCCCATACGTATCATGTTCTTAAGCAAATCTACTTTTTTTCACATCCTCTTTTTAAAAAAAATATATGCGGCCGATATGGCGGGATCACCTCTGACCCCTCCCTCGTAAGGATAATCTGACTCACACAATTGAACAGTATGTATGTATGTATGTATTTATGCAGCCTATGACTTTCAGGCATCGCCTATGTCCACTGTTTTTCTCATACTCATTTGCTCTATGAGCTTGCAGGGTCAATCAAGTGATAAAATCACAGGACCACTATAATGCATTGCTCAGTCCTACTATATTTAAGAGAAATTGTATTCGGTGCCTAATTAACGGCGGCCCATATTAAAAAGCATAGATTATACTGGACTACTCCAGATAGTCAGAACATTCTCCCACAGCGTGAAGAGAACGAGACAAACAGTATTAAATCTAAACCAGCCGAGTTCTTTATGCTCAGCCGAAAGTGGTACATAATATTTTACGCTTTAAATTAGGGATTTATTTTCTTTTGAAAAGCCAAACAAAAATGTGACAAGTCGACTTTAACTTCATTGCAAAATATTTAAAAATATCTGTACATCTCGTAGCATACCAAATCAGCCAAATTTTGGTTCTATGGTAATCAGTTTTAATTAGTTTTGGTTTACTACTGATTAGCATTTGTAATTTATTGCATGATTTTAAAAAGTGGTAAATGTTTATTTACATGTAGGGTTGCCAGATTTTAAAAGCTCGAAATCGGGACACTTCACAAACTACCATTAAATTATAGTAACTCATAATACGTCATCAAAATTCTTGCAATTTCGCCACGTTACCACCCGCTATTCTGAGGCTAAGGTACCGGGGGGGACATGGTCTCAAATCTTAAATTACTAATGTTAATAAATAGGTACATACTTTATTATGTACCTATGCTTAACATAGGCTTATCACCTCTGGAAAATTGACCTTCTGCAGCCACTGCCACTATAAACCATTAAGTAAGCGGTAGCTTTAATATTCTGCGTCAAACCCAGCCACCCATAGTAGCATTTTGACGTAGTAATATGTGTGTCTTCTTAAATACCATGTGTTTTACACTTAGTTTTTGAATTAATACTTCTAGTTCTAATAGCTAAAATATAAAAATATTATTATACACAATGTTTACACAAAATATCAATGTATCATTGGAATCAAATTTAACATATATTTTTACATTGCTTGTATGACCGTACTTCGCGTAACAATTTCCTATATCGACAGCCTCGACAGGCAACTCTTGAAACATTTCGATGCACTTTAAGTTAGTAATTACTTGCAATTCTGATTTGACGTGCTCAATTATCAGGTTATTTCGCTGATCATTTCACAATAATTGTTCATAAATGAACGTTTTTTGAAAATGTTTAATGTTCACAATAGTCAAATCGTCTAGTTCTAAAATCTATAAACTCCTAATTCTGCGCAAGTACTATTTCCGATTACCGACTAGACTCACTCATACTTAAAGCTAACTCTTTATTACCTTGAATCTAAACACTACATGGCAAGTTTGCAAGTAGTGCGCAACTTTTTTTCTCGTAAATAGAGCACACATAAACACAAGATTTTGTGCAACTGCAATAATAAAACTAAAATCGAGTTGAAAAAATTAGTTATTTCATTTTCAATCTGTGAAAAATTGCATTATTCGCGGGCCAAACTGCGATCATGCCGAAATCGGGACAATTCACGTCCCGACTAGGACCTAGGCGGGACACGGGACATTGATGCTCAAATCGGGACAGTCCCCCCTAAATCGGGACGTCTGGCAACCCTATTTACATGCTATCTAAAAGTGCAAAATGTTGTATTTGTATCTTTTTTTAAAAAGTGCAAAATGTTGTATTTGCATCTTTCTAAAAAGTGCAAAATGTTTCATTTAAATCTTTTTTAAAAGTGCAATATGTTCCATTTACAAATTTTTGAAAAGTGTACACATTATCCAGCCCGGCTATTGTGGAGTAGACATAAGCAAATATATGGGGCTAGACCATGGCCTGGGTACATGTCGCGCCGGGCCTGAAGGAAGTACAAATAAAGTAACAGATTTTAAAATTTGAAAAAAAAATGAACTCGATCACACATACGCACTCTACTACTATACATTTGTACAAAGTCTTTACTATTTTTACCACAATCAAAATTAATGTTTCCTGCCTACGACTTACGACTACAAATAACAAGGAATTTAAAACATGTTTCTCCAACAAATAAGGCTAAACCCAAAGTAAGTCCTGGCAGCAACAAATAAAACGAAGCTTGTGTTAATGACTCGTCCAACTTTACGCTTTCCCAAGTATAACATTCTTTAAACAAATAGCAATACTCAATAATTGGTTTGGCTTCACTCTTTTCAAGATATTTCCTGAGTTCCTCATCCATGATTGACGTGTCTTGAGTTTCATTCTTCCATTTCCTTTCAAGTAAATGTTTCTGCTCTCTCGCTAACATTCTTTTTCTCAGGTCCCACCAATACTTCCACACACCAGCGTTTTGAAGTTTTTTAAATATTTTCATCGCCTGGTCCCCACTAAATATTTGAAACGACATGTCAAGCTGATGTCTGAAATAAGTCTCTTTTAATGCCAACAAGTTAAATCCAAGCAACTTTGGTAATTCCGTAATTACTGCATCCAATTCATCACTTCTGTAAAGGACTGCCATTGGCGTTGTCCCTTTAAATGTTCTCCATGTGTATTCATCATCACCTGTTGTGGTATTTACCCAATTCTCCTTGATTTTTGTGTGACGAAGTAACGATCTGTAGCCTAGGGAATTTGTATCTGTATCATTATAAATTTTATACTTTCCGTTGAACTCATCAGGAAAGAAATGTAGAACATCGCGACTGCTCGGTAAAAACTGGTACTTGTTTTGAATAAGGTCATCCAAAGTGTCATTTGACACTACTTTTTCGGGTGAAATTACGTTGCTTTGTAGTTGGTTTAAGTAAATGTTGACAACAAAAAACGACGCTAATATCCAGACTGTGCCAATTTGTTGCCAACGCGGGGATGGGCTTGGAACAACATAAAGTTGACCCAGAAATGGACACGTGGTATTCAAAACCGCAGAGACAAGGTCAAAGTTGACGCTGTCAAATATGCAAAGCAATTTCAGAAACGTTATGTAAAGTAGGATGGTAAATACTGTGAAGATCCAAACGCTGGACTGAAAAGGTAGAATAAGATCGTTAAAGCAATGCAGCAGTTGACACTGAAGCTCACTACGAGACCCATATACAATATGAAATTTCCATTGATCGTACACAACACTGTGTTTACGTGCCACATATCTCTTTTTATCAGAATTTAATCCAAATGTAGAAATTCTATTAAAATGCCAAGTATAGCGTTGATCTCTGTAGCCTTGAAATAGTGTGAAATTTAATTGCCTAGCTAACTCTGTTATACATTTTGCTAATGCATGGCGGGAATGATAATTTAAAAATATTTCCGAGGCACCAAGTTTCTTTAAAAGCTCAAGATTCACCTCAACTCTTTCTGAGAAAGTAAATTCAGCTAAGTATAATACTTTCCCTAGGTTTAGATTTCCTGTTTTGCTCCCTTTTAAAATTGCTAGTAATTCTTTAAATTTTATTACCAAGTTCTGGGCCATTTTAAAAGAAACAAAAAATGACATTTTATCAATCGAATGCAGCAACTTCCCTGCAGGCATTTTTGTTACAAAAGTGACTTGCTTAGCAAATACCAAAACTGGGTCGACAATTTTTGGTTTTTGCACTTTTTCACTAGTCTCAAATCCAACAAGAAGAAAACACTGAAGCGGATTGTATTGAGTTTGTTGAACGTACATTTGAACAATATTTTGCCGAAATGGATTGTGTACATGGACAAGTAGGAAAATGTCAACATCTGCGTTTACCCAGTTGGTGTTGTATACTGCAAATTCGGAGACTTCAGGGGCATTCTGCCTCAGCTTACTGTCTCTGATAGAAGCAAACCAGAAATGAAGGTAGCATCTCCCGCCATGTTTACCACCTGTTCGTGTGAGGCAGGTTATTTTACCTTCTTTCTTAACTGTTGGTATATCTTTGCGTTTTGTCGAAGGCATGGAATAAGCTCTGTGAATCAGGTCTAACGTATGTTCCTCTACGATGCCTAAAGCTTTGTCTAATTTATAACTGTACTTTGTTACTATGATTATATGACAACCAGCTGAAGAGCGGATTATAAATTCTAGTGCGCCAGCATTAACTGGGATGTAGCTATGAGAAATTTTAACAGATTGAAATGGTTTGGGTGTGGTTTTAGGGGTCCTAGACTTGGATTTTGCACCTGACATTAGGCTACTGCTTAAAAAATAATACACAAAAACTAAAAGCAATAGTGTGTGAGACCTGTTTGTGTATCTCTTTAAAACCATTTTTGCTAAAAGTTTTAAAATAAAGTTCTAAATTGCCTAGAGATTATACAAGATTTAAGTTGCAATATTGGTGTTCAGGTAAAATTTGCCTACTGGTAAAGTTTTTGGTTGAATAAAAACAGCTTTTACTGTAACCCACACAGACTGGAAATATTTATTTAAATTAAATCCATTAGATTTTTTTCTGTGTTTAAAAGTGGTCCAGAGACTGACGTGGATTGGTGCACGTTAATAGAAGAGTGCACGAATGCCTATTACTTAAGTAGTTTATTACAACTTCCTAATAACGGAAAAATTGATGCGTTTTTCATTTTTTGTTGTAGAAATATGCCATTTGCTGTCATCTTTCGCAAAAACTGAATATTAGTTATTCCTATTTTTAGTAGTGGAGTTGGAAGTTGCAAAAAACATACTACCTCTTTACTGGCCAACTGGCCATCCAATAAATAATTAATTAAATGGCCCTATTATTCTGTAAATCATATTGCTCGTTACTGAATCCTAGATAACATCGCCTGGTAAGTAAATGTGAAATTGTGGTACGTACAACGCAATATTTCAAAAACGTGATGGACACATGCAATTAAAGCATTATTTTTTTTAACTTAAATTATTTTGCCACTCGTGTATTTCTAGTGAATTTCATCACCACTTGGGCATTTGTAACATGATTTGGATGTGACACTTAAAAGTGAAAACACTTGTAACTTTACGGGAAGTTGATTTACGAGCATTCAATTTATTTTATGCATGGATATGATTGAACGTGAGTGGGCTTTAGTTTTATTTTTTTGATTGAGGTGTAACTAAAATTATTTTACCTAATGTCACACAATCAATTTTGTTTTAGACTAGGCGGTTTCTGACTGTTGATAATGTACAAGTGAGTTATAAGCTTGCTTTACTGTGAAGTAAAGCAAATGAAATAGGAAAAGTAGTTTTGCTAGGTTTAAATCAATGTTTTTGCTTTTTTTTGAATTTTGCAATTAATTTAGAAAACGATAATGACAAGTTTTGCGCAATGTTTAACAAACCAAAAATCGATGTTTAGTAATGAATCCTACCAACTTTCCAGCTAGCAGAGTGTTTTAAAACACGGCCTGCCTAGCAAATATAAAAACTGTGTCAATAATTTAAGGATTTTACATTTTTTGACTAATTTTAAATCGAACAAGTAGAAAACACTGAAGCGGATGGATTGGATCGAGTTTTTTAAACACACGCTCAAGGAAGGGGTCACTTCTATTTTTAACTGACGATTCGCAAATTGCCAATGACATACTACCCATTCACTGTCCATTTTGTTAATAATTAATTTAATGGTCTTATTATTTAGTAAACTGCATAGATGCTTTAATAGTAAAAAAGTACATTTCCATCAGCTGTGCCAAAACTAGGCTTTCAACAGATTTGTGATTCTCCGCCAATTTCAAACATTAAGTTTACCTGGCGTACCCCTACCCCACATGACGTTTTTTAAAACGATTTTATAATCTCCAGATGACATTTACTGCAGTAATTTTAGGCCCAAGAATGGGTGGTTACCACGGACTGGCCATAAGGAAATTTGAGAAATTTCTGAAGGGCCCCCTGCTCTCCTTACACATTAAGTATACGGGAGCTTGAGGCCCCTAGGCTCAGAGTGGGCCCCCTGCTCGCCCAACCCCGTCAATGTAATTTCCCGGGTTCAAAAAGTAGTCAGTCCGCCCCTGGTGGTTACAGGATGCTCATTAAGTTTTTAATTTATATTTTTTATTTCTACTATTATTTATGGAAAGTATTGCAACATATTACATGTTATACTAGTACAAAACTATTTAAATTCCATTTATTTCTACTGTAGAATATAAGAGAGCGGTAGGTAATATTTCATTTATTTAAACGAGGCAATAAGCGCCCTTTTGGCGGCGTCGGCCTCATCGGAACGTGTGGGTTGAATCCACTTTTATTGTTACACAGGTCACTGTCACACGAGAAGGCATCGTACAAATATTGAGGGTGGTAAAGCTCTGTATATGCATTGAGGTTCAACACTTCACCAAAGGTGAGCCACCGGTCGTTGATGTTCATGGGCCAGGCGCCAGGTTCTAAGCACTTCCAGTCCTGTCTTCTTGGAATGTCAGTCACCGTGTACACACATTTAAACGTACAATTTCCAGTGTTGGAACATGTCGAGTAAATCGGGGCATTAGGACACAGGTAACATGTGACCCCATCTAGATAACGGAAAAACGAAATAAACAGGAACACACTAAATTGCAAATGACAATACATCCAATTTTCAATATTTGAGCTATTACGTCATCACGTGATCGTTTAACATCAATATTTTTTTTTCTTATATTTGTTGTCTATTTTACTATTTAATTATTACCTGAAGTTGGAATGATAGTAAAAAATACAAATGGAGCAAGTAGCAGTATTCCAATTTGACTCAGCATTATGAAATTCCAATTGCGAATCTTAACACACAGTAAAAACAAAACACATTATTTACAAGTTAATTATGATTTTTTTTCAATCAATAGTGCATTATTATTATGTATATTGATATTATAATCAGCCTATTATATAATACAATCGGCAGTTAAATTGTTAACTAATTAGTTTTTGCTTTTTTAAAAACTGTCTGAAAAAATACTGCCGAATTCTCTCACCTCCTCTCGCCGAAAGTTTATACTTGGGGGTGTAAGTTCAGAGTAGTTTTCCTTTATTCGACAGTTTTAAGTAGTGAGGTAGGTAGGTTTCCGTTTTAACAGCTCGCAGCTCACTCACAAAAATTAAAGAATTGCTGGTTGGAGGGAAATATTAGACACCCGTCTTATACCCCGTATCACAGTAATCTGACGTTCTTTGGGTCTTTCTGTCACTCCATGATAATTCCTCTTTTCGTTTCCTTGTATTCTGTAGGTTACATCATATTTCATTTTAAATTTATGCACTGTCAGTAATTTTTTAAATTAAAATAGTAATTTCATACAGATTAGTTTTTGTAGTTGTTATAATATCCAACAATCAAAAATATGTCTTATATCAAGCTAGAATTAAAATGAGGTATGTAAAATGTAAAATATACAGTAAAATTATCAGACATGATTGTTAAAAAGCTGATTTAGAGTTTTTATACAAAATTCAAAATGTTTTATTCATATGTTTTGAACAACGCATAGGGATTCAATTGCAATGTTTTTTTTTCTAAAGTGCAAAAAATTCTATTTACTTGTTTTATAACTTTATTTTGAACAGAACAAAGAGCAGCATTTACACGTATTTGTGAAACTTGAAAACGAATTTTATTCACTTTAAAAGTTTAACGGCATCTATTTGCCTATTGTTTTAAAAAATCCAAACACGTTTTATTTACATGTTTTAAAATATTTTAAAATCTTACATTCACATACACGTTTCTAATAATAGACAGAAATAAAATGTGAATGTAATAACATAGTATTCTATATTTACATAAATAAATGCATGTGTGATCTTTAGGTGTTATTTTGTGTGTGTGTGTTTGTTTAATGTATTTTAGTTTTTCGCAAAAAGAAAGGTTTATATGGTTTATTTTGATTCTTCACTGGAGTATTGTAGCTACAGCTGATGGCTTTTTTAAATTTTAACCTGCGTAAGACTTATCTGCTGCTGCTGCTGCTGCTGCGATTAAAAATTATATTTTTGTAATTACTTCCTATACCCAAATACATTAATTTCTTGAGGAAATAAGCGAACGAATATTCACTCAGTGCACTGCGTGGATTATGGATTTTCGAGTAAGTAAATAAATAAATTCATTAAATAAAGAAATCATTTGCTATTTAAATTTAAATTCTCCTGTGTTGCAGCAATTATTTAATGTATAATGCTACTCATAATACTTTTCCGTAAAGAAAAAACAACACTATAGTTCAGTGTAAACTTTTACGATTTTGCGTTGGCGAGTTGCGTCAAGTTGTTGATGATTAAGCAGCTGTCGTTCTGCTTGTTCTTGGCTATTACATATTTTAAAAGTATACATCATTATTTATGATTAGGTCAAATATATATACAAGCAAAGTACCACGAAACTAAGTACGTTGTTTATGATAAAACATTAAAAGTACCTATGTCATATCAATAGTGGGGCTACCCGCGATTCTAATACTTGACAAGTCTATTTGTAAATCTGTATTACATAGAAGTACCTACATTATTACGTTGATTTCACTGCTTGGACACTTTATTGATTTGCGGTTGCATAATATATTTTTGCAATTCAATAATGCACCTGTGAGGGGCTCACGTTGTAAGCTTGTTGATTTATGCGCAACTTCAAGGTATAGCTAATTAATATACCAATATTATTATATACCACTGCATGCAAATATTGATTCGTTTTTTAAATACAATAAAACCTTATATAATTACGTTACCTATTAGGTAGTTTCATTTTCCATTTTATTTTCTTGAGACTATAGATACAGCGATTATTTATTCTTTTGACTATATTTACACTGCACACCTGTTTATTAAACAAGTTGACTAAATAAAATTCAATTTAAAACTACAGCCTCTTAGTTTTAATCAGTTTGGTATTTTGAACCAACCGTTTGATTAAGTCAAAAAACTAAGAGTTCTTTTTATAAAAATTAAAATGCCATTCAAAGTACAAGAAATACATATTTTTCTGCTGATAGTTTGTAATGTTGTAAAAGCCAACTTGCATTTAAATACCATGTATCAACCCAACAACCCAACGGATGCAGTGCAAGCCAATCGATCCCTAACGAGCTCTTAACAAAAATTGACCGAGGGTCCCTTTTTCTTGAAGAAACTACCTCAATTTGAGCCAGCCTGAGCCCGGAGGAGGGAAATCGTTCAATACCGTTCTTTTTATCTGTTTTACCTCCTCCGGTCCCGGTTCCTTTTTTAAGGGAAAATTTTTTCCACCTCATTGAGCTTTTACCTCAATCTCCCCCAATCTGAGCCAACCCCCTAGGTACTGGAAGTAAATTCTACCTACCTACAAAAAATGTTAAAGACTTACACTAATATGAATAATGCTAATACTACTTGGCGTTACACCATGAAAATTAAAATAAATCAATAAATGCATAAATATTATATAATAAACACAAACACCAAAGGACATTTTATTTTTAATATTTTATTATTATGTTTTTGTGTTTCTAGTTACAATTATTAATTCAAACTGTTGCGTCAAACAATTTGATAATAATTATTGGAAAAATAATAATTTAGATTTTATCGTTATTTTGTTCTCGTGTGTATATTTACAGTTATTTTTAAAAATTAAACTTAACTTAATTCTGCCAAATGTGACTTAATATTTAAAAATAGGAGTGAAATAAAATAAAATTATTTAATAAAATCTTAAATTAAACAATATAATACAATATAAATTGAAGTATTAACGCAAGTCTACGACTTGTTTGTGGACTCAATGTTTGTGACTGAACATGGATTTAATAAATATTACTGATTGTGATTATTTAATAACTATTTAACGTAACTGATAACAAATAACAGTATCGTATGAATTAATATCAAACAGTGATAGACATTCGAAACAGAATAACCAACACTAACACTAAATAACTAAATAAAAGAGTTAATTTTTATCATTACTACATTTATAGCATGTGTGCTAACTCAGCTGCCCTCCAAGGTACTACAGTAATTGCTACCTTTCAACACAAATTTTTGCAGACATAAGCACGGAACAGTTTTACTATATAATTTATATTTAAATTGTTATAATATTAAAATTATTAAATGAATTAAAATTAGCACTAAAGGCAAGACAAAGCACTAACTTGGACGATTTTTACACGAAAATATATATTTTTAAAGACCTTTGACATTATAGGATTTTAGTAGTCATCGTCGCCTAAAAAGATGTCCAAACTCATGAACTGGAGGATAGAACACCACAGTCGAAGTTAAGCTCCACTCCGCTTCACTGAAAGGGGGTTTGAAGAGAGCTCAAAGTTGCTCTTGCGGCCCAAGTTCTAAAACATATTAAAGACTAATGTCGCAGGACATTTGCTACTGAAAAACAATATACATCCAATATATATTATTGATATATAATAATCTTGACATACAAAACTTTGTAATATTTTTAAAATCTTCCTGCAATCCTAACTATTATTATTTTGAGAGTGTGTTGCAAAACAGCATTACATGGTAAACAAAGTTATTGAAGCAAAGCTCAAGCAGGTCACGTGCGGGGTGGGATGGGTTTCAAAACTTGCTAAACTTGAGTATCGTCTTAAATGTCTGGTCTTTAATTTGAGACAACCAAATTTGTTTAGTTTTTCATGATGTAGGCACAGTAAAATTAAACATTCTGTCCAAGCAATAATAACAGTTGGGATTGCTGTGAGATTTTTAAAATATCACAAAGTTAGTCATGCCAAGATATTATATCGTGGGTGAAGAGTCATTCTGTCGTAAGTCCAGTGCACGGCTAAAATCATTCTGTCGCAAGTCCATACGATTCTTAAAGTCATTCTGTCGCAAGTCCATTCAATTGGAAGCAGCTACTGTCGAGGTCGCTTCCGTGTTGTCCAATCCATTAGGGGGAGGAAGTGGGGGGGGGGGGGGTATATTACTGATTGTGTTGTACTCATGACGTACACTTAGGGGTCGTGCACAAAAGACGTAATAAAAATTCCATTCCCAAAAACTGCAAAATGTTCTATTTACATGTTTTTCAAAAGTGTAAAATGTTCTACCTACATGTTTCTCAAAAGTGTAAAATGTTCTATCTTGAGGTTTCTCAAAAGTGTAAAATGTTCTATCTACATGTTTCTCAACAGTGTAAAATGTTCTATCTTCATGTTTCTCAAAAGTATAAAATGTTCTATCTACATGTTTCTCAAAAGTGTAAAATGTACTATCTACATGTTTCTCAAAAGTGTAAAATGTTCTCTCTACATATTTCTCAAAAGTGTAAAATGATCAATCTAGATGTTTCTCAACAGTGCAAAATGTTGTATTTACATGTTTTTTGAAAGTGCAAAATGTTCTATTTACATGTTTCTTAAAAGTGCAAAATTTTCTGGAAATTGAATTTTTATTACGTCTTTTATGGACGACCCCTAAGTGTGCGTCATGAGTACATACACTACAGTCAGTAACATTACGTCTTTTGTGGACGACCCTTAAGTGTACGTCATGAGTACATCACAGTCAGTACTATTACGTCTTT
Organism: Dicyrtomina minuta; assembly: GCA_949802685.1. Lineage (NCBI taxonomy): Eukaryota > Metazoa > Arthropoda > Collembola > Symphypleona > Dicyrtomidae > Dicyrtomina > Dicyrtomina minuta. The sequence goes on along the minus strand of CATKUY010000412.1, from coordinate 16,597 downwards.
TGTGGATGACCCCTAAGTGTACATCATGAGTAATTACATCACAGTCAGTAACATTACGCCTTTTGTGGACGACCCCTAAGTGTACATCATGAGCACATCACAATCAGTAATATACCGCACCCCCCCTAATGCATAGGACAACACTGAAGCGACCCTTGACAGTAGCTAGTGTAGCTACCAATTGAATGGACTTGCGACAGAATGACTTTAAAAATCGTATGGACTTGCGACAGAATGATTTTAGCCGTGCACTGGACTTACGACAGAATGACTCTTCACCCACGATATATCTCTTTCTTGCTAATAAGCAAATACATAATATATTACAGCATGTGTGTCCGTACTGCTAATGCTCCAAATGGACCCAAAATGCAACACTGTGTTTGCATTTTACAACAAAAAACATGTTTTGGTTGGAAATTTCCTGCAACATTGGTCTCTACTTTTTTTAAAACTCGAAAAGCAACTGTAAACTCTTTTTAACCACCACTTTTTAGTAAAGCAGAGTGGCACTCATTTTTGATTCTGGTGTTGCATCCTTCAGTCAATGAGCTTGAACACCACTCGGACACGGATGACTACCGGAATTTAATTAGGTTAAAGTTAAGTGTAATACCTTAATTGTTCAAACAAGTGATCGATCGAAATTTATTCTCTCTGATTTAATAATGGTGAAAGGTTATTTATTTTTCATTGCAACATAATTTATTGACGTCATTTGAAAAAACTAAAAAATTAATAAATTGCGTATTTTTTGGACAAGGTAAACTATTTTCTTTACTTTTTTCAAAAAAGGGCAAAATTTTCAATTTTTATTTTTTAAAATACGTAAAATGTTTCATAACACTCTTGTTCTATTTGTTTAAGATAGTGAATATTGTTTTTATTTAGCTTTTCTCCTACAAGGAACCGCACTAAACACATTTCTAGATACATCTTTTTCTCATAAAATTAATACAATATAATCTTCTTACTAGTTAGCAAAGTTTTACTTCCAGCGTATGCAACACGTTGTAAATGGATTTTTAAGAACTGATGTGGTGAGAACTGGGTTGAAAAACTATTAAGGTAATTTTAAACATTAAAAATTATCAAATTACCGTTATTACATACCAAAACAGTTTAAATTTTTATATCTGCTAATTTAAAGGTTCACATTTTTCTGCATATACACCATATTAATTTGATTTTTTAATAACGTGAAGTTGAAATTGCATTAAGAACACAGGCCTGTAATAGTACACGGACCTGATTTAGAACACGGGTCTGGGAGATAAAAATTTGAAAAGTACTCCCAGTATACTATTTCAGAAAATACGGTAATTTGATTCCCGTAGTCATGCCCGTCTAAGCGGTGTCCAAACTCATAAAGTTGATAATAAAACACGGAATTCAAAGCTGCTTTTTACAGTGTTCACTAAGCTTCACTACAAAATAGAGTATGGCAAGATTTCGTTACTCTTGTGGTCCAAATTTGAGTTCTAAAAAAATATTATTTTTTGAAACTAATAATGTCTGGTTAGCAGCTGGCCAACGTTGAGCATTTGCGGTGATAGAAGAACTTTTATGACAGTTAGTTATTCTGCCAGCATTTGTAATATGACATTAAAATTAATACTTGAGTTATATCATATATATTTTGTCATAAATATACCTTACACGATGAAGCGACCCACCTTTAATTTGTGAACCTCAGCTTAACATGCAGACAGCCTATATTATAGACCCATTTAGGGCCGAACACTAATGATGTCACTATTAACGAGATTTTAGACTGTTGACTCATTGAGTATGGGTTTAAGTAATACATCATTCGAATGGCAAGGATTAGCAAAATAAAACTGCGTTCTAGTTTAGTGAGATATTCTAACAGTTGCAGAAATTTTAATAAAAAACCAGTGTATTTTTAAAAATTTGGGCAAATTTTCAAAGGAAGATACACGATAATAAATATCATAATATGCTTTACCCTGCGTATTAGCGACGTTTCAATTCACTAGAAAAAATACCGGGTTTATGTACGTTTTCTTCCATTCGATAAAAAAAACATAAGAATTCTAGTTTTACAATTATTTGGATATAAAATTAAAATTTTTAAACTATTGCAACCCTCTGCTTTACTCTCCTAAGCTTTGCTCTAATACCTATGTTTAAAACGTTTTTTATGCAATTTATTCTGAACTTTGATCGCACCGTTTGTCTCCGGTTCCACATTCACATAAGACAACAGTAATAGGGGAAAATTTGAAATTTTTAAAAACAATAATCTAATTGGTTTACTTATGTTGTTTGAGCACCAAAGTTGTTAGGGCACCAAATTAGGTACAGCACCAAGTAGTAAAAAAGGGTAAGCTATTTAGCAGCTAGGGCACTGAATAAGCAGTAACGCGATGTAGCTAGTTCACCAAAATCGGTTTGACATAACAGAGCTAACGCATTTATCGTGTTGTTGCACAGTAGCAGTTTATGCACTGACAACATTGCAACAATAAGTAGTTTGTGCGCCCAATTAAAATATGTGTTTAATTAATTTGTACACTTATAAAGTACGTGTACTAAATCAATTTTAATGAAATTTATCTGATGCATTTAATCTATTAGTGCCACGTAGTTAATTCAGTGTTCAGTTTGTCAGTGGCACAGCCACACAGCCAGGACACTTACACTGTGACGACATTACTGCTATACGACAAGCTATTATATAGCATGCATGTATTACCACTATTTATTGGCCGTGGAAAATAAATTTTATTTTATTTTAGACTTTGTGTAAATAGTCTATAAAAAATGCAGATTTTTTAAAATTTAAATAAAAAGCTTGGCTTAACTTAGGCACTAGCATTGTTATGATTTCACTTTTACTTGTAGTTACAATAAATCAGCAGTGACAAAGTCACACTCCAATAATCACGGTATTTAACTTGGAACTCCGTACTTATTACAACACTACTAAATTTTACTTCGATCCAGTGTTTGCACAGTACTTAATAATGGTTATGACACGATTACATTATTAATGAGCATACATAAATCTACAAAAGCGGATATTAAAATTTAAAATTAGTAGTTGCAGCATCTGCACTCAGCTGTGCCCAGTGTTCACACTTCACAGTCACTATCATTTTTTGTGGTTTCAGTATGACGTATGCGCCTTCGCATGCAATATATGTATGAAAATTGCAACAATTACATGCACCAACAAAGTTTGAAAAATACAATATTGAATTTGACATTTTTAAATTTCTTAATACCGCAATTTTGTAGCTTTTAAGCCATTTACACCAAATTTGTTAATAATGACACATTACCTTTATTTAAAAATGCAAACGATTCAAAATTATTAAAATATGCAGTTAAAAATAAACATGATTAGTAAATAATTGTTGATTAATTTGCGGAAGCCCAAAATGTGAATTTTTAATATTTCAAATAACTTAAATTACATGCTGCTCAAACAACTAAATAATATCCGCTATAATACATGTGTTAAATGTATTTTATATCGTAGGAATTAGGAGAATTATTTATTAATTTGCGAGATTAAAATGTGTACAGTGTGAGTAAAACTTAAAAAACTGAAATGCATCATTACAATCTATACCTAATTAAATGTCAATTGTCCCAATCCTCCCAGATAAGCAGTGATTGATCTTCGCCGGGAAGCAACTCGAAGACGACCGAATTTTTTTGGATTACCTTACAACATCCAGAAAGATTCGACTCTTCATCTGGTGCTTTGTCTCCGTGGTGAGGGGTAGAGTAGAGTTTAGTAAAGACTCACATTTATCGACATTTAATTATTGCAATTTTTATCCCGCTCGGGCTCAGTTTCACCAAAAAAAGTTATTTCAATTTTCTTGTAATTAAATTTAGAGAAGTTTTATGGTTCACATTACAAATTTTATTCTCAAGCCCATAATAAATCTACTTAACTATATGTATATATAAAGATACAGTACATACATACATTACTACTGTAGCACAGTAGCCATCAGCCAGAACACTTATACTTAGTTCACTGTGACACCACTGACACCGAAACCTGGCATTGTCCCCGCCACTGCCGCCACAGTCCGCCACACTACAACACAGGGTATAGGTATCAGTATATTAATTAATTAATTAACTAATATTAAACTAATATTACTATTATTTCTAGTAATCATCACTCACTCGTACCGCTGACTATTACTTTAATCTTATATCCCGTGTCAGAATAGTGCCAGCTGCGGTGTCGGTGTCGGTGTGTGATCAGTGTGATTCATATATTATTACTATCGTATACAATAATACAATATATTTCATCATACTTTTACATTACACAGTACCTCTGATATTTTTTTTATGACAGTGTGAGTCCAAAACAACATTTACGACATATCGATCACTCTTACACTTTTGGGCTCAAATACCCCACTACGGATATCAAATTTCAGGACATGAAAGGCGTTTTGAGCTTTTTCTGATTTTTGAGCATCGATGAGCTTCGAAAAAAAAAAATGAGCCCGCGCGTGCCTGCTATGTTTTCGATTTTACTGACCGGAGCTTCGGTCAGTGCGATCGGTCCTACCGGTCACCGGCTCCGTGTCTTACACTGAACGGATGTTCCAAATCTCGCTGAATTTCTTCTGAGATTCAAACAAGTTCCGGCTCAATGTTTTTGTTCACTTAGCATCATCTCAGTGAGGGTAAAAGACACCAGTTTTCTTAAATCATTAGGCCTACTCCAGAAACTTAAAAATCTGTTTCTCGTCACTACATTTCAATTAGAAACAGAATCAAAGTACTGAAGAGCCAAGCTTGTAGCAGTATTCAAAATTTAAAAAATACAACAGCTTCAATTAATCGACATACTGCTCACTGCGAGACCCACATATTTTTCTCAGTTTTCTAAACACTTTAAAATTAAAAACAGCTAAATTAGTTGCAAGTGCTGTTTTGAATATTGGACATCCCACTGAAGATATTTATATACTTGTTGAAATAGGGGCTCAGATTTCTAAACAATTTCTCCAAACATTTCTTAAACGGCTTAAGCACAAAATTCAATTGAATTTAAACTCACTAAGCGACAATGAATTAACTTCTGAAAACAGATTACGATTAATGAAGACGAAGAAGATAAATCTCAATGGAGTTTTCCTGCGCATGACTGGAGTGCATATTCCTCCTGCGTCAGTTCTGTTCCGTGGTAAATTAGTTGCAGGCATGATGCACTACGTAGTTAAATGCGCCGCCCACAATTTGAACTTTAGTTGGACTTTTACTGCATCACGACACGATACAGGAACACAACTTGAGAACAGGACGTGGCGTTTATTAGGCATAATTTGTTTTGGGAAACAATCCCACTTTCCGTTTCATTGAATAAATTCGTAACAGTAAATTATTTTAAATTATTACAATTTAATAATTCCCTTTGTTCTTATATTATTGCATCGTGTATTGTCTTTACTATTCACTTATAGTTAAAATATTACATAAAATAAAATATTCATTCGATTTGCATCTATAATTATACCTAAGTAGTTAGTAGCTAACCAACTCACCCACCATAAGTATAATTAAGTATATAATTTTGAGGTCTTAATTACGTATCATTCCCCATCGCATAAACCTCTCATATTAGCCATTAGGGTTACTTTAAATTTTAGCAGCACATTTCAGTTTTCAGCATTCCGGCCGGGACCTTGCATAAAACATAAAGTATTTCCCTATAAGTAGGAAAATTTTTTCCTCTTTCGAATTAGAAAATAAATTTATTAGGTTTGTTAAGCTACGTTAAAGTCGTGTCAACTCCTAAAAACCTTGTTGAAAAAGAACTATTAGTATAGCAGTCCAACAGGGGAAAGAAACATTTTATGTTTAAAATTTATCTAGAATTAAAAATTGTGTCCCTTCAACAAAAAATGCAGTTTTGAAAAAACATGTAAATGGGATATATGGAACTCCTTTTAAATTTCTAATAAAAATTCTTTCTTTGCAAGAAGAAAATCCGCTTCTTCCAAAAATTTTAAAAGCAAACCTGTTTTCTTCCTTAAATAAATATGGATGAAAGAAAGGGCAACGATTTTCTCAACGATAAATCTCACTTATTGTCAGTCATATAGAATGGCAGTCAATTTCAATATCATCACATGACACCCACAGTCGCCTAAATTCAATATCAACACGCAATTATTTGTTCATGTTTGCCTACCTTTTTATGTACTTGTAGAAAATTTGCCTTCGCTATGATCTACACCAGTTCAAGTACATAAATAGTTTTTTAGTCATATGTATTTATGATTATCACACACAGTACTCGGGATTACACACAGAAAAAAAACATTACCGAAACATCATGATTTATATTTTTTCTAAGAACAACATAATATAATCTGAAATTAACATAGACAAAACCATTTTAAAATATGTGCATAATTTTAGCATCAATAAATTATGGATTTTAAAATTTTAGAATTATTTAAACAAGAAAACTTCTCACATTCGAATAAAACGATGTGTTTCAATTTTTTCCGAAATTTTTAAATTTTGTTTTCCTAACGTAGTCTAAGATATTCCACTTCACAGATATTTTTGGTTTTTTTATACGGTTGAAATTTTGTGGGATAATTACAAAATTTTAATTCTTTGTTTCAAAAACAAACACTTAAAAAATGCATTGAGTTTACTGCCTTCGTCTCACCTTGTAGGTATAAACCTAGATTGTGTCCAAATTCCAAAAAGAACATATAAATATAACTAAAAAGTTCGATAAATACCAAAGATCATAGTAAGACAGTCGGTCACTTTTGCTCCTGAAAATACTTGTGAACGGTAGTCACTTATTTAAAAAAAAACCAAAAATTTTGAGCCCTCAGTGAGCCCGATGAAAAAAGTGCCGTTCGAGTTCGTTCGTTTTTTAAGTCCATAAGGAGCCCAAAGGCCTCACAGTGAGTCCGACGAAAAATTTCCACCTCTTTCCCTCAGAAATGAGCCGACCCCTCAGATACTAAAAGTAATTTGTACCTACTACTACCTACCTACAAAAAATGTATAATAAAATAAAATAGTATTAATATTCTATTGTGTGAACGGAATCAACACCAAAACTGAATCATAAATTACAAATTGAACATTTTGATTTATTTTATTCTTTTATTTAGTACAATTAATTAAATTATATTGGATAATATGAATAACAAAAAACATTTAAATTTAATTAAATGTCAAGCAAATAGGTAAAATCTTGACTTGAATATAAATAATTAAAGTATAAAATATATTACACAAAATACATAACTCGAAAATATTTACAAGTAGTGCAGATATATTTATTAATTGTAAATATAAATAATTATAGTATAAAATATATTACACAAAATACATAACTTGAAAATATTTACAAGTAGTGCAGATTTATTTATTAATTGTAAATATAAATAATTATAGTATAAAATATATTACACAAAATACATAATTTGAAAATATTTACAAGTATTGCAGATACATTTATAACTATATACAGTACTAAATCAGTCCAGAATTAATTTTTTCTGTGACAAATGCTTTTTCAAGCCTCCCTGTGCCCGTCTTCGTTTTAACCTCTCATTACTTTCAGTTTCAGCTCTCTGGTAGGACTGGTATGACTCTGAGTCATCTGAGTCTAAGTCTAAATCAGACTCAGACCCAAAACTTAAATCTAAATCATAATTAAAACTGTCCCTGGAATTATTGTGGCTGTGCAAGCCAGTCTTAGTTGTCTTAGTCTTAGTGTGCGTGGTGTTTACACTAGTGTAGCTATCTAAGCCATCGCCATCGTCAGAAATGTCAGAGTCAGAATTCATGTCGTCGTCTTCCTCTTGAAGCACATGAGTAAACCAGTGTCGACGCAGAGATTGTGCGTGCTTAACAGCACACATACAACCTTCAACTTTACATAAATAAAAACCTTGTTTTGTATAATCAAACTGTTTTCGGATAATTTGCATTGGTATTTTTTTATTTTTAGTAGCGTATTTTTTGACTATATCAGAATATTTTTTTAATTTGATACTTTTTTTACGTGGACCATCAGGACCATCTAAGTTGCTTATAGGATTAGGGTCAAGGCCAAGGTCAGTTTCAGTACCTTTTGTGTTATCTTTTGGTTTGCCTGAATCGTCATCGTCTGACTCTGACTCTGACTTCTCTGACACTGTTTTTCTTGCTCTGTTACAACTAGCTAGTTCACCTTCTGCTCCTGCTCCTAATACGTTACGCATAGTTTGAGGCTTTAAATACGAGCTACTGAATTGTAAATAATTTTGAAACTCGGTGTCATTGCTATTGCTGTCGCTGCTATTATTAGGACTGCGACTACGTTTGCGTCTTTCATACCTGTTAGGCAAGTTAGGCTCGACAGAATTATGACCGTGGTTGGTGTTAATGCCATCATTATTGACATTGGGAATATTTTTAATGCCTGAATGCACTTTATTAAATAATACACCAACAGCTGAACGAGGCACAGACGGTGTTTGCACAGACGGTGTTTTATCTTTTTGTAACCTAGAACTACGTTTACATTTAGATTTAGATACAGTTGGAACTACATTTTTTTGCTTACTTGTATTGACAACTGCACATGTTGATGGTGTAGAATCTTCTTTAGCTGAGGCTGGGACTGGGACTGAAATTGAAGTTTTGATTTTGCTTTTGCATTTGCTGTGTAGCTTGGTATTAGAAGCAGCAGCAGCAACGCCAGCAACAGCATTATCAGAGTCATTGCGAGAATATGAGTTGGAACATCCAACGTTGACAACTAAATTGATAACATGTGATCCCGCCAACGATTTTAATGAATTAAGTGATGCCAGCACTGAAGTTTCTGAAAATAAAATAAAAATGTTACAAAATTAATACCCAATTTTAAAAATAACTAAATTAAATTAGTAACAAAAGAATGCAAATACCATTGTTATATTAAATCTTCTGCAAAATATACAGTTACAGGTAAGTGTTATGTGATACTTACGAACAATGTTTTCAAGTTGGCTGGTGTCAAGCAGTGCCAAATTTGATAAAACAGTAGAATTATTGTTAGCGGATTTGAAATTATTGTCACTATCGTTATCCTCATTAACGTTGACGTTGACAGCAGCAACATCATTGTCTCTAGGGTCACGGTCACACTCCAGTTCGGAATCAGCTAAAATATCATCATGTCTTAGAGCAGCAGGATTTGGTGTTGAATCACAACTGAATTCCAGTGATTTTATAGGAATATTAGGCTGAGTAGGCAAACCTGATACAAATATTACAATAAAGGTTACGGTTGTTAAATTAGCAAAATTAGTTGTTTTAAATAATATTGCAACAACGTTTAAAGTTGAAAAACAATTTTTAGCCTTCATTCTCATTCATATTTTATCAACAAAGAGCTTTGAATTTAAGCTTAATGTGTGTTGCCTGCCTGGCGTTAAATAAATTAGTTTAGATCATTTATTAATACAAAAGTAATTGTGTTGTTATTTAAATTTGAATACTTTGCATGCATGAATAAATACATTTGTTAGAATAGATACCTTGTTTTTCTTTATCGTTTTGAGAGTCTTCAAGTGTTTCATTTTGATAGGCGCAGCCACTTGAACCTGAGCGACTGATTACATTGGTGTATACTACTTCTAATTCTTCTCCATTTACTCTCACACTATTTGGAATTCGATCAATGTAAACTATACCATCACCATCCCCATCCCCATGCGTATCAGCTAATGGGTAAGACACCAAGTTCACATTCTGAAGTTCGGCAGTTTTTAGATCTTGAACTTCACAGGACTGAATGGTTTTATTCGTGTCTGAATCAGTAGTTGTGCCATTCTTGTCAACATTTTCAATAGTCTGTAAATAAAAATAGAATAATATTGTGTCCCATTTTAGAGATTTTCTATATAGGACCATTTTAGAGACTAATATACGGTTTTCATAGCCCCATGGATCACACAGGGACACGCAGTCCAGTGGTTTAACGACCAGCAAAAAGTTAATTAGCCTGTAGCCAATGAACAGCTGTTGCCAGTAGGGGGAAAGCGGAAGAGAGTATCTTTTCCCAAGGGCCGACAGGATCGATCCCTTGACTTGGTTTGCTCCAGTGGCCGGCCACTGCCACTGGAGCACTGGTACTGGTACTGGCTACAAGGCTAAAGTAAGGCTCAAGGTCGAGATCGTCACTGGAGCTGGGAGGGAAACCCACAACCCAGCCAGCCAGCCACAGCTGACAGCTTCAGATGGAGTCAAGCTGTGGCACCACTGGGCTGGTGTGCCTTATTTTTTTAAGAAGGCAAAAAACACCTATATAATTTATTAGTTCAATTTTTGCTTGTTGTAACACTAATGTAACACTTGTAATATAACTGTAGTACAAATAAAGTATTAAGTATCAGCTTACCTGGCCAGTGCAGTTAAATCTAGATGAAGACATTGTTGTAGCTGCTGCTGCTAATAGTAGTTATTATTTATTTATCAACACAAAGACACAAAGACTGTAGACCCGTGTCTCCACTGTCTCCTCAAAACCCTAATACACTAATTTATTTATTCTTGAGGAATTAAAAACAGAAACAAATAAGAAGTACATTAAAAAATACCTGAATACTAAATACAAGAAACTGGTAGAACTTTTGATTTAATATTTTAAATTTTGTAATTAATACTAAGTCCATAAGTCAGTAAGTAGATAAAACTGTGTAATAAGTTGCAGAGACTACAGAGTACTGACTGTCAACCGTATTAGTGCTCCAACAACATATAATTTAAGAATTAAACAGAACACAGAACACAAGACACTTTTTACTTAACCCTTAAATAGTTAAGCAAGTCAAACTAAACCAAAAATATAACATTGTGTTTACACACCTACCTACTTAATCCAACCAACCCACCAAAGTCACAGTGAGTCAGAGTACAAGTACATGTGAGAAGCTTAAATTGTTTATTTATTTTTATTTTTTTTGTATGTTACGTTCTGCACATGCAAAATATCAATAACAACAACAACAACACTTTATCAGTTTACGTGACGTAAATTGCCGCTATTCTACTTGCAAAAGCCAATAGGCCAACTGAATGCCCAAATATCACGTGCATACATTACTTGTATGTGTGCGAAGCTTTAAAACTGAATAAGTAGCCTAATAGCTGCACTTTTCAATTTACAAACAGTAACAGTGCAAACACAAGCTCTAGGAACTAAACACTTTATAAACGTATGAAGGACGTAGTGAAGTGCGCAGTACGCACACGGCTATAACACCAGATCTAGAAGAATTAAGCACAGTCAGTACAGTCACAGTCGTCACAGAACTAACACCGAGAAATTATCAGAATAGAAGCAAAATTCCGGTTGTTTTTTTTTAAAAGAGTTCTAAGGGTAATTAGTTGTTAGTCATCAGTCGTCAGTCAGAGTCAGACGGCAGACTTTCAGAGTTCAATTTAGTTAAAAAAGTAGTAATTTTTTGACAATTCGGCAAATTTTCCAAAAGCAAAAAGTAAAATTGTAACAAATATTTTTGAATCAACTACTATCGCTTCAGTTTTTTACTGACAACTGATACGAGTATTATTGAATAAGTTAGAAGGATTCAAGATTTCAGAGAAAACAAAGGACTGTTGGCTTCGCGTTTGATTTTCTTTTAACTTACGGACTGAATGCAGGTATAAAAAAGTAAATTAACAGAATTTTGTAATATGTTTGTATTTATATTTAATTATTGTGAATGTTGCTATTGTTTAAGTTTAAAATATTTAAATAATTCACAGATTTTACATTTGATTTATTTTAGCACTAGCTGAAGCTGACCATGAATAGAAATAAACCAGTTAACATGGGAAAATTAACCAATAAAGCTGATTCGCCACAGATCTTGTCTACAAATTCATCTTCGGCATCCACAACGACAACAACAACTGTGTTAAATATTTCTCATGATTTAAAAGGTAAAAGTTGGCTAGTTTTGCATTGTTGCAGCAGCATTTTGCATGTTACGCTATATTAAGTTTGATGATTTGGTTATATCTACATTTCTAACATCAGTAGTTGACATTTTAAGATTACCAAGCTAACTTATTTAATTGAAATAAATTAAAACTAAAATGCAGAATGCGACATAGATAGAAATCAGGAATCAGGAAACAATACGTTACCCTGATCCTGATCTAGTATGATATCCTGATAGCGTGCAAAACCTAATTAAATAATGTTTTTGTTTATTTTTTTAAGATCAAATTGCTGGACTCATCTCAATTGGAAATCACTGTGACGTAAATATTCATGTCACAAAAATGCAGTGCCATGGTGGTGGTGGTGTATCTTTAGGTACGCAAACAGAACTAGAGGAAGAAGAAATGGAAATACAAGAGTTACCTTTGGATCTAAGTGTGAAAGAAGTGACATTGCCAGCGCCAGCATTGCCTTCAACGGCTTCAACTTCAACTCAAATTTCAACCTTGACCTTGCCAGCTTCAGCGTGCTACGCATCCGCAGCCCTAAGTAGTGACAGTGAATCTCGTGCCAGTGAACCAAAACCAAATGAACCGGAAGCGGAAAATATTACCAGCAACACCAACACCAGCGGCAGCGGCAGCAATCAAGAAATTTTGACTGTGGTGACTACACATCCAAATCCAAATGGTGTGTCGCAAAAAAGAAGCCTTCTTGCGACACTTCTCCCAATCCCTGTTGAATGCTGTTTAGACACTGAAGTTGCAAGCTCCAATAATTCTAATGACTTTAATGAACCTGCGCCTGCACCAGTTTCACCTTCACCTGCAACCAGTGCAACTATTAAAGTAGAAGTAGTAAAAGAAGATGAGGGAGAACAATTTGTGGATACAGATTACGTTGAAGGTAACAATGATAATGACTATGTGTGGGGATCAAGGTTTAACGAACTACGGCAACAAAATTATCCTCAATGTCTTTTTCCAGATCAAGACGCAGAGGACCTGAGTCCTCAACCCTTCCTGAACTTAATATCTGAGGATAGAAATGTTAACCGACCTCCGACTCCGATGCCTCCGATGCCTCCGTCGCCTCCGCATCAGCATCAACAGCAAAATAAAAAAGGACGTGGCCGTGGCCGTGGCCGTGGCCGTGGACGTCCCCATAAACAAATACAGAAGTCAAGCAAAGGTATTAATAAGCCCACTGCCATGTATTCCAAATCAAAACGCTTATCAATGAAGTTTAAAAAAACCAAAAATGGAAAGTATCAAATAGCTGATCCAGATCCAGATCCAAATCCTCCTAATCTTAGTGTTCGTCCTATTGAAAACACTAGCTTCGAATCATACGATAAAACTCCGACAATTATTATTGATAACTTAGATACAGCAAGGGCTGAAAGCAAAATTGCCAATCCAAGCTCAAGCCAACGAAATGTTCGTGTTGTCGAGGAAGCCAAAATTCCAGTGTATGTGGCTGTGGGTTCTGCAGCCGACGTCAAAGATGTAGTTTTAACTTCAGATGCAGCCATCGCATCATCATCATCAGTTAAGTTAAACACCGGGCATGGGCCAGAGCCAGTCAAGCCAGAGTCAGAGCAATTCAAATCGCAGAAACCACGTCGACATGCAAATCCGAATTCATCACTTAAACCAAAAAAAAAGGATTTGGTGTATCGTGAGAAGAATAATATGAACGTCAAAGATGTAGCTTCGGCTTCAACTTCAGATGCAGCCATCGCATCATCATCATCCTCAACGTTGAACACTGGGCATGGGCCAGAGCCAGTCGAGCCAGCAGAGGCAGGTCATTCAAAATCGCAGGCATCGCAGCAACAACGACATTCAAATACGAAGTCCACACCTACTAAACCAAAAAAAACGGATTTGTTGGTACATCGTCAAAACAATAATATGGAGGGCAAATGGCAGTCACCCGCTGCATTAGCAATGCTAAAAGTTCTAGGCGACCGTTTTTTTCAGTTCTTTTTCACTACAACGATTTCTGATTTAGTCAAAAGTAAGTTTTACGACAATTAAAATCTACTATTTATCATTTCCTATTTGTATTATCTAAAACTAAACACCGTTTTTTCTTTTACTAAACAATGCACAAATTATTGGCGTAGGGGTAAAGCGTAAATATTTCATGCTTTCAAAACTCTGATAGCATTGCATGTTTTAAGGTTGATGTTGATGCTCATGTCATAATCAGTTTTACTTACTCATTAATATTTTTTATTTTTTGCTTTAAACAGTGTATACTTGCAAGATATGTCAAGAGATGAGTCGAGATTGCACCACGATTGCAAAAATTCTCCGAGATCATATTCGAAACCACTACTATCCGCTGAAATATAAATGTAAGATGTGCAATATCAAGTTAAAGAATCTTTCGAGCGTGGGTAGACACAACCGTACAAGACTCCACTTGCAAAACAAGAAGAAACAGGAGAAACGCTTAGGCTTAGCTGCCGCTGCTCGTCAGCGTCAGTAGTCAGTGTCAGTCCCATGATCGTAACGTAACAAGATAAGTAATTAATAAAACGAATTACAGTTTGAAAGTACTAATTACTTACAATATTTAGGTATTTCGGACAATTCCAATATTTGTCATGGTTTGTTGTGTGTTTAGTGAAAGTTGAAGTAGAATGTAGAATTAGAATCAATCAGTATCAGTTATCAGTAACTATTATCAAGAGCAAGACTGAGATCTAATTAATTATATTGCTTATAAATTATTAACTTTAGTTTAGATTTGAAGTAGACTGTAGTTGTAGTCGCAGTAGTCGCACAAGTGTCAAATCATAGATGCAACCGTTAAGCAGTAGGCAGCACAGCAGGATAAAAAAACAAAATTTACCAGTTTTCAGTTCCTAGTTCTAGTTTCCTAGTGTTTTGAGTGAGAGTGTTGCGACTGTTCGGACTTGGGACACAGTATTTGGTGATTCTAGCATTTCAATTATTATAATCATAACTGTCCGATTTAGCCTTCATTCTTCAGTACCTTGTACTTTGTAACTTAAACTTTTGTGAGTTTCTTGTTCTTGTGTTTACCTAACATTGCTTGATAGCTTGTTGTTGTGCTAAGTTGTGTTATGTTAGGTTTTTCACTTTGATAGTTCATATTATTTAATAGTTTACATCTTGCATCGATAAGCACATGATGTTTATATTTTGATTCAAATAATTTTAATAAATTCTTTTATGCGATATACATAATGGATTATGTAATTATTAGAAATTATAAACTAACAATGACAAGCAAATGTCGTGAGTGTTTGTATTAATCTGTCAGTTGTCAGTAAGTGCTTTCAGTTTCAGTATACAGTCTAGTCGTAGTCTGTACATATCGATTTTATAGTGTGTAAATGAAATTGTGAGCTGAAAAAATGATTTTTTTATGTGTTCAATTTTTTAGTAAAGTTTTAATACTTTTAATGTTAAGAGTTATTTAAACGTAAACACCTAATTTTATGTTGTGTTAGTGTGTTAGTGTGTTAGCCTTAGCCATAAAATATGAATTCTATAACTTCTAACAAACTAAGGCTATCCAGTTATTATGCTTTTTAATTATTTTTTTACCAAGTTACCTGTCAGTTGGCGTTGGCAGTTTGGCAGGCAATCCAGTGAATTTTGTATTCTATGAATCTATGAATGAATTCTGATTTTCTGATATGCATTTCGTTATTGCGTATTACGAAATGATGTTGTACAAAAACAATCACGAATAAAAATGGTATCAATAAATGTTAAAATTTTAAATTACTGATTTTAATTTATTCATAATCTTTCAAGTCAGAAGTCACAATCACAATAATAATCTTACACTACTTAACTAATTACACAGCTTTTGTGTTATATTTTATGACTTTATGCGTGAAATATTGTCATTTTAAAAGTTGTACTTTTAAAATCATAGTAACAGTACTTATAGTTCTTCATCGTAAGTGTGGTCAATTTCATTTTTTAGGTCAGATGTTGTGGTAAGTCACATATGTAAATGCAACAACAGAATTTAGATTTTTAATAACTTTATACACTGCACAACTGCACTGCAGCTACTGCAGCATGGAATTATTCACAGTTCTGCAGTCTTTTACTTCTAACTCGAACGGGAAAATGCTAACACTAATTTGCTTCGTGGATTGTGTTGACTGTAATAAAATCAAAAAGTTTAAACAAATCTTATGAAATCTTTCCACAGGTATGTGTAAAACAAATGGATGTTCTCGAAGTAGTGTTGTTGTTCCTTCTCTTCCGATCTTCTTCGTCTTCTTCTACAATCGTCGACCACGACGACCACCCTTCCTCTGGGTTGAGTCTGACGGAATTGGTGTCACATCCTCAATACGTCCAATCTTCATGTTGGATCGAGCTAAAGCACGAAGAGCTGACTGGGCCCCTGGTCCAAGAGTCTTAGTTCTGTTTCCTCCAGTTGCTCTTGATTTAATATGAAGACGGATTTATCAGGAAGATAAATAATTGCTCGTATTACTGGAGAGATGAAACTAAAGGCAAATAGTGATGAAGCCAGTCCCTACGCCGCTATGTTAGCAGCTCAAGATGTTGCTGAAAAATGTAAATCCCTTGGAATTACAGCTCTTCATATTAAATTAAGAGCAACTGGAGG
>CATKUY010000411.1:0-212213 GCA_949802685.1 Dicyrtomina minuta | reverse complement strand
CACAATGTTTTTGTCTTGATAGTGTTTGTGGTTTTGGGGAGAGTGGAAGGAAAGCCGAAGCACGCAGCTGTTACTTGGGCTTCTCTCACAAATATAATTACAGTAGCACGATAACGATAAGATGATGTAATATTTCAAGTCTACTTCCCTTCCATTGCCTTGCCTTATATAGGGAATTGAGACTTATGGGATGGAAGGAGTGCTAATCGTATCGTAAGTCCTCAATGATGACGGGGATATGAAAAGGGATTGTGTGAATGAATTGTGACAAAGGGAGTCCGCATGATGAGACGAAGGTATAGGGATGCGTTTATAGCCGTAAGTATAGAAAGTAGAAAAGTGGAAGGCCAACAAGTGAAAGCTCCAACTTAATTTAGAGAATGAGCTGAATGAGGCTAAAAGGAAAAAGGGGAAAGTTGGTGATGAAGATATTTGCACTTTTTTTTGCAATTATGTTCGACAAGCTAATTACCAAATGTCGAAGTCGAAAACGGCTTTGTACTCATGCACGGAGTCCAGAGCTGTTAATCGAAGTCCAAGGATATCTATGCATGTGAGCTTGAGTGGATGCTAATAATTATACGTAGATAAATATAGACATACTGTTTTTGAAATCTTCCACCTATGACTCCATTGTATAGTGCATGTTAAATTAGCTACTGAAAACTTATCGCTTTGCTTATAAAACAGACGGTAATAATTTCTATGCCCAAGTGGCCACACAGGTTAAACCATAAAGTATGTACCTACCTACCTATAGATTTATAGGTAGGTACTTGCCTGCTACTATACTGCTAGACAAATAGTCTGATTTCCAAGCTCATAAAATCCGATTTAATGATTCCATGTAGAAACGTGGACGGAAGCAGAAGTGGAGGAATTAGCTGTTCCAGCAACTCAAACCTTGTCGATTATACCCAATCTTTCCCCATCCACAACGTATCACCTCCGAGTCCTGGCTCAAAATAGTATGGGCTATAGTCGACCCAGTGAAATTATTCAAGTGACGACGACTGAAGAGGCCCCAGAGGGTCCACCACCGTCCACCGACCACTCGTCGGAGGATGCTAATGATTCCAGTGGTGTTAACGCGGAGGTCGAGTCAGAGGAATTCCCTGTGGAAACTAAAATGACGACGTCAAAAGCCACGAGTCTTCATGGACTTCAACGTTGGACAAATCACTCCGTGTCTGTATTGCCTTTCACTGCCATGAGTGATGGGAAAAGTTCTCAGGCTATCATATGTCAGACAGAGAAAGATGGTAAGTTGTAGTCTTATTTTCATTTGTCTACATATGTTCCACGAGTCAAGTTTCTTTGTCTATATATCGTATTTGTGTTTTCAATACTTCGTGAAAAAATCCGGCGCTTCTCGCCGGATTTGTCCACCGTGAACCCGAAGTAGATGCTGAGCTTACAGCAAGTTGATTTCATCATTGAAAAAATTGCTTTTGTAGTACGGTTAACAAAGTCCTAACTTAACCTTAAGCAGTTACCGCTAGTGAAAACGGGCTGAGTGCGAGCTATGTTGGCACCAGTGGGCTAAGGAAAAGCTCTGCTGCTCCAAGCACCTACGTTCAGAACCAAGTGTGTATATCAATGGAATGACGTTCTGGACACCCATTTTTAACAGCATTCAATTTAGGCAATGCGTGAGTAGTTGTCTGTTATTTTTAGCATATTCGTTTACATAATTCATAACCTAATGACATAGGGGATCTTAATAATGGTAGTATGTATATAACCTCATAATGGACGATCCCCGTATGGGTATTATTAAGATCTCATGTGAAATATATCAGAGTACCTAATTCTTGAACTAATGAAAAAGAGGGTCTCTAAAGTGGTAATTTTTAAATAACGTCATTTATGCACGATCCCCGTAAGATCCCATGTTAAATTTATTTGATTTCTCAATTCATAAACTAATGATAAAAGGAATCTCTAAAGTGGTAAGGGGCCATGTACATATTACGTCAACATTTAGGGGGGGGGGGGGGGTCGGTCGCGGCCTGAAAAATGTTGATCAAGTGTTGACCAATAGGTCTAAGGGGGGGGGGGGGTTGCAGGTATGATGAGTCAACAGTTATGAACATGCCCCATTTGTCACATGGTTTTAGAATCCGCCAAGTTTTGAACATTCGGCTGAATATATTCTGCTCTATTATCGTGTCATACAAATTTTTATTTCTGGCTTCAAACAGGTGTTCAATATTACAGATATTTTAATAGTGCTGTTTGCGATAAAAATACTCAATTATGTCAGAAAATGAAAAATTATAGATTGAGCTGCAGACACTGTGGCTATCAGCAGAAAAAACACGCACATCTTCAGGTATGAATTTATAAAACTGGAAGTGTCAGGGTGCTGTATAGTTAAAAATTTATAGAAGAAAAGTCAGTACCTATGAGTCCGCACATTCTTTAATAAATTAATGGTACCGTTTTTGTCAGTCCAAAACGAAGAAAAAGAGATCCGTCACAGGAGATCCACTCTCAGATGACTGTCTGCATTCACAAAACCTGCTATTATGGCGATGCTGGTTGATTTTGGCTTCTAATTGTACGTTCTGTGTACGATGAAATAGTTTAAAGTATGCCGCCTCTCCCTAGTTCTACGACTTATGCATAGATGTAGTTGTGACGTCATTTATGATTGTTGAGTCAACATGCGGGGGGGAGGGGGTATGCAAGAACTGTTGACCAAATGTTGACCAAGGAACTTAGGGGGGGGGGGGGTCAGAAATCCGGATTTTTGTGTTGACGTAATATGTACATGGCCCCTAATGTTTAAATGACGTCATGTAGTGACGATCCCTGTATGCATACTACTAAGATCCTATGTTAAATATATCCAATTACTTAATTCCTAAACTAGTGGAAAAAGGGATCTCTAAAGTAGCTATTATTAAATAACGTCATTTATGGACGATCCCTGTATGCATATTAGTAAGATCCAATGTTAAATATTTTTGATTGCTCAATTCCTAAACTAGTAAAAAAAGGGATCTATAAAGTGGTAATGTTTGAATGACGTCATGTAGGGACGATCCCTGTATGCATACTAGTAAGATCCCATATTAAATATATTTTATTACTAAATTCCTAAACTAATGACAAGGGGGATCTCTAAAATTGTAATGTTTGAATGGCGTTATGTAGGGACGATCCCTGTTTGCATACTAGTAAGATCCCAGTGTAAATATATTTCATTACTAAATTCCTAAACTAATTAAAAAGGGGATCTCTAAAATGGTAATGTTTGAATAACGTCATGTATTGACGATCCCTGTATGCATATTAGTAAGATCTCATGTGAGTGGCTTGTTTTAATTTACCCACCCTCAACTTGAATGACGTCATTTGTGTCAGGCCCCTAAGCGACGTTGTCCTTGTCTACCCCGTACGTACCTAGAAATGGAGGTAATTTTGAATTTTAATGTAATTCAAACGGCTGGTTTTTCTTTGAGAGAAAAAAAAGTTAAAAAAATATTGAAAGTTGCTCCAGTTAACTTGTAACTGTGCAAAAACTATTCATGCGATCCCGCCCAAAAACTATACACCACTGCGCGGGCGCTTTTTCTAGCGGTAAAAGAATATTTGAAGAAATTAGGTTGAAAACTGCGACCGTTCTCGTACGACCTACAGACATTCGGACAGACAGAGTCACAGACAGACGGACGGACAAAACCATTTCAATAGATGCTTATGAGCTAATTGAGTTTGAGTTTGAGAGTTCGGCTAGGGTAGACGTGTTTTATTTTGGCTCTTGAGCGACAGATAGTTTCGCCTCATTTTGTGTTTTATCGAGGAATTAGTAGGGATTGCTGTCTTTCTAAAATGATTGAACTTTATTTTCATATCGCAATAAATATTTTTATTCTTTTGTGAATATTATTTTAAGTTTTTCAGAAAAATCTTAAAACTGATTCTGTATTTAAAATAAACAATCTTATTATTTTTTTATTTCTGCAATTGCAGCTAATAGTTTTTTGCTAATCTTACTGAGATTTTCAAATTATATTTTAATCTAAATTATTTGACAAAAAAAAGATGACATCACAAAATCTTCCTAATTTGTCCCTTGGTGATTCTGTTCCATGCCCTTACTGCAATCGGGTTTTTAAGCAGAAAGGGCTGAAAAGGCATATTACCAGTTCCCATTCTGACATTCATCGACAGAATTTAGTGAATGACTTAAGTTCATCTTTTAATTTTCTTGACGGTGGAGTTGATGAAGACCGAGACGCAGAAGTTGTTCCACTGAATTTTGATTTTAAAGCTCTTGTTAAGAAAAATGACAATTTATTACCCCTAATGTCCCTCACCATGTTGTATTTGAAACTTTATGTGAAGAATACTCGTGCATTTTTAAGAAGTGTGAGAAAGTACTACCTGGTCCCAAGCACCTTGCCAAGCGTTTCTACGAGTTAAGAAAGAAAAGCCGGGTTTTCAAAAATACTGATGCTGGTTACAACTCGAGGACTAATCGACAAAGAAATTCAAACCGTAAGAGAAGGGCTCGAAAACAATAATATCAAGAAGCCATGGTTCAGTACTTGTTTTACAATCAAAGACGAAAGGCAGTCCGAATACAACTTAATTCGAATGACAAGTATTGTACGATACCTCTTCCTGATCTAGAGCGTGATTTTTCCACAAGATAGGGTACGCCAAATTATTCTATTGGACCAGTACTTAATACAGTTGTTTAAGCCAAGCAAAATGAAATTTATTCAGATTATTCTCCTGTAGTATCCCCAGAAAAATTAAAAGCCCAAATTAAGCGAATGAACGTTGACTCTGCACCTGGTCCTGATGGTGTTTTGGTAAGGTTGGTAAAAACAACCCTAAAAAAATCAAAAGTAATAATTTCCCAACTTTTATCGTACATGCTAATGCACAACTACGTCCCATCATTCATGAGAGAGGCCCGAACAGTACTTATTTTTAAATCGGGAAATAAAAAAGATTCCAAAAATTGGAGGCCTATCACTGTCAGCTCGGTCTTACGCAGAATAATGGAAAAGGTACTGGACTGTGATTTTCGAGAATGTTTTAAAATTCATGAAAATCAACGTGGTTTCACGAACCAGGCAGGAACGTTTATTAATACCACATTGGTAAATGAATGTCTTAAAAAAGCCAAAAAAGACAAGACTGATTGTACCATCATATTTGGGGATATAACGCAGGCATTTGATAGTATTGGGCATGCGCATGTCTTCAAGCAAGTGCAATTAAAACAAGCGCCCTCTTCACTCAAAAATCTTATTTGCAATTTGGCTACTAAAAATTTCACACGCATTACTACTGTAGAAGGAAAGTCAAATCTAATTAAATTTGAGCATGGTGTGATGCAAAGTAGCCCAATTTCTCCATTCTTATTCAATATTGCCATTGATTCCATGATACAAGGCCTGAGTGAAAAGGAGGTGACTGAAAAGTTTGGATTTTCCTTGCAAGCATTGCATGATAAAGTTTTGAATGGCGAATTTGCTGATTACACAGGAATTTTTGGAAATTCAAGACATGCAGCCACTGAACTTTACCAGCAGGCGTCTGAGTCCCTAGCTCTCATTGGCCTGTGTATGAACCCCGTGAAAAGTATAGCTATCAGTATAGTCAAAGGTAAATTATGTGAAGAACCTCTCCATGTCAGTGATAACAAATACATTACTTGTATTGGACCACAAGATACTATTAAGTATTTGGGTGTTACTTTCAACGACTGTATTGTATTTGACGAATCTAAAGTAATACAGACATTTAGCAGTAATATAGAGAAATTGACTTCCACCCCAATGCTTCGTCCTGATCAAAAGTTCAAAGTACTTAAGGATTATGTATGGCCTACTCTGATATACAAGTTCCAAAGTGCCCCGCTTTCCAAACTATCCAAAGCATTTTTAGAGTCTATCGACAAAATAATATGTAGTTTTGTCAAGGAATTTATCAGCATTTCAACTAGCACTCCTACCAGCATGCTTTATTCTAGTTCAAAGGTGAAGGGTATTGGTCTTATTCGTGCTAAATGGGAAGCCGGGATTTAAAATTTTAATGCTCGCTCTAGAAATAATATCAAATTCTGCCCATGCGTTAATACATGAAGCCAAAAATGTAGAGATGGAAAAATCTAAATGCTTGGATTTCCTTAATTTGCCAGATGATGTAAGACAAACCATGGCTACTTATAAGGGGGAAAAAGTAAGTACATTCGTGATCATTTAAGAAGCCTCGAGTATGATACCTGGTGTAAGCTGCCACAAAAAGGCCATGGCGTTATTCAATTTCAGGAATGTCCGTATGCCAATAAATGGATTCATTCCAAAAATGGACTTTCAACATCGGAATGGACCACTGCTATTAGGATGGTTGGAAATATTTTACCAGTCAATTCTATTCCTCGATCTGACCAAGGATTCTTTTATTGCCGACATGGCTGTAAAGAGACTTAAACAATAGGACATATTCTTGGACAGTGCCCTCGTGAAAAGCTGATTCGTAATAACCGACATCATGCAGTTCGACGTCTAATTGCTGAAGCCATGCAAACATTAGGGTGGAAAGTTCTTCAGGAAGTTGAATGTACTGGAGATGGCTCAAGGCGTGTTAATATAATTGCCTATAATTTAGCAACAAAGAAAGAAATCATACTGGATCCCACTGTTCGCATGGAACAAAACAATTCAAATCAGTCTGAGGCAGTTCATCAAGAGAAAAAAGGAATATATGATCCATGCATCCCTTATTTTAAAAATAAACTAGGGCTTACTGAAGTCTAAGTCAAAGGGTTCTATATTGGGGCTCGCGGAGCGATATCTAAGTTTTTTCTCAATTTTATGAAATCCCAATGCCTACCTAGTGCGCTGATTTAAGACATTGTAGTCTCTGCTCTGAAGAAATCAGTTCAAATATGTGTGCAGAATTTATATTCTAGTGTTCCTACTAATTAGTATCCTACATTTAAATTTACATTAACCATCATAAACTGCGCTTAACAATATTTTGTAACGTATACAGTGTCCTATGGGCTATCGTCGTTGGACGACAGTGTCAAGTTTATTTTAATAAAGTTGTCTTTCTCTCTAAGCATCTAAAAAGGATGCTGTGAATATAGTATAGTGTGTATAGCACGTGTGAAAGAAGTAGACTTTTTTTGTAGGTACAATACAGATAGTTATTTATATTATAAAGACGCTTTATTTTCCTCACGTATAAACCAAATCGACATATGTACTGTTTTAAGAGGTATTTTTATTCCCAAGTTATACTCTCACTCAATGAATTTGTTAGTCTGTTATAAAAGAATCTAAAAACTAACAATGCTATTTATCTTCCAAGACTGATAAAATAATAGTTTGACAAAATTAATTGGCGTTACTTTTGTTCGAAGCTTCGGCAAAAATATGGTAATTTAGTATGAGCAAATTATTGCATATTTTATAATTGATTGCAAAATTTACATAGTTAACATTTTCTTGATGTGTATATGTTAGGGAAATACGACTAAACGTAAACGCACTTTAGCTTACGAACTTTGCATATTGAAGAAGGCGGCTACGAATAAATAGATTTTGTAGTTGGATACACTCGTTTGTTTTAGTAAAGTACTTTTTAAATTGGGAGGAAAATGTCCTGGGTTACGAGTTGAGAGGAAAATGTCCTGTAGAAAAATTTCCGTTTACCTGTACGACCATCAGTAGTAAAGCAGATACAGATGCAGACAAACATGGGCGCCTTCCTATAAATATTCCTACAATATAGGCGAGGAAATAGGCAGGGTAAAGAAATAAGGAAAATTTAAAAATTATAGGAAGGAAAAATAGGAAGGAGAATTTTTAAGCCTACTTTTGTATAAAATAGTGAAAAATATTGAAAGGAGAAAATATTGGTAGGAATATAGGATAAATAAGTTTAAAGTCAGGCTTCGGGATAAACGAGGACAGTAATGCATCTCAGTTTAGTGAGACCGATCTCGAGCAGCAAAAATCCATGGAAGAAGAAATTGCGAGTGAAATAGAAAAAAAACTCTTGGTAATAAAGAAACAAACTCCGAAGACACTCCAGTTGATGGGCTTGAAAGTAAGACTTAAAAAGCAAGTAAAATATTCAGGAGCCCAACGGAATAAATAAAAAAAGAAAAAAGAACATTGTTAGAACTCACGTCATCTAAACATGACGATTTTAAGGATACGCACGGTATTTCTCTAAATTATAAGAACTGGATGTTTGGGTGTCAAGCTTTGGCGAATAATTGCTGTTAGTAAGATAATTGCATTTAATGCGTAAAATGTATAGGGGAAGGTTAAAAACATGCTCAAGCTTTGACAATAACTTACTGTAAGATAAACAGTTAAAAGCTTTTTGAAAATCAAAAAAGATAGTCCCAGCAATTCGTCCATTGTCAATTGCTCTAAAAAGGTTCATTAGTTAAATTAATACATGCATCACATGTTAAGCGAAACCGTCTGAACCCGTGTTGACTGGCATTAAGTAAATCATGTAAATTTACATTCTAAGTAATATAATCGCTTAAAATAGCTTCAAGTACTTTAGAGAAAAAAGGTAGAGTGGATATTCGCTGATATGGCTGCGTCTGCAGGAATACAGTTTGGTTTAAGAATAGGCGTAATTGTGGCGTGCTTTCAATTACTTGGAAATTCTCTTATCTGTTTACATAAATTAAATAGATTAGCAATAGCTGGGGCTAGGGAAATAATACATGATTTCACAATTTTAGGTGGTATGCAGTTGCTACTACTGTCACTTTTAACTTTTGTCTGCATGACATAACGCTCAACATATTTAGCTGAGATATATGGTTCAAAGCATTTCATGTTGTTAAATGCGGTCGCTAAATCCTTACTTTCTTTTAAAGCTTCTGTAAATCGTACAACAGTTTGGTTAAGTACATTTGTGTCATCAGTATGTCACGGAGTAAAAGCTAAATTTAACGAGTAAAAATATTTAAAATAATGGAATTCATTTGGTTTTCTATCATAAGTTTACTAATTAAAGTGGATCTTCTAGCCGTACTGACTAGTTTGTAGTAGGTTTTCTACATTGACTTAGAATCAGTAGCATTAGAAAATTTCTTGTCATAGTAGGGTTGTTTACATTATTTAATTTTATAATAAATAACGCATAGAATGGTATGCCAGCCAGTCAGTATCAAGTTTCGAGTTCAAGGCAACCTTTTTGAGGTTATCGCTTTTATGCATAAGTCTTTTTAGGTCTGCTGACGTCCCTGGGGCAGATTATGACTTTACATACCTACGAATTACGCGGCAATGAATGTCAAGTCCAAGGTCAAGGCAATGTCCTTAGAAAGTGAGTTTAAATGATTGAGCCTGTCATCTACATTTACAAACATGTCCATGATATTCCATTAGACTACATATAGATCATTTCTTAAATTTACAAAGTTTGTTGATTTGTAATTTCTAGTACATACAATTTATTTAGCTAACTCTTACGTTTATTTCATGCAGTATGCACACATCTATACAGGTTACAGATAGAGATTGTCCATCAATGACGTCCTTCAAAAATCATAGTTTCATTTAACCCAATTTTCGACTTTAAAATTTCTTCCAACCACCTTTACCTGCATGTCATGCCTTATAGACACATCTAAACGGGTTACTGATAGGGATCGTCTATCAATGACTTCCTTAAAAAATCATAGTTTTGAGTAACCCTATTATAAACTTCATATAGTTTGTCCAACAAACTCAATATACATGTCATGCAGTATTCTAACACCTATATAGGACATAAGTAGGAATCGTGCATAAATGACGTCCTTTAAATATCATAGTTTTAAGTTTCCTAATTATCGACTTTAAAATGCTGTCCAACCAATTTTACCTACATGTCATGCAGTTTGCTTGCATTATGCCCGGGTTATAGTTAGGGTTCGTCTATAAATGACGTTATCTTAACTTTAACATTTTAGGAATCCCCCTTTTGTTAGTTCTTAAATTAAAAAAACATCTCATATTTTACACTATATATAAATAAATATGCATTTCACTTGTATACATTCAAAGATCGTCCATAAATGACATTATGTAAATTTTATCATTTTAGAATTCCGTATTCATCAGTTTGACCATTAGATAAACGAGTATCCTTAACAGCACTAGTATACATACAGCGATAGTCTATAAATGGCGTCATCCAAATACCACTATTTAAAGTTTTCTCTTGACACTTGTGTAGAAATTAGGTGAACGAATGTATTTATCTGAGAATGTTACGAGTATGTGTACTCGTATCGTCTATAAATGACGTCCAAACACCACAATTTGAAAAACTCTCTTGGTATTGGCTAAAAAATTTGGGAAACAGAGATCTTTCACATAGAATGTTACAAGTGTACACATAGTGATCGTCTGTAAATGACATCATCTAAATAATACTATTTTTAAAAAGTTTTTTATTTGATAAACTAATAATAACTCGATAACTAATAAGAGTATTTACCAAAACTGCAGCAAATCTCCCTAGCGTTTGTGACTTTTCAAACGTTTAAATGAAATTGGATTGTAAAGGCGATTAGCAGCGAACCACCGACAAATAAACAGAAACAACTGTTATTAGATGCAACTTAAGCTCAGCTACAACATATTGTTGAGTTTTACATCGAATCTGAGAAAATCCGATATTCATTTTTCAATTAATTACATGAAAAACATTGTTTGTACCTCTGAAAGTCATTCAAATCGTACTAAATGGAAAATTGCCACTTAAAAATAAAGGAAATGCTCTAGAATTTTGGAGGCAAAGAATCCTGATAAGTCGTTGAGTTTAACATGTATAAGCATTCTGTACTTCCCGTGGCATATGTCTTTGCGTTATTCGTTTTCCATTCATTTATTCAATATTTTTTTCTTTTTTTACGCAGTCCAAAGGATAAGAAAACCACCAGCTCGCTATACTGATGAAGCAGAGACAAGACGGGAACATATAAGAACAGAAAGGTAATTTTACCTTTAATTTAATTTTTTACGCAATATTGCTTATACATAATCATGATTCACCCTATTTAAAATACACCAATATATAGCACTGAAAACAAAACGTGTTTCCACAGGGCAAGCCTTTAGTCGTAATAACGCAAAATTAAGACCTTTGTCACACTAACACTTACGAAGATCCTTAGTACGTCTATAACCTTGGCAGGCTGTTAGTTTTAACATCCCTTATTTACACACATAGTCCTACTCTCAACTGTTCCTGCCTTTCGTCCTATTCACATCAGGCCCTGCCCTGGTGTGAACACCCAGATACACGGTTTACGTGTCAACTACAGAATTATCTGAGTCAGCCCTGAAAGCAAAATAACCTGGGTGAGCCCTCATAGCAGAATTACACGGGTGGGCTCCAATACCCAAATTACCTAGGTGAGACCTTATAGTAGAGTTGCCAAGGCGAGTTCTCACACGAGAATTACCCTTGTAAGCCCGAATACTGCAATAACCTCAGTCAGCTCTCATAGCACACTTACGTGAGTAAGCCCTCATACCATAATTTCTCTGGTGAGCCCTGATAGCAGAATTACTTAGGTAAGCCCTAATATCATAGTAACCTGTGTAATCCCTGATAGCAGAATAACCTAGGTTAGCCCTCATAGCAGAAATACCCGCATGAGCCCTGACCGGAATAATTAGGTTGTGGTTAACCTAATTCAGCAATGCGGCTCAATAATATTAGCAGACCTTGAGCCCCCCAAAGACAATTTTGGATCCGCCACTGGGTTATTTTATGCTGCTCGCAACCCGTTTCAGGTTGCTGATTGCTAGTTAATTTGTAATTCTTGGATTTTAACCCTGCATGTTAAAAATTTATAAATATTTAGTACTGGCACTATCCTACTGCAGCGGCGGGAGCCACTTGTACTACCCTAGTCAATATTTTAGCTAAGTTTTACTAGTTCTACAACTATTGAAATTGCCTACCAGGGTTCGGAAAAAGCCGGCCACTTTGAATAAAAACCTGGCCACCGGCTTATACCGGTTTTAACCGGTTATAACTGGCTAAAACTGGCTAAAACTGGCTAAAACCGGCTTAAACTCCCCAATCACTACAAGTGCATTAGAAAAAAAATGAAAAAGATAGAAAAATGCTATTAATGAACATGTGTTACAGCATTTAAATTAGGAATTATTTCTCCTAAAAATATGATTTTCATTAGTTTCTTAAACAATAATTGAAAGCTTAACTAAGCAGTCATGGGAAGGACGATTCCGCCAGTCCGTCTGAATAAAGGCGAATGTCGACAAAATACGCTTAGCTGAAGCATTACTAGCGGTACAATTAAACAATTTAGTTGACATTGTTGAATAAGAATTTTTATCAAATATCAGTTATGTATGGAGCAAATATTAAAATTTTTAATCAGTGATTCAGGTAAATTGATTTATGAACATTTACCAGTTTACATTTAACTGACTATACATATGTAAAATGCAATTTTCTGCATTCCTTATTATTGCCTAAAAATATATAATAATAACAATAATAATTTATTCATTGAGTCGATTTGGCCGCAGCCCATACAACATTAGTAATTTACATTGGGTTTTGCAAGGATATTGGTCCTTGGTTAAATAAGATATAGTATATACATCATATGATACAGAGTATAGATGCAGAGTATGTCTGAAAAATGTGCGTTGGTCGTTTTTTAGTTTTTGTTTTTAGCCTGTAAAAAGAGAATTGTATAAATTAGCCTTGAATGGGTCATGGTAAACAAGTTACAATTAGTTATTTTAAGTATTAATCACACGAGTCACAAAAAAGCATATAAGGTCGTGATGCAATATAATATAGGTAGACATCATTTTGTGAATAGAGTGGGGGGGGGGAGGGCAAGGGTGAGGTAGGGGGATGGGTTTATTCTTCGATACATTTGGAATAAATATTCCTGGTCCGTAAGGCTTCATCTCAAAAATTGAAGAGTAGTTCAAATCCGGGTAGCAGCTAGAGATTTTCAGTATGAGAGTTTTCTCGCTCGGTCTTGCTTCTTTCAGCTTACTAAGGAATTTTGTCCTAGCTGATATATAATGTGGACATTTGAGCATTATGTGGTAGGTGTCTTTTTTCTCTCTTCCGCAAAGCTCGCAGTAGGGTGTTTCAGCTTGCTTCCATATCTTCTTTATGCCATTAAGGTTGGTAGTTTTTCCTCTAAGGACAATTCTGGGCAGACCAGCTCTCAGGTTCAGTACGAATTTTACTGTATTCCAGACTAGATTCATCTCAAAGTAATCTGATTTTAGGGCGTGAGTCTTCAAGTTTGTGTAGTGCCTTAGCGTGTTGCCAGCTGCATTGCCTGAACATCCTCGGTAATGCAGTACAGTCGGTACTTTTCTAGGATCTCTCCTCTGTGCTTTTTAATGTATTCGGTGTTCAGGTTTTGTAGGACTTCTTTTAGAGATGCATCAGCAAAAATTTTGTCTACCTGCAGCTTTCAGTTGTAGCGGGGATCAGTGTCTTCGATCTTTATTACCTCTTAGTAGCAGTTCCAAGTGATGCTGCCTTCTTTGGAGCTGATGGTGTTTTCCAGAAATCTGAGTAGAGCTTTAAATAATTTCAGCTTTATGCTCACCATTTCCGTTTCTAGCCTAAGATAGTAACCCGGTGTTGAGTTTCATGAGCCAGTGAGTCGTCGTAGGAACATCGTTTGAAAGGTTTCAAGATCGACGATGTAGCGGATTCCCCATACAGGCGCGGCATACATTAGTATCGAGCTGACAAGAAAGTTAAAGAGTCGGATGTGTAAGGTAATGTCTCTTAGCTTAGCTCGATAAAAAAGTTCAAATAGTTTGGCTTGCGCTTGTTTAGCCTTGCCAAAAAAGTGTTCTTTTGCTTCATTAAAGATTCCGCTTTGAGAAAAGGGGACGCCTAAGTAGACATACTGGCTCACAATTTCTAGTGGTTCGCCTTCCCAGTTTAACTTAGTGGAGTGACTAATTTTGTTTCCCTTATAAAAGATCATTACCTTTGTCTTTGATAGGTTGGCTCTTAAGGCATTCGCTTTGAAGAAACTGCTAAGTATGTCTATTTGTCTTTGAAGATCCAGTTCGTTAGAGGCAAGAAGTATAATATCATCGGCGTATAACAGTATAAGAATTTCAAGGGTGAACATTTAAATTCCTTTGATGCCGCTTGATCGGAGTATTTCGGTGATTTTATCGATATATATAGTGAATAGTGTTGGCGATAGAGTTTCACCCTGTAATACATCCCCCATTACGCTTATTAGGTCTGTATGCCCTTCCTTGCATCTAACTTTAGTCGTTGCTAGGTCATAGAATTTCTTAATGTTTGCTATGTAATAGTCACTCAAACCCGCTTCTTTCAGCCTGGTCCAGAGTTTATCTCTTTTGATGGAGTCAAATGCTTGGCTGAGATCTACAAACAATGCAAACAGTTTTCCTTTTTTCTTAAGGGCTGGTCTATTACGTTGTTTGAGGATACATGTGTACAGTGCAAATATATGGTCAGCACAGCTACGGCCTTTTCTGTAGGCAGCTTGGTTCTCCGAAATAGTTTCATTCACAAAGCAAAAGGAGTTAAGTCTATCTGACATGATACAGGTATACAGTTTTGTTACTGTTGATCAGAGCAATTAGACTGTAGTTACTTGGTAGTTCTGGGTCCCCTTTTTTGAAGATTGGTGCAGTTACAATTTCCCCCCAGCTTCTTGGTATCTGTTCTGTTTTTGCAGCATTGAGTAATTGAAGCAGGTATTCATAGGTTGTGCCATCTAAACTCTTCCAAACTTCATTTGGTATCCCATCAGCTCCAGGCGATTTATTGTTTCCTAGTTTTTTTGTTGCTTTTAGGAGTTCCATCATGATTATCTCAGCGTCGAGTGCGGCAAGATCACAAGGTAAGGCTATGTTACTATAATCCAAGACTTCTTTGGCATCGGTTTCTGTGATTTCAAAGACCGTGCGGAAATGGGCGTCCAACTGGGATTTAGTGATGTCGTTAGGCCTCAAGCTATGCTTTTTATCTCTTAGCATATTTATTGCCTTCCAATAGCTCGTTGAATCCTTACTGTAATGGATTTCATTTTGCACCAATTCATAGAAGCTTTTCTTATTCTTCGAGCACAGTCTACGGTATTCTTTCTTGGCGCTAAGAAAGTTTTTAAGGCTATCAGTAGCAGGACTATTGTACATCATGTTTTTCTTGTACTTGTGGAGGTGAAAAAGTGCATTGCGTTTGGCGGTGCTGCACTCCTTGTGAAACCATTTAGGGCCATAGTTTTTCCTTGTGCTGTTTCTTGTTTGAGTGGTCATTCCAACCTTGTTTGCTGTATCATAGATGAGATTTCTTAAAATTGTGAAGTGGCAGTGATCAAAGTCAAGGTTTCTGCTGTCCATACTTAGTTTCGTTTGGAAGTTGGTATTATGTTTTTTATTCCACCTTATTTTGTTTTTAGGAGCAGTTACAAAGTCTTTCGGTTTCTGTCTTGCGTTCATAATTTTGATGGTTATTGGGAGATGATCAAATTTAAGGCATTCGATCACTTAGAAGTCTTCTATGTATTCGTACATTCTTTCGTTGCACATGCAGAGATCTACAAGGCTATTTCCATTGTGTCCGATGAAAGTTGGTTTGTCGTGTCGATCAGATGGGCTTCTACTGTTTAGGACTATGAGGGCGTTTTCAGTGACTAGTTCAATTAATTTCTTACCTCGTTTGTTTGTTAGGGGGTCTAAAGAAATTCTTCTTTCGTCAAAATTGGTAACAGGTGCACAGATATTTTCAAAATTGCCAATCCTGCTGTTGTAGTCTCCCATAAGCAGGCATCTATGGCTTTAGAGTTAAGATGTGTCTGAGAAGAGGTTGTCAATTTGCTTGTCATATCGTGATGCCGGTGGAATATAGGTAAAGCAAACCAGTGTAGGTTTTCCTTGGCATACGTATTCTACTAAGGTCTTGTATCGATCTTGGTGTACAATTTTGCACAATGAAGCTACATTATTTCGTATGCCTACAATGAGTCCTCTACTTTTACGGCCTCGTTCCCCTACTGCCTGGGTCATAGTAATGGTGTAGTTATAAAAAAGTATTTTTAGGTCGTCATTGATTTCAGTGATCCAAGTTTCGGAAATACAAAATAAATCCACGGCCTAAAAATATATAAAAGAGCCTAAAAGATATTGATTTAATCTTACATGCGTTATGGAAAATAAAAACATATTTTGCTAGTCGCTGTTAATTCAATTTTAGCGCTTAAATGAGTTTTAGCCACTAAAAGCCGTTTTGACCGAAAAACGAAAATTTGGGGGACTGGTTTTAACCGGTTAAAACCGCTGAGTTAAAGCCGGTGGTTTAAACCACCCCTGAACCTTGGCCTAAATCTACCCTAAATAGGGGTATCCCTAGTACTAGTAATATTGTTGAATAGAGTAGTACCACATCACTGCTCATAGCTTCTTCATTGTAAGTTGTATTTTAGAAAAATTTAAAATTCATCACTTCAAAATAAATATCTAGATAAAAATCAGGAGTTAACACTATTCCAAAATTTAGATTTCAACAATTATATTTTTTGGTTTACCTTAAATTGGAATTCTTTAATTTCAAATGCTTTTGAAATGTGAGAATAACTACGATTACATGTTATTAAAATATTAAATGTGTGTCTTTTTAAATACATTTTAGTAAAAAGAAAGAAAGCAAGCTGAAGAAAATCGAGAAAGAAAAGGTAAAAAAAGACTTCTTGGAGATGATGCACGCGTTAACAGTCAAACCAAATAATAGTAAGTTTATTTCTACTTTAATCGCTCCTTAAGGATTTAGCTTGGTTAATATAAAAAGTAACAAAACAGTTACATCCACTAGCGAAAACAAAAATTTAAATCGATACTAAAAAGTTGCACGGAGAAAAGTGAATTAAATTATTGAGGCTTTTAAATTGCTTTTACACATAGATTGGCATATCTTATGAGTGATAAGCGCAGCGCTCTCACTCACGCTCATACTTATTGCCGGGCTGCATGGCAATTGGCGGTAAGATGGGGGGGGGGCACGATGCTGTTAATTAGTAAAAAGACCACCGAGCGGTAGGCCTTTTGGAGCAATAGGCGGTAGGATCAATTGGCGGTCCACTAATTCCGATTGTACTTTTTTTTATTATTTTTTCGGAATGAAAAACAATTAATAAGTATATGCTCAAAGTTGAAGTCAAGAAAAAAATTGAGTAATATTGATAAAAAATTTATTGTTTTACGAGTGGTTGACGGCTAGCATTAGTGGGTCGGCCTCGCTTTCTTAGGACGTCGATTCGTACAGACCTGGCTGCAAGTGGAAATTCAATTATCTTGTTCTTAACTGCAAGCCTAAACACGTGCTTACAACAATATATTTTAAGAAAGGCGGTACATGTTCATGATGACGTCTTCCAGTCAGTATGGTCAAACGTCCACTTCTTAACTACTCTCTTTTTTGCCGTTCCACTTCTACTACAAGCTTGAGTGGACATGGTGATGCCAGCATTGACAGTACACGCTTAGAAAAGATCTTAACTAGCTTTTAGTTAGCTCGAGCTAACACACTTGGATGTTAATTTCAACACGATTATTAGTTAATTTTAAAAATTTTGAAGGTGAGAAAATATGTTAGCCACAGGAAACACTGCTGTGTGTTATTATACCTACACCGAATAATGTTACAGTTAACCAAAAATCGTGTTAAGAATTTCTGCCACTGTATATTAGGCTAAATTAGTGCTACAACTATATATAAGGTGTTTCAGGCCAGTGGTTAGAGAGCCCGGTTCCAATTCACAAGACTGCGGGTTCGCTACCGTTGTGGTTAATTTGCTTATATTTTTATAAGCGTGAAAACACCACATGAAATTCAAATTATTGATTTACATTGATAAAAAAGTCGAGGCGATGCAAATTATTACTTTACGTTGGTAAAACAGCTTAAAATGTGGGAATAAACAAGCTATTTTTACAATCGCCAATATTCCTAAAATAATTCTTTTTAGAAGTACTATATTTGCCCTTACCGACAATTAATTTATAAATAATTAACAGCCAATTAATTATCTCGTACCGCCAATTGGTTTTTTAAGACAATTGATTGCCTTTTAGCCCTTATTGCAGTAGGGTCAGGGGTTGAGTGCGAGTGCAGATTTAAATTTTTTGCACTCCTCCTGTGAGGAAGTAGTAGGATCTGCAACGCTTTCATGAGTGTGAGCGTGAATGCATGCAAGTTGCACTCATCTTTCATCTGTAAGTAGCAGATAGGACTCCCATTTGTTTATATTATTTTTATAAATTAAAGCAATACTGGTTTGCTATTGTACTGCTAAAAACAACGTTAAAATGTTTGCTTGCATTAATTCTGGCTGCATACACAATTTTAAAAAATTGCGACAAAACATACTTTAACAATTTAAATAAAGGGTCTATGAGTAATGCCCTATTATTGAGAGCGTGAGTGCCTTGTATTCAAAATTAGCACTCTTGAGAATGAGTGCAAGCGGCAAGTTTTGGATGACGTGAGGGTGGGCGGGACGGTGAGTGCATACCGTAAAGCTCCAAATAGAAGCCGGGACTCCAATAGACGCCGGGTCTCTAATAGACGCCGGGGGTGGCGGCTATTAATTACAATAGACGCCGGGTCTCCAATAGACGCCGGGGGTAAAGATCGTCATGAGATAAATATTCTCGCGATATTCTATAATATTTATGCACTTAATTCTATAGACAATCAATATAATTAGCAATAATTATTTGGCATATTAAAAACGATTAAATTCTTAGAAATAATAAAAATTTGCTAATCGCATTATTCGTCGCTTTGTATTTTTTTTGATTCCGAACATAAATTTTTAATAAAAGCCGGGTTTCTAATAAACGCCGGGTCTCCAATACAAGCCGATGGTAGGAAGGCCTGTTTTTAATAGACGCCGGGGGCTTCTATTAGAAGCTTTACGGTACTACTTTGTGGGTATCTTTCATGAGATGAGCGTAAGTAGCAAGTAAATGCCCATCTATGGTTGTCAAAACTTATTATGACTTTAATGACTAATTATTCTTTTATGTGATGCAAGAGTATGCATTTGGGTATGCCAGTGCTCAAAATGCCGACAGTTTTTGACTAGTTTGGTAGTTTCGGTGCTTAGGGTAAATATTTCAGCAAATAATACAATTTGAAATCGTATTTTTGTTGTTGGTTCAAACAACTCAGGTCCAGTAGTAGTTCCGTAATGTCGCAAAATATTATACGGCATTAGCAAACCTTTTAAAGTATCGTATTGAGAGAGAAAGTAAAAGCTTTTAATTATACAGGGTGGACCATTTATATCGGGGGATTGTAGCAGGCTATGAAAACCAAGTTTATTATTTGAATATAACAAACAATATACCGAAATAAAGACAATTTCCAGGAGATTTGTTTGACACCTCATTCATTAAAATCGGCCAAGAACTGATTACAAAATGGCCTAACTAACAAAAATTACAGTTTGTAGATTTTTTTGTCAATCCTAAAATTATGTTTTGACAACTTCGATTTAAAATGAAAGCGTAAAACAATAAAAACTATACCTACCGAAAAAATCGAACAAACATTTCAAAATTTACCAAATTAAATATTGAAATTTTAAAATTATAAAATTTAATTTGGTAAATTTTGAAATGTTTGCCCGATTTTTTCGGTAGGTATAGTCTTCATTGCTTTACGCTTTCATTTTAAATCAAAGTTGTCAAAACATAATTTTAGGATTGACAAAAAAATCTAAAAACTGTAATTTTTGTTAGTTATGCCATTTTGTAATCAGTTCTTGGCCGATTTTAATAAATGAGGTGTCAAACAAATCTCCCGGAAATTGTCTTTATTTCAGGATATTGTTTGTTATATTCGAATAATAAACTTGGTTTTTATAGCCTGCTACAATCCCCCGGAATAAATGGCCCACCCTGTACTCCATCGTAATAGAAGGTTATTTTGGTAATATATTATGCATGTGGTTGTTAGGTAATCGATCGTCCTTAGATTTTTTGGCTTATTACGCTTCCTATATTAACCCCGCTTGAAATATATTTTTGAGTTGTTTTACGATTTGTTTTATTATTATTTAGATGTTCCTGAGAAGGAGGCTAAAGGTACAATACGGTACGAACTGCCAAAGGATGGAGACGAAAGCTCATGGTCAGTAAAGATAGAGTTAAAAGTCAAGCAGTGCACATTGTTTCCTGTTTTATTTTTAAAAAACATACCGTATTTCCTAAAGCAGTCAAATAGGGAGTTCAAATCAACTACGATAACGACAGTGACGACAATAATTATAACTAGTCATTATCAATGAAAAATATGGTATTTGTAGCAACGAGTTTGAGTTAAGTACTTTAGCATACAGCCGTTTTTCAAGAATAGATTGCATGATCAAACTACTTAATTAGGTTAAAATTAGGATAAATAAACACCAACATTCAACATGTAACCGTTTACATACCATAGGAATCTAAAACTAGATACAATTTTTGTGGTGGTTGATACATTAGGAGAGCTAAATTCTTTTGCTGATATTGCATATTTTTGAGTGTCTGTCTGTCCGTTTGTTTGTCACTCGCCACATGTCAAACTAATAAACCAATTTCATTCAAACTACTTGCACATCACGACAAATGCCTGCTCGCGCTTCTGATACTTGTTTTTTAATTTGATCGGACTGACCGTTCCTTCGCAATTAACAGTTGAATGTACCAAGGTGAAAACATAAAATTTCACAGTTTCAAAAAACGGCAGTTTAACGGGTACTCACATGCATTCCTTATGCAAAACTTGTATGCACGTAATGAGGATTCAAACTTTTGCAGGTCAAATTACAAGTACATCCTATAGTTTGAGCCCAAAGCTAACTAACCTGAGCTACAGTAATAATCAGTGGTGTTGCATAAATAATGCAATTATTCTTTCAGTTCCCTCCTGCCAGCTTTGAATTAAATAAATATTAGGAAAACGACTTAGGGTGGCCCATACATGATGTGTAGACGTTTTATGGGGGGAGGTGAGGGATATGGAAGCAATACTTATGGGGACAGGGGGGGGGTAGGGTATTAGATTTGTTTTAATTTATGCCATTTATACGGCTCGCTACTGGTAGGGAATCGTCTATAAATAGCGTCATTCAAAATTTCTATTTTAATGACCCTCCTTTAATGTTTTCCTTCATATGCCATATAAGACTATAAATGGCCAAGGATCGTCCATAAGTAACGTCGTTTAAAATCTCTATTTATTTCACCCCAGTTTAATTTTTTTTCACTACATGCCATATATTTGACTTATAGTAAGGGCACTTAGGCCCAGGGACCTCGCAAACAAAAACATATCACACACTTTTAATTATACGGAACTCCTCGGTAAAGAAATTAACACTAACACAATTCGAAAAGTAAAAGTACAAGTCCCATGGGCGTCAGCCCAAATGGGACTTAATATATAATAAAAAAAATTTATTCGACTTATAACTAGTAGGGGATCGTCCTTAAATGATGTCATTCAAAATCTATTTTAATGACCCTTGATTAATTTTTTTTCACTTATAATTGACGTTCTTTTAATTTTGGTCACTAACTGCCATATGTATGACTCATAACCGGTGAGGGATCGTCTATAAATGACGCCATTTAATATTTCCACTTTAATGATTCTTATTTAATTTATTTCACAACATGCCATACACATCGCCTATTAGTAGAGGACTGTCCCTACATAACGTCATTCAAAATCACTATTTTAATGAACCTAATTTAATTCTTTTCACTATTTATCTTTTATATAGTGCATAACTTTTAAGGGTTATTCAATAAAAGCGTCATTGAAAATATTAACTTAATTGACTCCTCTTAACCGTTTTTAACTTGATGCCTTGTACATACGTACTTATATTGTTTAAACATGGTAGGCGTTCGATCAAAAATAGCGTTGTTGAATTATTTCCATTTTATGAATTAGGCTTAAACTTTTTGCAATTCATGCCATTTATATATATTCAGATTTTGAATGACTTTATTTATGGATGGTAATCATCCATAAATGAAGTCATTCAAAATCTGAATTTCCATTTTTTCTCGGCCGAAGTTAACAATATGTCATGAAGATACGTGTTTGCCCTATAGAAAGTTGAGAATTTTCCCTGGATGGTGGCATTCGAATATCTTCTTTTTAAGGAACACCGTGTTTTTTTCGAATGTTTAAATGAAACAGCGTATTCTTGGTTTGGCTGAAACAATAAGATCTTTGTTTTAAATGCTGTCAACAATGGGATGCCAAAAAATGATTTAACACTTACGTGTAGGTTCAAACATATTGAAAACGATGAATTGTTTAAAAATGACGCAAATCCGACTGCAGCAAGATTTTAAAACACGATTCTGAATATTTGCAAGAGAAATTAACTGTTGTTTTATTGAAAACCTAAACTTCCTGTTACAGTACAGCTCTTTGTTGGCGACCTTTCCCTTTAAAGATCAGCACCTACTCGGGGCCCGCGTCTACAAATCTGGCGCGAAGCACTGGTTTTTTAAAGGAAATTATATCTGTTCAGGAAGGTGTGCAGGGTTCAGCATAAGCTCTGGAATATTCATTTAAGCAAATACAAAAACTAAAACCTAGGTCTTTCTTCTTTAATATTTAAAAGAATATGACGCACCCTGTAGAGACTTACTTCAGTAGGTTCTTAAACGTTTATATAAGTTTCTACAGGGGGTTTTCGTTTTTGTTTGCAAAGAAACCGAAAAATTGTCCCTTTTGTTGCATTCCACTGATAATACGGGTGTAACAACTTAAGTGATTGTCACGAAAAACTACACAGACAATCATCATCGCACTTAAGAGTCGATTTCTACTAAACTGAGAACAATGTTTAGTTTTTATTTCTACTGAATATTGCAGCTATTTAGAAATGCTAATGCATGTAAACAATTATACTTCCCACACCTTTACACACTACTTAAGATGTAGACGATGAGAAAATGGATTGAGGTAGCACAGATCTTAAGCTGTTGCATGAGTACTGTTTTAAGAGAATAAATAAATAAATTAGTTGTGTTTTTTGTTTCAGAAATTTTAGTTTTAAAGAGTTATTAAAGGTCAAAATTAGATGGAATAATACATTAAACAAGGTTTTACTATAAATTTTCGGTGACTTTTTTCACATTTGTCACAGTATAACAAAACTTTATTTTTCGGTTATGTCGTTATGTGTCGTCATTGGCCTTGTCAGTATCGTTGTTGTCGTTATTGAACTCCCTACAGCACACCTTAGTTAAAATTTATAATTTGTTAGTTTTACTGGCATGTTATTTGAAAATGTTAATATTTTTTTATAATTGGACAGTATAAGCGCCAAAACTAAAATCTAGCACTGAGGAAACAAGGAAAAGTAAGTCAAAGTATGTACGTTGTATTTAAAATTAAGAAAGTTTAGAAAAAGGGTATGCCATATGCTATTATGACATCGTCGTTATTTGTGTGGATTTACAATCAGCCATAGCAGTATTTTTAAAATTTTTAAAACTTAAACCTGGATATCGCAAGCTGTACGTTGCTCTATGTATGTTAGAGTATTGTACGCTCCGGCTATTGGCCCATATTACTATTGGCTAACCATTCCTGTATCTTAAAAGACACCACAAGAAGTAAAATTATCACGTTAGCTTGGGTAAATGTACTCGTTTAGATTTGCTGCCAATAATTATTATACTAACATATTGCTGGTAAAGAAGCATCCTTTCCTTTTTATAAAAGCAAAACCGCATCTTTGCAAAAGTGTTAAAAAGCAAAACCGTATCTTCCATTTACTTTTCTCGAGTCATAATAGTAATAAAGCTGACTTCACTCTCATCGGTATTTGTCCTAGACCCTTCCGGGTAGTCCATAAATGATGTCATGTTAAATAATAATTTTTTCGTATCCACTCCATATTCTCAAGTTACTGCCTTAACCATTGCATTACTGACAATGGTTATCATAGAAATGCTAAAGTTGTTCTCATTTATGTACGACCATGTCTTTATCATAACAATTCGACACATTCTAAGTTATGCATGTGCCTTTGCACCATCTAATGCATGCAATTATTACGAACTATTTTTTTGTGAGGTTTAAATATTTTCGTTGTATGTAAATTAACAAAACCTTTTACTGCGATCCATAAAATCAACCACTCCGTAGCAGTATTTTATTTAGTGTGATTTTTCTCTAAAATAACTATATAATATTCTTTAACTTGTGAAATACATTAGAAAAGCACACGTCGTTTTTAGTTTAATTTGTTTTTGAATAGTTTAAAAAAGCGCTAATTTCACCTGCTTATCGTCAGTTTGAAATTACAGTACCCCCCTTTCATATGATCCTTAATGGTCCTGATGGATCGTATCGTATTGATGAAGGTTCAACAACGAAACAATCGCCGCTGAGTCACCTGGTTTTCTGCCAGGTCGAATAAAATTGTAGCTCTGAAAACAAACTGCGCACACTGAAGTATTAAAAAGCTAAAATTGTCTTAGAAAAATAATGATAAATAAGTTTAAACAAATATATTTTTGCTGCTATCAAAACTATGAAAAAATTAAATAGAAAATGACGATAAAATGAAACACGAAACACAAAAGACGCCACTCAAACCTTATAGAACCGCCTTCTATCTTGTCAACCCCTTAAGCTTTGTGTAAATGGCTATCGTTAGCATGTTTGCAATTTTTTTCAAGTTACCAACTTTTAAAGTGGGTGCCGCCATTTATAACCGACCTCATTCTAAAACGTAAAATATTTGACAATTAGATAAATTCAAATAATGCTAAACTTAAAGGCAACTCTGCGCCGCGCAGTACTTATACCATTGTAGTTTTACTACTTGATGGCTTCATTTAGGATTAGTTCTATTTGTACCGCGTCGCACGCAAACTATGTAAAACTGAAAAGATAAAAAGGAATCGGCTATAAATAAAAAAATCTTTGGAATTACCACGATAAGCAATGTCATTTATACTTATTTTTTTATTTTATATATATATGGTTTTGGCGGTGACTTGAAGATTGAGAGTGATTGTTAGAAGAAAAGATGTATGTTTTACATGTCAATAATTATGGACCACCCCGAAGGGCTTATACCTATTTAAGTAGAGTCACCTATTTTATTATTATGACTCGAGAGAATTAAATTGAAAGATGCAGTAGTTATACTATATACTTAATTATTATAACTAACTACTTCATAGCAAGTTTGGTTGAAAGTTAAGATCAAGGATGACTATTTCAAAATTCCCTGCGTTTTATTACTTTCCGGCTCAAAGTTCCCTAGGAAAGGGTTTAGCAAAATTTTTACTCGAATGCCTTACTTTCGAAGTTCTCTTAAATTCCCAAGGAATTTCGAAAATTTTGAGTTTTATCTTTTTTATTGTGAAAAAGCGTTTTGAATAGAAAACATTTCAAATGAAGTTTTCTGGGTTATTATTTGTGTTAAATGTTTATGTTTCTTTTTTTAATAAGTTTCACAAAAAACGTATAGGAACATAGTTTTTGCAAAATTAAATGTTTTGGAGACACATTTGTAAAAATTCCCGAAGTTCACAAAATTCCCTTTTTGAAAATTCGCAAAATATTGAAAATCTGCAATACCTTATTCACAGTGAATTCCCTTAAACATCTATTTCGTCAAAATTCCTAATGTTCCATCCCTCACAAAGTTTCCAAATTCCTAGGGAAAGAACGGGCCTACCCTAGTTCAAACCAGCTTAATGTATGTAATAAAGCTTACAGTTTGCACTGTACAGTTTTTGTGTAGTGTTACTTGAAAATTAAACTAAAAATATATACAATGGTTAATTGTAAATGCAAAAATAAGTAACGATTTCCCTGTCATGGTATATCCTAGAAACAATTTCATGCATACTTTGACTTAAGAAACTTCCTTTTCTTTGGTTACCTCGCTGTTTCTTCGGTTAAGTTACCAGAAATAGAACTAATTGCTCCTTATACGAAGTACTATTTGAAAGACATTCAAAAATATCAAGTAAATGGCCAATTTAGACAGAACAATACGATTTTCGTATTAAATACATGTACAGTTTGTCCTGATGGAAAAGTGACGTTAGATTTTCCGTGGTATACTCCCCCAACATTTCTCGTCATCACGTTTAACTAGAAACATTCACTTTGATTGCAGGATTGGGGTAGCTTTAAGGTCAAAAGTAATGGTGATGCAAATAAACAAAACTGTAAAGCGTCCCTGTTCTAACTGGACAGCCATTTTCGGCTTATGATTAATTGCCTTGGAACTACGCGACCCCTGGAGGTCGACTAAAATTTACATGTAGTTGGCATTTTTAAATAGTTATTTCGTCTTAGTAGCTCTGTGTGGAAGTAGTACCCGACAAAAATGCATCGTTTCTATTTTATCAGAACACACTACAGGTGTTTAATACAAGACTCGTATTGTTCGGTTTTAACTTTTAATTACCTAATATTTCGCAATGTTCTTACATTTATTTTGCGTATATGGAGCTTTCAGTTCTTTTTATACCAACTCAGAATAATTATTAATATTTATCAAATTTTACTAGTATGTTGTTGCCAAAATACATTATTCAACCTGAAAGTATTGATAATGTTAATTATTTATTAACGCGTACAAATGATATTGTAGAACCTAAAATACGTTTTTGGTAAAATAATTTTGTAATTATCATTTGGATAACATTGCTTTAGGGTAAGTTATATTGTAAAGTACAGTTATATTTTGTATGGTTGGTTAAATCAAAAGGTTATGTGTCAATAAAAGATACGTGTAATGGGTGACAGAAGATTACTGATAACAATTTAATTGTTGAAAGAGTAAGGTAAAGCTATAAGCTGTGGTTGAAACCTCGAAGGCAAATATTCTCGAATATGAAATTGATCTACTGAAATCAGCTCGGTTCACATTATTTATAAATTCCAATAATATGATTATTTAGGGTCCTTTTTAAAAATTGCGAAAATGACCCAAAGGTAAGTACTAATTTTTTTCTATAACTATAAGATCTAAAAATGAAGTTGACAA
The DNA here is from genome assembly GCA_949802685.1 of Dicyrtomina minuta. Lineage (NCBI taxonomy): Eukaryota > Metazoa > Arthropoda > Collembola > Symphypleona > Dicyrtomidae > Dicyrtomina > Dicyrtomina minuta. Next base: position 185,122 of record CATKUY010000411.1, on the reverse strand, counting down.
AAAACAATTGAATTTAAGCTGCAGTTTTGGCGCTGAGATTTTTTTGAATTTACAAATTTAACATGAAGTAAACCGAGAAACACACAAACTTCTACGTACGAGCCGGATGCCAGTTTTTATACAAATTCCAAAAGGTAGTACTTGTTACGTAGAAAAAAGAGCCCTTTTTATGGAACTGTTACGGAATTTTTGTGAAACAAAAATTACGGTTGCGACGGATTTTTAAATTATGAGATATTGTAATCGTTTCTACGCAGCTTTGCACATAAGGAATATTTCAATGCATAATGCAAGTGGGGTATGTTTTGAAGAAATACAGAACGTGTACTTAACTTCCTCCAACTTGTTGTACCTAGTACTAAAACTTAACACAGAGATAAGCTGCAGTGAAAAGTTGTTATGCTTGAATAGTTAGCATGGCTTAATGGTGAAGCATTTATTATTTATTGTAAAAACAGGATGGCATTTTTCAACACACTAGCGTAATATGAATATGAGTATACTCGAATTAACCAAGTTTTAACCCCCATATGCGAACGACGGTCAACTGGATATTAAAAAAAGAATATTTCTCAAAAATTCAAAATTTCACAAAATTCTGTAAAATTCTTGTAAATTGCTCTAACAAGGGAATGGTTTCACATGTTACCCGCCAAATTCAAAACCTGCCACTAAGAAACATCAGGCTAGCTCTAAATAGCACAGATCCAAAGTAACTCGACCGCATTTTGCGTTTTTCGGTCACTGTGACCTGCCAAAGTTACACAAAATTCAAATTTTGAATTTTTGGCACCCTGTAGCTTCTACATTTCTCATCCGATTTTGACGAAAGGTTTTTTCTAATCCTTAGACCATTTTCTAAAAAGTAATTTCAGGATTTTTCAAAATTCGAAAATTTTCATTTTCTTTAAAAAAAATCAAAAAACCAATACTTTTAAGGCCCACTTTTTTAGGTCGATTTTTTCAAAAAAATTAAAATTTTCCAATTTTGAAAAATCCTGTTATTACTTTTTAGAAAATGGTCTAAGGATTAGAAAAAACCTTTCGTCAAAATCGGATGAAAAATGTAGGAGCTACAGGGTGCCAACAATTCAAAATTTGAATTTTTTAAAACTTTGGCGGGCCACTGTGATCGAAAAACGCAAAATGCAGTCGAGTTACTTTAAACCTGTGCTATTCAAAGCTAGCCTGATTTTTCTGAGTGGCAGGTTTTGAATTTGGCGGGTAACATGTGAAACCATTCCCTTGTAAGATGCAGGATGTCAAATTTTATTGAAATACGATAAGCATTGTACCAGCTACTGCGCAGTAAATTTTAAAATTATTAAAAATTTTGAATTAAATTTTATGAGGCAATTTTGAAGTTTACCGCGCAGTAGCTGGTACAATGCTTATCGTATTTTAATAAAATTTGACATCCTGCATCTTGGAGCAATTTACAAGAATAAAATTACAGAATTTTGTGAAATTTTGAATTTTTTTCAAAATGTTATTTTTAAGTTTTTAAGAAATATTCTTTTTTCAATATCCAATGTATTTTGAAAAACAATTTTTAATAAAAAAATGGGCACGATAGAAAGAGTCAACTTGTTTTGTTTTGTATAAAGGTGTTAAAAACTTTAAGGAGTTCTAAAAAATTGCGTGAAACTATTAAACTAATAAGAGCATGATTGCCTATACACGCCATGTTAGAATATTTGAGTAAAAATTTCTAGCTCTATACATACTTAGGCAAATTAAAAACAACTTCATCACTGTATCCGCTGCTATACCTTTGTTTATATAAAAAATAATTTAGTGAGTTTTGAAATACTTTTAAAATTTTTTAATCCCCCTAATATGGCCAATATTTTATAAAAATACCCCTATGTGCACTGGCCTCGGTTACCCACTGTCACCGTACTCTAACGTGTCCAGGGTTGGTCGGGAATGAGGTAATGGTGTCGTCCTGGGGTGCGGATTCAATTCAAGAGTAATCCTTTTCAATTTCATGAGTCTGCAAACGACGACCAACCCTAGACACGTAAGAGTACGGTGACAGTGGGTAACCGGGGCTAGTGTCCAGATGAGGCGCAAATCCGCCGAAATCGGCGGGCCTAAAGTCTAGTAAATAAAAAATGTTTCACCATTAAGCCATGCTAACTATTTAAGCATAACAATTTTTGGCGCGCAAACGGTGCGTTCGACTGTTCCAAAACTTTTCACTGCAGCTCATCTCTGTGTTAAGTTTAAGTACTAGGTACAACAAGTTGGAGGAAGTTAAGTACACGTTCTGTATTTCTTCAAAACATACCCCACTTGTATTATGCATTGAAATATTCCTTATGTGCAAAGCTGCGTAGAAACGATTACAATATCTCATAATTTAAAAATCCGTCGCAACCGTAATTTTTGTTTCACAGAAATTCCGTAACAGTTCCGAAAAAAGGGCTCTTTTTTCTACGTAACAAGTACTACCTTTTGGAATTTGTATAAAAACTGGCATCCGGCTCGTACGTAGAAGTTTGTGTGTTTCTCGGTTTACTTCATGTTAAATTTGTAAATTCAAAAAAATCTCAGCGCCAAAACTGCAGCTTAAATTCAATTGTTTTTTGTCAACTTCATTTTTAGATCTTATAGTTATACAAAAAAATTAGTACTTAACTTTGGGTCATTTTCGCAATTTTAAAAAAGGACCCTAAATAATCATATTATTGGAATTTATAAATAATGTGCGGTTGCCCTTGCTGTTGTTTGACATTTTAACTTAATAAATTGTTAACTTAATTTTCACATCCGCATCCTTTTTAAATCATGATCACGTCATCTTAAAATTACATTCATCTTGTTCAATCTTGATTAGTCAAGCTTAATAATTTATAACTCAATTCGAGTTTCATTAATACTATTGCGACAATAAATACTTAATGTAGAATCTGACCATGGTTACATCCGCTGATATTCATAAGTAAACATTACAAGATAAACATACCATGGTCTTGCATAAATTAATCCCTTAAACATTTTAATTTACATTCTCATTTTAATATTTAATTATTATTTTCATTTAATTATCGCTACTGTAAAGCTTCGAGTGGAGTGTCATAGAAACATGCTATGCTAATTAACCCTTCTTCTTGCAAGCTTGGTAAAAATTTACCATCAAGTTAATTTGTTGCTTAACTGCACTCAGATTATTTATTTTCATGCATTATGATAGAGGCTGTTAATGTGCTGATTACTCCTGTTTTGCGTAATTTTTAGCTCAATAAGTTTCAAAATTTTTGTCAAATTCCAAAAAATAAATGCTCGACTTGTCGTATGAAAATTTCATGTTTCGCCATGTTTACGCAAAATGTGAGTGTGTACGCTTCAACCAATAGGGTTTCTGTATTTGAATTGTTAAAAATAATGGGACGCTCAAATTTAAAATGGCGGCGCAACGCTGACTACAAACGTTAAAATGTAATTGTTTTTAAAAATTTGCTAAACTAGCAGTTGCCAAACTTTGAAATTGTACGTGCTTGTGCAGATTTTTAAGGGCTTTTAAATGAGATATCGCACATGGCTGTGCGTTTAAAACTTTGGGCGGCAGCATCAAAATAAGTTTTGATTAACAAAGCAATTTTGGGTGACATTCACGGTCCCGTAGCGCTGTGGCTATTACACACACACAAAAGGTATGCACATAAGAAATGTAGCTGAAACTAATTTCCTGTACAAAATCACAGTTAAAACAAAAAATGTGCAGAATGGCATGATTTGGCATTTAAAGTGGTTTACAGAAAACCATCCGAAAAAGTAAATTTCGCGAATTTTGTATACCACGTGACAGCAAGCTTTTCTACTTTAGTCGAAATTGGCAACAACGCCAACGTCAAATTGTGCGCGCCACAAAAGTTCACTAATGTGCTATATTGGATTTTTACCAAAATAGCTATTTACAAAGTTTTACGGGCCAAAAGTTTCAAAATAGCTTACTTATAGAAGGGTTAAATGTATCAAATCGCTTTACATAACACTCGTTACACAAGAATTTATTTCCACCCATGAATTAACCCAGTGACCTCAAAGTTCACTTGAAAAAATTTTAATTACCTATTTTCAATATTACTAATTACATGTATCCTTAAGATTAAACTTCTGACTAATCTATAGAGATACTTACAACTATCATATTATTATTATTAAATGACAGGGGTTTGGTCCCAAAAATACTAACGCCGCCGAGGCCTTTATAATTATGGCCTATTGCAGACTCCCCCTCAAAAAAAGCAGAAAAAGAAAAAAAGATAAAATCGCAAGCCTGCCAGTACAGCGCGAAAACGCCACTAACTGAGCCACTGACGCCTGACCCAACATATCCAATGATATAAGACACCCCCCAAGAGGTTTCTCACAAGTACAAAGGCTGGGCACACAGTCAAATAGTGCATTGGTGTATCATCCTCCTCCCTACAGTGCACGCACGTAGGGGAGTCCAACACTCCAATCCTCCAACCGTAAGCTCCCCAAGTCCCATGTCCCGTCACTAGCCCAATCAACCATCTTAATTGATCTCTGGGATAACGCATCAACGACGCATTGCCGTAAAGTGGTGCCGATATCTTGAGCTTGGCCTGTCTTAAGTTGCGTAGTCCAGTCCATTGTCTTTCATGCTCACGTCTAGCCCACTGCGCAATTGCGCAGTGGACAGCGGAAAGTGGAACTGGAACAATTGGTCTTAGACAAAACTGCCTACCGCAACTCCCATCATACAAAGCCTTCGCCAGCTTATCTGCCTCCTCATTACCCCTGAAACCCGAGTACGCAGGGATCCATACTAACACAACCTCACAACCCCTCTCAGCGAGTCTGTTGAGATTAGTGTGACAGTCCCACACGACATTCGAGACAGTGTTAGGCCTGGACAGTGCTCGCATAGAACTCTGACTATCACTGAATACTCTAACCGGGAGATCTTCAGTGCCATTCTCCAGCAGCCAATGGGCCGCCAAGGAGATACCAAGGATCTCACACTCGAATACAGAAGCATCAGCACCAAGATACACAGACGAAGCCATAAGAGTGACTTCCTGGTTTCTGTCCTTAATCACAACTCTACAGCTAGCATTATCACCATCACGTAAGCCGTCAGTGAAGCAAACCACCCCACTCCCCAGAAGAGATAAATCACCAGCCCAATTCACCCGCGATCCAAGTTCAACAGTGAACCTCCAATTCTCCAGGCTCTTATACATCCAGTCCACTGGCATCTAAAGAATGGGAACTAAGAAGCCTCACCTCTCACAAATCACAGTATAACTGGTTAAGCACCCAAACCAAGGATGTTTTGTCCACAAATCCCTCGTTTTCAGCCTATGCATAGACCTTACAGCCACCGCCTTTAGAATAATGTCCAGAGGCGTGAGGCCAATTAGACACTCCATTGCCGCCCTAGGCGTCGATCAAAGCCCACCCGTAATCATATGGCGCGCTTAATGCTGTACCCTACCTAACAAAATGACATACGAGCTTTTTTTAGTGCAGAAGCCCAAGCCACAACCCCATACTCCATCACTGGACGGACAAGGGCAGTATAAATCCATCTAGCCACAGTGGGAGATAGACCCCATTTTCTTCCAACCATGGGTTTGCATCTGGCCAAGGTCACCTGCTCCCTGCTCTCCACTGACTTGCAGTGTGGCATTCAGGTCAAGTGCTTGTCCAGTACAACGCCTAAGTACCTAACTGTTCGCCGGATCTCCAGGCTCACTCCCCTGTACCTAACAGAAGCAGGACAAAGCCTGGTGCCCCCGCAGACTTGTATGGACTAAAACTCCAAACAGCATTCTGCACCTTCCTCTCAGTGATGATCTCTGAGCAGCCATCGAATTTCAAGGAACGCATATCATGATCCATAATAGGCCGCTCCCTACTATCGAGCCAAATAAAGGGATGCCCAAGAAAGACATCCAGAGTCTCATTCATTGACGTTGTTGACCGATTTGTCACAGCATCATGAATTGACCCTCGAATCCTCGTCAAATTCCCCTCAAGGCTCCTAAGACACTTCACAGCATCCCTATACTTATATAACCACAAAAGTCGGTCAATGACTTTTGTTTTGCACATCAAACAGCGACAAATAGACATTGCGAGCTTCCTTATACTCTTTTCAAATGACAGGGTCACGTCCGTGACGACCCACTCTCCTAAAGAGTGTAGTTATACCCACTCATAGAGCTGTGAGCTTATTTGTCCACCACGACGCCACCATGTCCCTTCGTCTATATGTCCTTGAAGAACATACCTCATCAAGAGATTTCATCATAGCCTCGCCAATGGCAGCCGCCTTAGCATTAACATCTTTAACACTGCGCAGCTGTTTATCAGACACCATGTGAACTCTCTGCCTTAAACAAGCAGAGTATCTGCCCCAATCCACTTTCCTAATGTTTTGACAACGAACAGCTACTGACAGGCCAGCCAAGACGTGAAAACGAATGTACCTGTGATCAGACCTCGACTTTTTATCTGCTACAGCCCATCCGTCAACTCATGACTCAGCCAATCTCTTAGCCAGCGTGATGTCAATTACCTCACTCCTGTTAGTTACAACAAACGTAGGAGCACTACCTTGATTCGCTACCGAAAGATTAGTAGACATAACGTAGTCGAACAGTACCTCACCTCTGCGATTAGTGTCGGTGCTTTCCCATACCCGGTTATGTGCATTAGCATCAGCACCTATGATAAGGGGCAGTTTATTGACCTAGCAGTAGTCAACTAGCTTGCGCACGCGATCCTCGAGAAGATCAGTTGCTTCACCTGGCATATACACAGAAGCAAAGACTATCGGAACCTTACCTCACCAAGTAACAACAGATACTACATCCCTGCTCGTAAACTCCATCAGCAATTGAGCTCTCACATTCCTCGAAATCAAAACACATGCACGCGGCGTAGCATGCATGTCAGACACAAAGAGTTTATCAGCCTTACATTAACCCCTCACAGCTCCTCTATAACAGTTCGGTTCTTAAATGAGACAGATATGCTAGCAAACTAGGCTATTACGGGCAGCGGCAGCATTAAGGTGATGTTCACGTCGCACCACTTCATCGCGAAGACCACATAAGCTCATAGCCCCCGCTTTGGAGTGGTGCATAATAATTTGGGTCAGGTCAATACTTGATAGGGCTATGGAAGAGACCCTAACAGGATGTTGACCCAACCTGATGTTAAAAGTCATCTCCTTTTAGCACCACCACCCGTAGTACCCGTTCTGCCCACACTCTTAGGCAAATCCATATCCAAGCCATTCGCTCCCTTCATACGTGCCCAACAACGGCCCGTATACAAAGTACCCATACATTGCAATGCATTACCCAATACAACAGTATTACCCCCCTATGCACGGGTAATACATTAGGGGTACCAATACAGCAGTACCTAGCAACATACTCAATACTTATCAATGCCCATATGTTTGTAGCATATGTGTGCACCCAGTTCCTATTTTCAAACATTGGCCACCAATAACACACGATAATTGTGTACTAGGTTCCTCCGTAGCAAAAGCAAATAAACCATATCCAGCAGGAGTAAGAAATAATAAAAAAATTTAAACTCACCCCTGCTAAATAACAATCCACTAAAAAAAATGCTAACAATGTCATTTATAGCCCTACGACGCCATCTATCAACCAATTTTGGAACTAAAGCGTGGAAAAAATTCTCAATAGGGGTTCTAGGGAGAGAAAATATTGTAGCTCCTAAGTACATCCTAAGCAAAAAAACTCGTCCACCTTGCTAACCACAAATATTTAATAAATAATAAAAATAAAAAATATCCCCTCCGTTCCTAGGAAGATTCCGGCTCTCAGAATGATTGCATCTCGCCCAAAACTGGATTACCCGTATCCGAATACTTCGGTTAGTTTGCCATCCTTCCTTAGCTTCCTCCTACAAAACACAAACACACAAAAACAAAAAAACTTATTTTGTTTTCCAAAAAAACACACGCACTACTTCTTGTTGCCGAGTCTGACGTGAAACTATCCTACCTACCTAACCTTCCTAATCCTTAACTCCTAACAATTATTTTCTGTCAGGGTGGTAGTTCTTTGTTGTCATCCTTGCTCTTCTGTTCAGTCTATTCTCCTTTCTTTATTAGGATGTTGTTCTAACTTTTTCGAAATCTTTTATGCTGAGCTTAATCCGTTTAAATATGCTGGTTCTCGTCATTCTCCTCCCAATGTATATAGATTCTCCTCTTCCTTGTTTAAATAATTTAGTTTTAACATCCTCTCGCTGTCGCTGTCGCCGTCGCATTGACCAAAATCCACCGATAATTGTGCGTTGATTTTCTGCTTCGCTTATTGTTGCGTAAGTCTTATGCCTTGCAATGAGATTAGGATGAGAATAAATCGACGTTAAGTGTCTTAATTTGAAAATCCTCATGTAAAATCAGTGTTAAATGCGAAAGTAAATATAATATGTCCAAAGGACGAGACAAGTAAAATGTTGGTCTTATAGCTAAGGATTTCAGCTTTGAATTAAAACAGTTTATATAGTCTTTGTTTAATTCAACTCGGTTTCTCTAGAGATGTTATGAATTTAGATATATCAATTATCACATATTATGTATTACATCCAATTATACATTTAATAGTATTAAATGAATAAAGTATTGCAAGTAAGGACTCTATACTATAGTGATGGTTGAGAGGAAATAAATATGGCTCGACTTTCCTGTATTGTGAAATATACATGTTAGTTGACAACCAATAAAGTCATAAAAAGTAATGGCTTTTGACAAAGTGACCAGAGGATCTGAAATATCCGAACGTCAGCAATAACAATGTTTGATTCTTTTTTATGAAAAGGCTTCTGAAACTTGATTTTTTTAAGTATTTAATAAATTACAAATATTCTCTCTTATGGTAAAGGAGATATAGCAATGTGATATTCACAATATATAAGATGCATTCTGCATACTACTAAAAATAATCCAATAATTCAAATTTTATGATTAATGTAAAAAGAATTTGTATTACATTACAAATGCGCTGAATCCCTCCCCAACAGAGACAAGATTGCGTAACTATATAAAATGCCAATGATAACATTTAAAAGTAACGATATGTATGCCTACTTTGCATATATCTTTTAAATTCCTATATATATATATATCTACATAGGAAATATAGACTCTATATTCTAACTTCCTCCTTCAATTTGAGGTTAAATGAAATGATTCGAGAATTAATAAATATCCAAATAAATAATTATTATACAAATTTTAATCTTAACAAAAATGGTTAATAAAATCAACATTATATTTCAAAAAAATAGAGAGATTCAAACGATGATAATACACCATAATTACCTTTAGTCCAGGTGTGTCTGGGTTGATTTTTCAGTAATTAATGTGGGTCTTCTGTTAGCCACTTCTAATAGTAATGTCCATTTCGGTCAGAGTAATTGTCGGTATGTCCAAACTCGCATATCCATTTGGCTGTCTGCTGCCTAGGATCTTGAGTACTGGGTCATAGTCGGCTGGTACATCGCTCGACTCTTTAGGTTTTCTAATGAAAAAAATAATTATCTTTTTTTCCATTGGTCTAGGCTAGTGATGAAGGTCCTTGGACGGGTTGATATCCCGCATCACTGCCTTTACTATCTTTTTGATGATTGGTCGCTTTTGTCTAAACTAACGCAGAGGTATTATTATCACCTAACTTAACTTGATAACGTTCTCAAGGAATATGGAAATATTAATGCTTACTCCATCTGAATGTTCTCGCTTGAGGCTACGATGAGATTGAAAGCTTATAAGTGAAAGAAGTGAGAATTGTTCTAACAACTTGCTTGTATTTAGTTAAAAACACTTGTAATTATTTCACTTTCCGTATTATCCGAACGATCAATAATGTAGAGAGACAGCATATGTTTTCTCATTATGGCTTGTCTGAAATGACGTAGTTACTCAGTAGTATAGCTTTGGAAGCTGTGTATAAATTCTTTACAGTGATTTCAATTTAACTTTGGCGTTGGTACAAAGGTGATTTCTTCTCCTTCATGATTCTCGAAGAGATTGTTGTCATTAACTGACAACAAAATGTCCTGAGGTCCACGCTTATTAATTAATTTAATGTATATGCTAGTATCTCTTTGGCACCTGTAAAAGGCGGCTTTCTCGACGTGGCTTGGTTAGTTACAAAATTTACCCTAAAAACGGGGTTGTGTTGAGATAATGATTTGTCACGGCCAACAAAGTTTCAAGTTGATGAAGAGTAATAAGGTGACGACCTACAAGAGTATACCAACACTGAATGGCTTGATTAAACACAATAGTAAAATTCTGAGGAGATGTATATGTCAATGAATTTACGATGGGAGAGGTGGAAACTTCCCTTAATCCTAAATGGTGATGAGTGAAAGCTATGAGAGTCCTAAGTTGTTCAGAAGTGATAACCTGATAATTAACAAAACGATGCCAATGTTTCAGGGCTTGCTCACTTCTAGCTATTAAGATAACAGGTATGACCAAAGACATATTATTACAAATCAATATGAATGATCAGCAGTTGCTGTAGCGTAATCTACACTACCTTGATCATAAATTGCTATTAATGCAAGAAATTGACTGACCTCGTGATCAGTGAGATATGGAAATCCGAATACGTAATACCAACTGAGGATTGAATATCTCAACTTCTCTGGGAAGTTTGAAAGGGTTAAATGGGGAATAATTGCTGCTATTGAATTGGTGACTGGGGACCGAAAGCCTGAATATTCAGTCACAAAGTCAATAAGGTGATTAGTCTGCTCTTGGGATAAATATAGATACCCTGTGAGCGAGAACCAATAACGAACTGAGTTGACTATACGGTGAACCAAAATAGCTGGTAAAAGAAAGGACATACGGAAATTAATTTAATCTGAATCAGTATTGAAAACTTTCGTAGCGTTATAAATGATTGAATTGAGTTCGTCGAACTCACACACCTCTGTAAAGAATTGTTCCAATCGATCAGTGGACAAATGATGACGTCCAATCTCCTAGTACCAATTTGTTACAGCAATGCGGAAACGGCCTGTAAAATTAAGGTAAGTATAGGGAGTTGAAAAGTCGCTAATTGGTGGATTTGGAAATCCTGTAATACCTAATTTACCGAGAAGGTAATTAATTTAATCGTCTACCTGTTGTTGATTAAGATACTGATGACCGTATAGACTTTCATAATTAGTTATTGCAGCTTTTATTCTAAAGTTTAATTCAATTATGGGAACAAATGAGATTCACAAAATTTTATGTATCTATAAGGAATTCAAATTATGACTATGTAATATTTCTTGTTTAAACGTAGGTAAGATATTCGTGACCTTTAATAAAATACCAAGCCCAAACGGCGCGTTTGAATTTTCCGGTAAAATTACTCGGATTCAAATGCGGGATTTGAGTAGCTATTGGTGATTGAGGATTTTCCCTTAAATGCAAAATTCGGAGTACGCATTTGATTAGGAATTCGTTTTGAGATTCGCTTAACAGACGATGACCACAGACTGAATGCCAAAAAGAGATGGTATCTTCAATCCTATGAATGAAGACAATAGGAAGAAGTGATGACATTCAATGTAAAAACAAATTAACGATCGAGGTCGTGGCGGAAAGCCCGTTAAACGTTATGTTTGGACGATTCGTGATCGTCTCTTGCAAAGTTGGTAGTCAACAAGACGTTAACTTGAGCTGGGGTCATATACTGAAACCCTACTTTGTCGTGCCAACCCCACACTGCGTCCCTATATCTCTGGGAAAATTTTTCAAAGGTATGAGGAGTTGGGTGATGGATGGGAATGGCTTGAGGAACTTCTACAAGACCTAAAAGTTTTAGGATGTGATCGATCAAGCCTGTGGCTTGTGGTACAGTCAAGTATTGAAGACCTATTTTATCGTACTAACCTCCTACTTCTAATTTGATTCGAAGGGTTAGAGCTGAATTGGAAATTAATTGACTTATGAATTTTCTCACTTTCCTTGATAACTAGAACCTGAGAATTCAGTAGTATCGTTGACAAACATCAACGCCTAATGCATCAATTTTTCCAAATGAACTTCGTTTAAATATCCAGATTCTGAATACCAACCGAGAAAACTGGACATTAAATTATCCGTAAATTCCGGTGTTCCAGGGCGTAGAAGATCAGTATTGGAAGTTGATGTTGATTGATCAAGGCTCAATGCCCTTAATAAATAATCAATAAGGTTAATGACTTGACTTTTGTTTATGAGTTGATGAACGTCCACGCGGTACCAACGGCAAATAGCTTGGGTAACTTTCTAGATAATATTATTTCTTTCACTGTCAGACATCAACTTTCAATAATGAACTTAATACGTTTATGAAGGAGGAAAGTTAAGGAAATGCTACGGTTATCTTACCAAAAGTGAGCGAATTCAGGATAATTCTGATCTTTGAATAATTTTAAAGTGATGCGAATAATGCCGAACACCTGAGGTTTACTGATATAAGTCTTACCAACTTCGTTATGCCAGCTAATTATGGCGTTAACAAATTGCCGTAAAAGTTCAGAAGTAATGGTTTGATGTAAGAGGATATCAGGGGTTGTATTAATAGTCAAACTGATACCGTTGATGACGAAATTAATAAATGCAACTTATTGAGGGTTGGTGAGATGTGCTTTACCTTCGGCCCTGTGCCACAGTCTAATAGCCTGGTTAATTTTGTTGACAAAATTATAAGGTTCAGTACTAGACATCAATTCAATGAGGGTAGTTCAATTTCGATTTTATGTATAAGAATTATAAACTGAAACGGAAAATTTCTCAATGCCAGTGTATTCACTGGAAAGGAGTTGAATGAAAATACTGAAAAGTTATAGTTAACAGCTGAATTACCTGAGCTGAATTGAGAAATGTCTTACCAATATAATAATGCCAACTAAGGACGGCGTGTCTGAAATTTAGATGAAAATTCCCTGCGTTAAGATGCTCAGGTAAGGAAGGGGCTATGGGTGAAAGATTAGTTTTTTTAAACTTAAATAGATCTGCACAAAATTAATAAATTCTGCAACCTGTTGATTAGAAAGGAATTATTAATGAACCACTGAATACCAGTGGGTGATTGCACCTTTAATTCTACCTGCTAGAACTGCTGGAATTATAAAGGACATACTTAATGAGGAAAGAAATTACTAAGAAATGAATTTTCTTGAAATTTATTTTTATTTTTCTAATGCCCGATGGAAACTGAGGATCACCTCCACGAAAGCCTTTAATTGAGTAGAAGAAAGATAAAGATAACCAATCTCGGTGTGCCAGTTGATGGCAATGCAGTTAATTCTATCGGCAAAATGAGGGAGGATAATTTTAATCTCGGGAAGATTTACGGCAAATTCGGTAACCAGAGTTAAGCCCAAACCGTCACACACGAATGAAATAAGAATTGCAACTTGCAATTCGGAGAGGTACCTATGCCCAATTATTTGGTACCAATATCGAATGGATCTGTCTACGTTATTGACTATTATAGCCTGGCCGTGGTCAGACATAAACTAATTTAACTTTTTAAGTTCGTATAAACAAAAATCTCTAAGAAATCACTGAGATCTCTAAACTGTTATAATTTCCCTTCTGAAGGAAATGAAAACACTGGGAATTTGAAAAATTGAGAATGGGTTTAAAGAAAGGTCCTAGACCCTACGACTTCACTTTCTCTAAGAAAAATATTAATTTGAAAATTGGAAATGAAAAATCTAATGAGGGCAATATGAGCTTATAAATTACACTGCTCGCAATAATGTTTATTAAGCCAACTTACGATTTATCCGGAAATGCGGTTCTCCAGTCCAGAATTGACGTGATGTGGCAAAATTTTACGCAATTTCTTCCTTCTCCTAATGGTAGGGTTACTGCTCCGTATTCCTCAAAGACGGTGCTGAAAAAATTGCTTGACAGGACCCGGCGATGCTCTATCGTCTATCCGGTCCCTGCTTACGGAAATGGAATCTTAGGGAGAAACCTGATTTCGGATCTGTTTTAACTGTATACTGAAAATTTTCGGTGAGAAATACAAATCAAACCTTATCCAAAATTATAATCCCCAAAACCAAACAATCCCAATGCCCCTCGCTGTTCCAAAAATTTCCAAATGAGGTCAATCCTCGTTGACCTACCTAATTGCTGATCTAATTTTGTCCTATGAATTGACGAAATAGCGGCTTGCTTTTAACAAGACAAGGCTCTAAGCCTAAGCTATGGATTTCGAAATCCTCGGAAATTCTTGAACGATTTTTCCGAAGTAAAACCCTAATAAATATCACTCAAAACAGTAAGAAATGAGATGAAATTGTCTTCTTTAAGATGATAAACTTTTTTAAAATTGAAAAATGAAAATTTTTGAAAATTACGAAAGATTTTTAATTAAAAATTCTGATAAATTTTCTTAAGACTCTAATTCGCATAAATGCACACTACACAATGAGTGTTGCTCGGAGGTTGTAATGGTTAGCTGATGAAATGCACTTGGCTGTGGTAACGGTAATTGTATGCGATGTTGCCAAGTTTATTCGGGCGAGTGGAGACGGCGCATTGGTTATCTCTCAGTCGCTCTCCGGCACAGAGAATGCATGGCCCAGCTCATAATAGTGCTGTTGGCAGATGCAATCTCGGGGAGTCCGCCGCAAGGAGATGCTGATGTTACCATCCTGAAGGATGGCAACGTGGCAGACTTGGCCGAGTCTACCGCAGTATCCCGGCAGATCGCGGTCTTTAATTAAGGTCTACTTGCTGTTTTTGACGAAGCATGTAGAATTTAAGATGATATCCATGCACTACGTTGAGAAGCCAAAGGGCAACTCTTACTTAATACGGATAGGTGGCGTTGGATTTGAGTTTGCAACCTCAAATCCAGCCTTTATTTATGATGTTATTTTGGAACGGGAATGGCTTGTGGTATTTCCCTACATGTACATTTTAATTTTTATTTTCTATTAAGGAAATAGTATCTATTAAATTTTTAACTTTTTATTTATTTACGTGAAACAAATGGTTCCGAAACAGAATTTTTCGGAGTTTTTAGGATGCGTATGTGAAGGGGAGGTAGGGCTAAGCCTTACCCTGCACCTTGTAAAACGAGTATGGTATTCCCTTCCCCAATAATGAGAGGGTGGGGGGCCATACCTGAGTTAACCTTACCTCCTCACATTTGCATCTTTTAAATTTAGCCGAAAATGATAAAATTATTTTAGTTTTTGGGTGTAAAAGATGGTAGATGTCAGATGATAGTATTTAAATTAATTACGGGGGTGTTTCACTACTCCAGAGGAGGCCGGAGACCCATGAAAAGGGGGAGAGAGGCTCAGCTGAAGCTCCAGCCAAGAATCTCGAGAATAGCTACAGATGCTAAGAATGCTAATTTTATTTATTTTAATTTTACTGAATAATTTATTTAGCTAGGATGTATAGCTTATTTTATTTGTTCGAATTCTAAGGACAAGTCGCTCGGTGGCTGAGGTCAAGGCTTTGGAAATATCATCCATTTTCCTTGCTTTGCCACCACGAGCTTCCGACTTCCTTAAGGACTACGCAACCACATCGACCGTACGCGGCAAACGAAGCATGTACACGGTCAAATGGTTCCAGGTCTTACAGAGAAAATTCGGTCTGTCTGGGAAATTTTGCCAATTTTATTTAAATTTATTGCCAGTGATGATAAGAAGGGAGAGATAAGGCTTACTAATTTTGCTTCTAATTGCAGGAGGACAAGTCGGCGTGAAGGTCGGAGGCCTGGAAAATAGAAGCTGTTTTCCGGTTCCCCTCAGCTCCAACGCCACTGGACGGGACGGACAAGGGACATGGCAGAGCGCTTGTGTTGCCGAGCATTCCAGACGGCAATTGCTCTGTGTCCCCGGTCCTTCAGAACAGCAGCAACGACTTGTCCCTAATTTTTGATGAATGAGGTAAGTTTATTTTAAGTTTTTAGGTTAATTTATTTTCATTTTATTCGCAGGAGGATCGTTGGGGACGTGGTGCTGACTCCATGCCCAGCAACCACATCAAGCCGAGAAAGGACGGAGAGGTGCGGTCGAGTGTGTCCGGGAAATAGAGGAAGGCATGCTACGGACACACACCGCACCATTACCTTCAGTCCTGGCGGACCAACGATCCTGAATTTTGGATGCCAATCAGGTAAATTTATGATTTTACATTTTATGTTAATTAGGTTTTTAGTTTTTATTTTATTTAGGTTTATTTAACCAATTATGTCAGTAGGGGAGGTTGGGCGGACAATGGCAAAGCCATGTTGCAGAGAGAAACGGACTGTGTATCTGCTCCACTGTCCACTCCAACGTGGAGGACAAACCCGCAAAAGTTAGCTTGAGCTCCGGGTTCGCCTCTACCTGTCTCCCCTTAATTTTTAAGTTATTTTTATTAATTTTTAATAATTTTTATGTATAAACCAAAGTCTCTAAATTACGTTCAGCGAGTTCATAAGAACTGCGGCTGACGTCTAAATGAGTTTGCCAATAATTTACGCATTATTTTATAATTATATGTTTGGTTACTTATTTCTAGATTCGAATATGGAAAATGAGAATCAACACAAGATTGCCAATATAGAAATGAAAACACTTAACAAACGGAGATGAGAAGGTAAGTTTAAGATTACAAGTTTATATTAATGATTCAAATCACAAAGGAAAAGATAAATTCAATTTCAAATGTAATATTTCCCAAACGACTTAAGGTTGAGGGCAACAACTGAAACGATAATATTTATTTTATGTTTTGTTTTCTTTTTTTAGGTTTTGTCCAATGATTTACAACATAAGAATTTATAAATGATACGCTTACGGATGCCACGGGTGTGGCATCTAATATTATTCGCTTCCAGGTCCAAGTTGATTACAGGTAATTGACAATTTACAATTTATGTTTTATAAATTATATAATTTGGTCCGATTAACCTCGATAATTAATTTATAACAAACTGAGGATAAATTCGTAGAGAGGAATGGCGAACACCGAGAACACCAGGAATAGAAACATGAAAATATAAAAGTTATCACTGCGATTTTTCTTTCTTTTTATTTTAGGATCCTGATGACACCAACAGGAGCCATGTGGGCATTTGCTGTCTAATCGCCTTATCCCTTTTGGTGTTTCCATGTTCCCCGATTCCTTTTTATCCATTTTTTCTCTCAATTTCCAGAAGAGAAAGTGGAAAAATTGGAAAATAAAGATTCTGAAGGATTTTGGGAGAAGTGATGACGGAGACCCTCTCTTCTTCGAAGAGTGATTGTTTCTGCCTTGGCTCGCTCGCCTCTGCTCCTTCCTCGCTGAGTCTCCTCGGGAAGCATCATTTAATTCCTTTTGTGGCTCATAGACGCTACACGTTGAAGGGCTGCGAGTTGTATCTTATTTTATTATCTCCTTCCATGTATCTTCCTCACTCTCTGTCAGATGGCCGATGCTGTCTGGGGAATTTAAGAAGAATCTGTGAGAGGGAGTGTTGTGAACTCGATTCCTTTCTCATACCTACCTACTTAGCTTCAGTGGCAATTATTGAAATTGAAATGCATGTAAAGTCTTGACAAAGACCCGTTTTTCCTGCATGCATTTTTATGCTAAAATGTTGGTCCATTATATCGTTAATTGTAAAAAACTGGTAAATTTGTTTAATTCCTAAAACAAAAGGGTTCTATTCCATCGCATTCGCTATCATTTAAAATTTATTTAAAAAAATTAAATTGAAAACTGTGACCTGTGGAGCACGAAAAAAAAACATCGACAGACGGACAGACGGACGGACATAGCCATTCCTATAGATTCTCAGCATCTAAAAACATAGAAACGCAAAAAAAACCTGACAAGGGAAACCGCTTGGGGAAAATAGAGACTCCCTATTTACAACTTGTACCCATGAAGAAAATAACCCCCATCATGTTCCCTTGAAGGCCCAAAATAACCTCCATCATGTTCCCTTGAAGGCCCAAAATAACCTACATCATGTTCCCTTGAAGGCCCAAAATAACCTCCATCATGTTCCCTTGAAGTCCCATAATAACCTCCAATATGTTCTCTTGAAGGCCCAAAATAACCTCCATCATGTTCCCTTGAAGGCCCAAAATTGCCTCCATTATGTTCCCTTGAAGACCCAAAATAACCTCCATCATGTTCCCTTGAAGGCCCAAAATAACCTCCCTCATGTTTTCTTGAAGGCCCAAAATAACCTCCCTCATGTTCCCTTGAAGGCCCAAAATAACCTATTGCTAACATCCCTTACCCTCACCACGAATTAGTAAATATTTGTAACACTTTCAAAAAATTTGTTTTAACGACAATGTAGTACTAAGTCTAACCAAGAGTCTTCAATTTATACATAATTATACATTCATCATAATTATAAATTGAAGACTCTTGGTTCGACTTTTAGTACTACATTGTGGTTAAAACAAATTTTTCGAAAGTGTTACAAATATTTACTCATTCGTGGTGGGGGTAAGGATGTAAGCAATAGGTTATTTAGGGCCTTTAAGGGAACATGAGGGAGGTTATTTTGGGCCTTCAAGGGAACATAATAAAGGTTATTTTGGGCATTCAAGGGAACATGATGGAGGTTATTTTGGGCTTTCAAGGGAACATAATGAAGGTTATTATGGGCCTTCAAGGAAACATGATGGAGGTTATTTTGGGCCTTCCAGGGAACACGATGGAGGTTATTTTGGACCTTCAAGGGAACATGATGGAGGTTATTTTGGACCTTCAAGGGAACATAATGGAGGGTATTTTGGGAATTCAAGGGAACATGATGGAGGTTATTTTGGGCTTTCAAGGGAACATAATGGAGGTTATTATGGGCCTTCAAGGGAACATGATGGAGGTTATTTTGGGCCTTCCAGGGAACATGATGGAGGTTATTTTGGACCTTCAAGGGAACATGATGGAGGTTATTTTGGACCTTTAAGGGAACATAATGTAGGTTATTATAGGCCTTCCAGGGAACATGATGGAGGTTATTTTGGACCTTCAAGGGAACATGATGGAGGTTATTTTGGACCTTCAAGGGAACATAATGGAGGTTATTATGGGCCTTCAAGGGAACATGATGTAGGTTATTTTGGACCTTCAAGGGAACATGATGGAGGTTATTTAGGACCTTTAAGGGAACATAATGGAGGTTAATTTGGTGCATTCAAGGTAACATGATGGAGGTTATTTTCTTCATGGGTGCAAGTTGTAAATAAGGAGTCTTCAGTTTCCCCAAAGGGTTTCCCTTGTTAGGGTATTAGACTTGTAACTTGTACATATCACTAGAGAACAATAATGTGTTTTTGTCTGTAAGTTTGACTATCAGTTTAATAAACTTACAAGCTAAGTGAATTATGTTATTGGTTGCGGTTGATGTTATGAGCAAGTGTTCATATTTTCACTCATTCTTCAGCTTTTGTTTAGGGTTGATCGAACTTATCAGATTTTTTTATCAACAACTGTTTAATGGGCTCATGTCGAAACTCTTTAAAAGGTTACAGCTCATTAATTAACCAAAAATGCACGGGCAAAGTGCTATATTGTTTTAGGAATTAATCAAACTATATATTTCTATAAATTACATTCGGATGGGCCCATGTCGAAACGCATTAAGGTACAGCCTATTAAATGACTACAAATAAAATGGCAAACGGCCACATTGTTTTAATGAATGCTCGAACTAACTAAGTTTTTATAAATTACTGTTGAATAGGCCCATGTGAAAACGCATTGAAAGGGTACGAACAAAAATGGAGGTAATAAGCAATTGCGTACATGCATATTTATAGAACCGGAAAGTTAAACTATGATTCTTGTTTGCGCGCTACTAAGGCACAAGTGTAACTAACACTATTGGTATTAACGCAGCCAATCTTAAATACAATTAGGATAGATTAGGGGTGTTTCTTAGATAACGTCACCTAAATTATTATTTGTTTATTGGGATCGTTCATAAAAGACGTCACCCACATTTGTATTATCTTATAGGGATATTCCATCAATGACGTTACTCAATTACTACTCTTGCATCTTTATAGCTAGTAAATGACGTCGCCCACATTATCATTCTTTTATTTGAATGGTCAAAAAATAACGTCACTTGAGTCACTAATGTATTGCGATGGCCCATAAATAAAGTCGCCTAAATCCCTCCATTATTGAGAAAGTCCAAAAATGACGTCACTTAAAGTTTTATTCGCCTATTGAATGGTCTATTAATGACGTTATTCATATTACTATTCTTACATTTAGATGGTCCATAAACTACGTCGCTAACGTTAAAATACTTTTTTTAGGTGCCGAAGTCACTACCTAATTGGTATGGTCCAAAACTTACGTCCCCCAAATCACTATAATGTTGAAATAGTCCATTAATGTTGTTGCTCGAATAATTACTGCTGACAATGTTTTCGAAAAAAAGTATCTTCTAGATCGCTATCGATGGTCGCTTCAATAAGGACCTTCACATTTATCAAATTTAATATTCGCTGAAATTTCAGCAACTACTTCGGGCCCACGGTGGACAAATTAGACGCGAAGCGCCGGATTTTTATACTTTAAATTAGTAAACGGTAAAGGTCAACCCTGGCAGTCAAAACGTATATCTAAACTGTGTAACACAGAAATAACTTAACCCGGGAAATCCCGTAAGAATTGTGATGCGAGTGTAGCTGGAGGAACTTGCATATGTATGTTTGTATTACTTGCATATGCCCTCGAAAAAACCCGATATAGCCCCGCACCCGCTTTCCTCAAAAATTAAATCATCGCAACAAACTACAATTTGAAATTTTATACAACACTACTTTTGCAGTGTGTTGCGATAATTTAATTTTTGAGGGGAGCAGGGGCGGGTGGTGTGGGGTTATTTCGGGTTTTTTTGAGGGAATTTGGAAGTAATACATACATACATATCGTCGATGAAGAATGAAGTTTGATCATCTCCTCTTGGGGCTAAAATGAATTATGATCATCTCCATTTTGATTTAAAATTGGTTTTGATCATCTCCATTTTTCATGAAATACCGCTAATGAGTTATGTTAATAATTACGTAAGGGTTTAGGAAGTCGAACCAAAGTATATTAGGGGTCACTCATAAATGACGTCATAAAAATATTCCCATTTTAGGTCCCTATGACCCTCCTGCCGTCAGATTACCCGTTGCGTTAAGGGCTATCTTTGGCATGTGATACCATCATTATCCAAGTAGGCTGCTTGGCCATACCCATAACGTCATTTATGGGTGACCCCTTAATTTTTTTAAACTTTTAATAATGATTTATTGATGAATTAATTTAATCAAATTAATAAATTATTTCATCATTTATGAGATCAGGAATTAGTTCATTATTATACCACTATTGCAACTTTTAAAAAATTAAGGGGTCGCCCATAAGTGACGTAATAGGTATTGCCCAGCAGTCTACTTGGATATTTATGGTATCACATGCTAAAGGACAGTCAAAGGTAGCCATTTACTCAGCGGGTAATCTGATGACAAAGGGTCATACGGACCTAAAATAGGGATATTTTGATGATGTCATTTATGATTGACCCCTAATGCGCTTAGTTTCGAATTAATAAACCCTTAACTCATCATTAACATATCGCATTAGTCGTATTTCATGAAAAATGGAGATGGTCAAAATTCATTTTAGAGCAGAATGGAGATGATCATTATTCATTTTCCCTTGAAAAGGAGATGATCAAACTTCATTCTTCATCGACGATATGCAAGTTCTTTCTGCTACATTCGCATCACAATTATTACGGGTTTTCCCGGGTTCAGTTATTCAATTTAGTACTACTGCAATAGATAGCAAGGTCCACCCTACCATACCCAGTTGGCCCAGTTCGACTATCATTTTGATATTAATTAAGGAAGGAATTATAACAAGAACAACAGGAGAGTGCTTAATTTGCATAAATGAATGGATAATAAATATCACACACTCAATAATGAGAGCAATTAATACACTAATTTTCTGTTTTCAAGTCTATCACTGCGTACTATATCGACCTGCAATAAAATAAATTAGGTGTTTGATTGATCTGACGACGAGTGAATACGGTACAAAATATAGGTATTTTACTTTAAAAAGTACATTCTTCATTATTATGAAATGCACTAGCACTGATCGTAAGTAAATGAGATACCTTTATTCAATGCCACCATAGAACGGGACGTCTGCAATGGGCCTTATTGGCCTTGGCGGTGTCCATGTGGACCAGTCCCACGATCCACATGGTGCCCAATAAAAATAATAATAATAAAAATGCCACCATAGAAACTCATAAAAAACGAACTTTTTAAAAACTCCAATAAGAAGCTTATTCCATAAGCAAGAGATAATAAAAAACACTGTAAATCATATAAGCCACTCCTTTATTAAACTTTATAAGTTATTTGCCATGTATTTTAAATAGCAAAAAATTACTAAAAAAGAAACACAAATTGTCTAAGGCGATGCATTTTGGGTACACCGTATCATAGTGTTAAGTTTATTCTGCAAAAATATTAAATTATTTTAATTTCCGATGTGACGAATGCCAATCCAACGGTGATCTAAAATGCTAACTACCGTATTTGCTCTAATAGTACGCGGGGGGTCGGAGCTCCAGATTGAATAGTACGCGGGTCTCTAATAGTACGCGGGTCTCTCATAGTAAGCGGGGTATGACGTAATACACTCGAAAAAAAATAGTGATGAAGACGAAGAGAAGAGTGATAAAGACGAAGAAGAGAGTGATGCAGAAAGTTTGAATTACAAGAGCGTGTTCACTGATAGTGAGGCTGATTCTGATTCCGCCCCCTTGTCACAAAATATTTTTTTGTTTATCTCTTATCATATGCAGTAATTTATGTACGATGTACCTTTACACTTGTAATTACTGGGAACCGGCAATAAATCTGATTTTTCATTAAAATTATGTAACTAAATTTAGGCTCGATTTTTTGAAAATTGAATAGTACGCGGGTCTCTATTAATGCGCGGGTCTCTATTAGTACGCGCGGGGTCGGAGCTCGAGTGTTAATAGTACGCGGGGCGTACTATTAGAGAAAATACGGTACCTTCTATAGTAATTTATATAAAAAATCGGTCATCCCGAAGAAAAAGAGTGTTTCCTTTCCCTATACCAGGGTTCGGAAAAAGCCAGCCACTTTGAATAAAAACCTGGCCACCGGCCAAAACCGGTTTTAACCGGCTAAAACTGGCTAAAACCGGCTAAAACCCGCTAAAACCCCCAAATCACTACAAGTGCATTCGAAAAAAATGAAAAAGATAGAAAAATGCTATTAATGACCATGTGTTACAGTTGACAGTAATTAAATTATGAACTATTTCTCATAAAAATATTATTTTTATTAGTTTCTAAAAAAATAATTAAAAGCATAACTAAGCTCATCATGGGAAAGACGATTCCGTTAGTCAGTCTAAATAAAGGCGAATGTCGACAAAATACGCTTAGCTGAAGCATTACTAGCGGTACAATTGAACAATTTAGTTAACATTGTTGAATAAGAATTTTATCAAATATCAGTTATGTGGAGCAAATATTAAAATTTTTAATCAGTGATTCAGGTAAATTGATTTAGGAACATTTACCAGTTTACA
Source organism: Dicyrtomina minuta (assembly GCA_949802685.1). Taxonomy (NCBI): domain Eukaryota; kingdom Metazoa; phylum Arthropoda; class Collembola; order Symphypleona; family Dicyrtomidae; genus Dicyrtomina; species Dicyrtomina minuta. Next base: position 161,484 of record CATKUY010000411.1, on the reverse strand, counting down.
TTTAACTGACTATGTAATATGCAATTTTCTGCGTTCCTTATCATTGCCTAAAAATATATAAAAGAGCCTAAAAGGTATAGATTTAATCTTACAGGCGTTATGGAAAATAAAAACATATTTTGCTAGTCGCTGTTAATTCAATTTTAGCGCTTAAATGAGTTTTAGCCAGTAAAAGCCGTTTTGGCCCAAAAACGAAAATTTAGGGGACCGGTTTTAACCGGTTTTAACCGGTTAAAACCGCTGAGTTAAAGCCAGTGGTTAAAACTACCCCCGAACCCTGCCCTATACTAACTAGTAAGTAATTATAAACTGGAAGTCCCAATATACACGAAGACGGATAATATGAGTATAAACAACAACATGATGTCTACAAAATTATAATTTTGCACAATATGACACAGTTAATGACACACAGTTATCAATTATAATCATGAACTATAAAAAAATTTATTTGTAGACACTTTCATTTTCTTCGGCTTGTAAGACCGCTAGCAGCAGGTGTTTCGCCGTAATCGTCCGTTTGACTAAGATAACCATCCTGCCCTGTTTTTTGAACGCTGTTTTTAGTATCGGGCTGATTCTTGCTTTTAAGGAAATTCTGGGAAATGAAATAAATTAATACATACTGTGATAATACTACAATATTTTATAGCTATTATGCTCATCAAACTAAAACTACCGTATTTCCTCTAAGAGTACGCGGGTCTTTAATAATGCGCGGGTCTCTAATAGTACGGGGGGGGGGGGGGTAGCCGCCTTAGTTTGGACAGTACGCGGGTCTATTTAACACACTATTAAAGGGCAGTGCGCGGGTCTCTGTTAATGCGCGGGTCTCTAATTATACGCGGGGGGTCGAAGCTCGAGTTTGAATAGTACGCGGGGCGTACTATCAAAGGAAATACGGTAACTAGAAAGCTAGTAACTTGTGTTATAAATGATGTTATTTAGTAAACAATAATCACCTTTAAAGTTCCAGAGTTGAATGAAATAATTTGCTGAAATCGATGCAAGTCATAACTATCAGAGGTAGCCGTTTGGGGTGGCTTAGCTGCCCGAATACTTGTCTCACAATTGGAAATTTTAGCACTCTTCTTAGGAATAGTTTGAGTTTTTGAGGCTGTGGGCAAAAAAACATCAATTGTAATTTTTTTTGAGTAACTTATCTGTACAGCCAAAATTAATGTTAATTTTCAAATCTTTAACACTAAAACTGTTATTAATTATGTTAGCAATGTATTAAGTTATTATATTGTTGATTGTACCAGGGAACGTTACTTCAGCATAGCCGTCCCGGGTAGTAACAGCTGCGTCAAAAACATGACGCAGAAACTCTTCAGGTGTTCCTACCTGTTTTTCATGCCCATAACCATACAGTCCGTAGTCAACTAAGCTTATGTCACTTTTATGCTTTTTATGACAAATATCTTTTAATTGTTGTGCCTTTATAGCGGATTGCTTAAGGGTTTTATCACTTTTTTCTTGACTACCACGTATCATAGAATTGACTACTTCGTGATGAATTGGATTTTTGACATCAAACCGAGCTTTAGCCGATGCTCGCTTTGGTTTTTTGTTTTTGCTAGTAGAAGTGCCTAAATTTATGTCCAATGGACCACGGATGGTGATGGCACCTAATAAATTAATCAGTGGCTCTCTTGCAAACCCAGAGTGTTCACCTCGAGCCTTTCTTAAAACCAAGTGCATTTTCTCTGCGTCATACTGTCTTTGGCTTGAAACTGCATCGGGGTTACTCTAAAAATATTTATTAAAGTAAAAACTGTAATGAACACTAAAGTAATTTATTTAGAATAAAATAAAATAATTTTTTTTAATATAAAAACCTTTGTTTTAGCTTTGATTGCTTTTAGAAATTTTTCAACTGTGAAGTGATTTAGGTCAGTTTGCCCACAGGTTTTTTCATAGATCTTAACAGTCGTGGCAACCACAAGTACATGCTCTAACAATACAGCAGCCTCGGAAGTTTCAACTATTTAGAAATCATTACACATTTTATTAACTGATTAGTTTTATATCAAATTATGGGCTGTAGGATTTTCGATTTTTCCCACCTGGACTTTACCTACCCACAACCGAACCTAGAACTTTTCCCACCCATGACTATGATTTATGTAGAAATTAAATGCAAACTATTTGTAAGTGTATAATTGAATTTTTACTCACACTCCCGGTCACTTTCTACTATTCGCCTTCCTTCGGCAATGCTATCGTCCAATGATTTAAAATCTTCCAGTGAGTCCGATGATTCACCCATGAGTTCCTCATGCTCGCCCAGAACCACACTGGATCCCCTACCATGACTCTGATCATCCAATGCTCCATCCAGAAGATCATGACCCTCCCCTGTTCCATGTTTTTCAATCTCATTTTCATTGTCTAGGTCCGAGAGCTGGAAGATATCCAAGGCTTCGGAGTTCGCGGCAGAGGATGGAAACCCAGAAATTTCAAATGGATCCGAATCCCGATGGATTAAACCAGAAAAAGTATTTCCAGCGGAGGATAGAGACTTGGGACCTGGATCTTGATTTAAGTTAGATGTCAAATCCGAGACTCTATCATCTAGGAATGAGAAGATAGAATGCTTTGAATCAAATTTTCTCATGAGACAATCTTCAAACTGAGAACGAATTTTAGTCTATGCCCATTATACTTGAGCTCAGTGCATAAAACACCCACATTTATAAAGTCTAAACCTAATAATCTTGAGCTTAGTGCATAAAACACCCTCAACCCTCAAATTTATAAAGTCCACACCCATTAATCTTGAGCTCAGTGCATAAAACACCAACATTTAAAAAGTCTAAACCCATTATTCTTGCGCTCAGTGCATACAACACCCACATTTATAAAGTCTACACTCATTAATCTTGAGCTCACACGGTAACTCCCCCTGCTTGAACTCAGGGATCTTAATGAATTCATTCCTAACCTCTTCAACTGTAACTAGTAGTTATTATTTATTGGGCACCATGTCACATTGGGTCCGTTTGACCCTACGTTGCTCAGGAGTGAGAATTCCATGGAGAAGCTAACCTTAATAAAAATTTTAAATATATTTTTTTTGTAACAATATATCAGGGATGCCAGACGTCCCGGATTCTCCAGGATTGTCCCGGAATCGACCCTGGCGTCCCGTGTCCCGGGCGGGGTCAATCCGGGACCCAGGCAAGTCCCGCAAAATCCTGGAACTGCAGAAAAGTTGTAATTTATGGGATAATGATGGATATTATTGTAAAAGTAAGTATATAGGTATAGAGCTTTTATTCCATTGACCGGAATGAACTTTACTTGATGCCGAGTGATTTCGGTTTTATATTTTTGTAATGATACTCTACCCGAAACTATACTCAAAAGCAAAATATGAAGTTTTATATATTCCCCCATCTGGGGTAAATGGGCTTAAAAGTATATTCTGAGTGATAGTTCCCCCAACCGTAGCGTCGACAAATGCAAACCGATTTCGACAAAACATTTTATTTGGGTAGACAACACAAAAATATTAAGGTGTTTTGCGGAATTTTAAAAAAATTCAAAAAGTGCGGCTGAAAAAATTCAGTTCAAGTTTCAAAATTTTGATTTAAAAAAATTTTTTATTTTCGCGCGAAATGTTTTTTTATTGCACATACCTGATAGAAAAATGCATTTAGAAAATATTTTGACTCTTTACGTTTTTTGATTTGAGCATTCAAAATGCAGTTATTTGTGGATTGAAATATTAAAGGAACCATTAATTAAAAATTCGATCTTCAAATAATTGCATTTCGGATGCACAAATTAAAAAAAGTAAAGAGTCAAAATATTTTCTAAATGCATTTTTCTATCGGGTATGTGCAATAAAAAACATTTCGCGCGAAAATAAATTTTTTTTTTAAATCAAAATTTTGAAACTGTGATTTTTTTTCAGCCGCACTTTTTGAATTTTTTTAAAATCCCGCAAAACACCCTAATATTTTTGTTTTATCTACCCAAATAAAATGTTTTGTCGAAATCGGTTCGCATTTGTCGACGCTACGGTTGGGGGAACTATCACTCAGAATATACTTTCAAGCCCATTTACTCCAGATGGGGGAATATATGAAACTTCATATTTTGCTTTTGAGTATAGTTTGGGGTGGAGTATCATTAAAAAAATATAAAACCGAAATCACTCGGCATCGAGTAAAGTTCATTCCGGTCAATGGAATAAAAGCTCTATAGGATATAAATTGTCAGAGGGAGAGGGAGCGAGATCAGGAATTTATCGAGTGATTTAGCTAGAAGCTTAACATGAATTCCCCTTCTTTCAATACTTAGCATTGATTTTGCGACTGAACAGACTCGAACTACTCAAAGCAAAGCCTAATTCAGACGATAAACTCAAAATGGTTAAGCGAGAAGTGACGAGTGTATACGATGATGTTAGATATGTTACACGCTTAGAAACATATAAACCACATTGGTGTTAATTTATAACCTATTATTGTGTTGCTCCGGCATCAACACCAGGAGGTGAAGGTGTTGCAGTGGTCAACACGAATTTCAGTGTTTAACCGACTTATATTTAACCAAGAATATAGCAACGCGATTAACTAAATGTAAAAACAATGCAAAAAGTCAAACTCGAACCCTAAGACCTCTTTCAGTGGTATTATTCTCTTCAAACACTGGCCTGAGACAACTAATTTACAGTTGCAACACTAAATTTGCATAATATACGCTGGTATAAGTTCTTAACATGATTTTCAGTCAACTGTAACATTATTTGGTGTAGATATATTAACACAGAGGGGTTGCACGAGCTAACATCTTCCCCTACCTTCAAACAGTTTGAAATCAACTGGTAATCGCATTGAAATTAACACCCAAATCTGTTAGCTCGACCTAACTTAAATTTAGTTAAGATCTTTTCTAAGCGTGTAATACTTGATATCTTAGAATGGACTGACAACATCAAATGCTATCAAAGTTATTATTTTTTTCAAAGTTGGCACAGTCAATTGCATTTGGAAGAACAGAGTCGACTGCAATAGCTCAAATGTATTGAGACCGGAGGCTCTAAGGAGGTTATAAAAATTAGTATGCATTTTTATTAGTAGGTTTTTATGGGCAACTTCTAAAATAGCTATTTTATTCCCAAATATGAAATTAATTTTGTAATATTACCCTGTTTCAACAGCAAACATTGGAGTGTACCCATATGTATGATGAATGAAATGAATTCTGAAATTTGTCTCTTTAACTTCACGTGTCTCGAGTTTTACAAATTTGTAAGTCTAAGTGGAAAAAAAGCTTGCTTAGCTCTGTCTAATCTAGTGAAAAGTACAAATACCAAGCGAAATAATTTTTTGTCGTCTCCAATACTGGAATAAATTTGATTTTTGCATTAGTAAAAAGTTTTGTGGAGAAGGGGACGAGGATAGGTGAAAGGGTACAAAGACCGAGACGATCTAACGCGGTAGCCTCCTTTTTCCTCACCTACAGTGACTGGTTGAGTCTGGTTGTATGAACTTCGGTTAAATCGACCCAATGAATAAATTATTATTATATTATTATTATTAGTAAAAAGTTTTATGTAGTTAGCTTAGTAACGTAAATAGGGATTTAAAATTTTGTGAAGGAATTTCAGGGGCGGGTAGGAAGTAGTCGATCAGTTTTGGTGACGCGACGGCGGGGGGGGGGGGGTAGGGTAAGGGTTTTGTCCCGGAATTGTTATATTTAAATCTGGCATCCCTGCAATATATGTTGTTAACGAGCTCACCTAATGACAACCACTGAAGTTTTAAATTACCCGCCTTGTTTCTAGACCTGTAGACTGAAAGTGGGATGGGGAATAGTGTGTGTGAAGTGCAACTGTGTAAAATAGTATATCATTAAAGACTTTAGTTCTAGCTAGTTTCTACTATATGAAATATAGTATGTAGGTACATAGGTACTTTGTATTGTCATGTACGAACAGGGGTTTTCATTAGTTAAGTTTGGAAGTCTAGCTATGTATTGATGTCTTAACTTTCTAAATGAATTTGTGTGACGGCGTTTGTGAACTGCCCCGAAATTGTCAAACTGTCATTTAGAGTTTTCATTGAGTATTTTCTGTGATATAGTCGAAAATTCCATATGCTTGTCATAGCAATGTGCTAAATGAAATATGGAATTTGTTTGAATAGTCCAGCGCGGTCCAGAGGCTTCGACTCCCGTCTTGGTGATTCTACCATAGTCCTGAAAACGTCTGATACCTTTGCAGGGATTCGATGACTGTTTCAAAGCTTCGATTTTTGTCCATTCCCAGTCTTTGCTGTCATATAAAAAGACCGAACCAAGGACTGCAGTCTCAGTCTCTGGACAGCGAGTTGATTGAGCGGTACAACTCAGAACCAGAATGTATTGTTCACTAACATAGTACTAGTAGTTAGAAGTCAGTATCAGTCATTACTATTCTTATAGTACGTATAGTTTACAGTATTGTGAAGTAATTGTCATATATTATTGTATTTTAGTGTAAAATTTAAATAGTACGGACAAAGTTTTGCTAGTGTCGTAAGTTGTGTCTGCCTTACTGTATATTGTCACTTAATGTATTGTACAGTTATATTTATTTAACTTACACTTTTGTATTCAGTGTGCAAAATACTAGAAGTTGAGTGCCTGACTACGGCGGAGCTTAGTGATTTTAATCATTCATATTTTGGATTGTTGTGTTCAAAGTTTTGTGAAATGAATTAAACAGTATAATAAACACAGTATTAAGTTATTTACACTGTTGTGACGGTGACTTGCGTGCAGTGTATTTATTTTACATTTGAACACCCGAGATCCGGTTTTTGTCCGTCATCACCCATATTTGAGCTATAAAAGTGTTGCCGCCGCAACAATTGGTCCTTCGCAACGAATCTAGGCTGCTGTATATTTTTTAAAACTTTTGAGCGTTATTGTTGCTGGATGTTCGAGGTGACTCATATTTCCTTATTTATCTTACCTTATTACAGTGCCTTTTTATTTTTTTCACTGGTTAGTAATGGATCTTGTGGTAGAACCGTCGGTTTTGATGAAGTCTGTCTGGGGGTGGTATCTTAGCACACGTCTTGCAGGATTGACTGCGGGTTCTTTCAGTTCAGCTACAACTAGTAGGCGGGTTCCTGATGTAGAGATCTGTTAACGTTATAGTGAGCAAAATATAACCTTGTCCTTTACTCTAACATCCCTTTAACCTTATATGAGTCACTTTAAACTAAAGGTGGCTAGTGACATTAGTCCATTTAAGATGGCGACCTCATTACAGACTTTTATGGAGGAGCTTCAGCAGCAAGTCAGTGTAAGAGCTAAGAGAGTGAGGCAACGGCCAGCGTTCCTTGACGACTACACAAAAGGGTCAGCCATTGACAATACTGTGTTTAAACCGGTGTATCAGTCTACCCCTTGGGATAACGATGACAGAGAAGGTGTTGTGTCTACGAAGACAACTTAACAATTAATGGAGTTGAAGCTGGTGTAAGCCAAACTTGAACGAGACACAGATATGTTGGAGCTAAAGAAGCAGCAGATAGAGGCTAGAATCAACAGCACCATATTGCGCCTTCAGCAGAGCCAGTTGGAAATGGAGAGTGAGCAAGACAAAAACATAGATAGTGTCATGGGTGAAGTTGTGGGTGCCACTGGAAACTTCTTTGGTGAAACGCCTACCTATCAAGCGACGGGGAGACTTCCTCCTCCGGTTCCTCCACGTCGACGCTTATTTCTGTCTCTTCCGCCACAGCCCCAGCCAACAGCAAGTCAGCATGCAGCTTCTGTTTCGCCTTCCAGACGTCCTCCAGTACCTCCTTGTCGGCTCACAATGCCTCTGATGTCTAGTATTCGACCTGTGACTGACGCATCTTATCCAGAAGACTCAATAGCATTGTCCGTGACGAGTGTGATGGGGAAGTTGCTGGCACGTCAGACTTCCATCCCTCTTCCTTCTTTCTCAGGTAACCCTTCAGAGTGGCCTTTGTTTATTTCAGCACTACGTCAGACCTCTACGGAATGTCAATTTCCAGAGGAAAATGTGCTAAACCGTCTACAATATGCTCTGAAGGGTGAAGCTCAGGAGGCTGTCCAGTCATTGTTACTGATGCTGTCTAACGTGCCACGGATCATCAATATTCTGGTAAGAAGATATGGGCGTCCGGAATACATTGTCTAATCCATGATAAAGGAAGCTCGTGCACTCCCACCACCACGTGAAGACAGGTACGACTCAATCATTAAATTTGCAGACACAGTCACTAACCTAGCCGCTGTGGTGACCTTCAAAAGTGCCACAGGCATCTCAGCAACCCACAGCTTCTTCAGAAACTTGTCAGTAAGTTACCTGTGTCCATGACATTTGCCTGGGGAAAGCACCTTTGTGAAAATATGTACATAAGAGCTGACATAAGTGACTTTTTTAAGTGGCTTAGTCAACAGGCTGACGTCGCCAGTCTCTCATGTGTACCAGACGTGAAGAGACTGACTGTGTCTGAGAAGCCTATTCCCAAACCCAGAAAAAGTTTGTTCGTTGACCCTGCTACTACTAACACTAAAAGAAAGAATGAAAGTATCAAAACACAGCAGCACAAGACTGACAGTGCCAAGGACAGGCCGCTGTGTGTGCTGTGATAAAGCTGGACAGGGCATTGTCAAATGTTGTGCTTTTGCCGAGCTTAGTGTGCCCCAGCGTTGGAAGTGTGTGACTTCGAGAAAGCTTTGCTTTTCCTGCCTCAAGGGGACTCATCGCATTAGGGTGTGCCGGAAGAAGACAACGTGTGGAGTCAACAACTGTCAGCAGTATCACCACCAGCTTCTTTACGGTGACGTCAGACCCAGTCAGCGGGCAGTACAGTCCGTTTGTGACAGTGTAACCAGTAACACAGCTCTCTTTCGTGTCTTGCCAGTAACTTTGTCCAGGCCGGAGGGAAAGCTGAAGACGCATGCCATACTGGATGAGGGATCCAACTGTTTTCTATTAAACCGTGCTACAGCCAAGAGAATAGGTGTCAGGTGTACGCTAAGTCAGTTGCATCTAAACTGGTTGCACGCATGGGCAGCGATGAAATTGAAATCCGAGCAGGTGACCGTAACAGTGCGAGAACCAGGCAGTCAAAAGGTATTCTCTCTGTCCAACGTGTTTACTGTGTCAGACATGGACTTGCCTAACTAGACTGTTAACGTTACGAAGCTGAAACAGAAGTGGCCGCACTTAGCAAAAGCCCCGACATCGTCATTGGTGAGAGCGAAGCCAACCATTCTCATTAGAGCGGACAACCGTGACCTGATTGTGTCCCGACGAGTAATAAGTGGTCCTCAAAATTTGCCGGTTATTTCCGTTACCAGACTGGGCAACGTGATCCATGGCAGTTTGGGCGGGAATAACAAGAGTGACTGAGTCTGTACTTTCCACACATTATTCTGGTACAAGAGCCCTTCTTCTTCAATAAAAAAATTAAATGCCTTAAAAACAATTATCAACTTTTTGTAGCCGACACACGTGACGTGCGACGGGCTTGTGTGTTAGCATCTAGAAATATTCAAGCATCACTGCTTTTCCGCTTTTGTGACAGAGACATTGTTACTGTGCAAACATTCTGGAAAAGTGAGATCATTGGGTTTGCCTTTTTGTACATGCCAGGCGACTTAACGTTCCCTTCTTCAGGGCTGATGATAATAGAACTTGTTGCACACTGTAAAGCAAATCAGCTCCCTCTTGTTGTTGGTGCCAACGCTAATGCACATCATCTTCTGTGAAGTAGCACAAATACCAACAGCAAAGGAGAATTACTGTGACTAGTAACTACTGCTAGTATAGTTATTCAGGCAGAAAATGGCGTATTTTCATTTTATTCAAATTTCAAATTTTAAAATTTTCTTGAGATTAAAATTGAAGAAAATACAATGAAATTTACAATAAAAAAATTTACTAAAGACACAGTCCCCCTTATGCACATCCAACTTACTTTAAATAGAATTACTTTATTATTTCTAGTTAAAATTAGGCGTTTTGAGCAATATACCATACCGTTATTTGTTTAATAGTACGCATCGCGTACTATTCAACCTGGGACCTATCAGACCGGCGTACTATTAATGGCCCGCGTGCTGCCATTTATACGTGTGGTAAATATACCTACGCACTTTTTAAACAGAGACCTCTTAGACCCGCGTTTTATTATTACAGGCCTGTGCATTATTAAAGCTCAGTTGTGTTCTAAAACTGTTTACTCATATCCTGTTGACAAAAGTAACGAAGCGTACAACAACCTATACAATACCCCCAGAAGCTCAAGCGCGATTTTGAAAAAATCGTTTCTGTATGGACCAAGTCTTTTCGCTAGCAGGAATTGTTTACAATCACATACGGAGAACAAAAAGGAGGGTGTATGCTCTGTTTGGGGACTACAGGCAAGCAATTGGCTCCATCAGCCATGCTCTCCTGTGGTCAAAACTGTATAAGCTAGGTTCGATTGCAAAACTAGTTAGAATACTCAATTACTTTTGCAATAATGCTGTTCTAAAAGTCAAAACAGATTAGGGACACACCTCATTATTAGAACTCAAGAGGGGTGTACTACAAGGAGAACTGCTAGTACCTCTTTTATTTTCAATGTTTATCTCGAATATGGATGAGTACTTTGCAGAAAATAATTAACAAGGATTAAGTATTACCAGAAAGATGCAATATTTTTGCTTATGTACGCTTACGACACAGTAATTCTAGCCTGCTCACAGGGTGATCCTAAAATGAAAACAAAACTCAAAAATTACTGTTAAGGAAAACAGCTAGCTGCTTATGTGGAAAAAACAAAAGTTATAATATTTGCTAAGAGAACAAATATTAAAATGAACTCGTCTTTCAGTTATTGTGGTCAAAAGCTCAAAAAAGTCAACAAATACTTGCACCTTGGCGTTCTATTTCAGTCTTTAGTGTGTTGGGTAATGCTGCAAAAAACTTTGCAAGAAAAATACTAAAGATAAAAGAATCAAGAATTCTTTAAATTGTATACAAAAGACTCCTAGATACTAAAACAATAGTTCTGACACAAAATAAAATTAGGTAACTTAGCTAAAACAAAAACTTATTTTTCTGAGTTTTGAAGAATTCTGGCAAAATATCTCATCAGACCGCATTGATCTGGAACTCGATAATATTATTGAAAAAGCTGCTCCAAACTCATATGAATATGATATGCAAAGATCCCTTAGCTCTAGTTACAACCCAAAATATATGTCATGTATAGGGAAGACCTTAGTAGCTAGCTACTTTAATAGACGTGTGGCCATAGCAAAAACTAGAATAATAGCCCAACTCCGACTTGCAGAAACTAATAAGGTGACCATAAGAATAGAGCAAGATAGATTTAGGCTAGAAGCTATAAACGTATTTAAAGCCTGCAACTACAATGTATTGGATACAATATCTCATTTTCTCTTTAAGTGTCTAACGTTAGCTGAGAATAGGGAAAAGTATTTAAAGCAATACGTGACTAGTCAGAGAGATGTCGACATAAAATTAAACCACTTGTTGTTAGGAGATGACGAAAATATTTTACATAATATTTTCTACTTTGTGAATGCAATATATAGTAAGAAATTAAATTCATAAGGTTAGAAGGGTAAAATCTAATTTGTAATGTTATTAGGAATGTAAACAATAATTTAATTGGTGTGTGGGCTTCGGCCCGTAAAAGCAATAAATCTATACTACCACTACTACTTTTTTTTGTACTTACCTTCCAATTCGGCTAATGGGTCATTTTTGAGGCAATCTTTACCAAACTTTGTGTAGCTATCGACTAATGTTTTTTCAACATTTAGTTGGAGAAGTATTGGACTAATTTTTTCCCTATAGTATATACTTTTTTGAAGATCAACCAGCTGCTGGAAATAAAACCGGGTCCTCTTGATACTTCCGTGTTTATTTGTATAAAGTTCTCTAATAAACGGCGCTTGAAATATTTTTTTCACTAATTCCATTGAATTGACACCGTTTGTGTCAATTTGAGGGATAGTCCTTAAAAGCTGTTTAAGAACTTCGAATCTTAAAACATTATTGTTTTTTCCTGTATTTGAAATGTGCTTGACCGTGATAACTCTTTTTTTGGATTCCATTCTAAACAACAACAAAAAAACGGTAATTAGAATCTTAATTTTATGAAACACCCCACAGACAGAAACCTTAAAACCTTTAATACTACCCCTCTAGAGCATCTTATTTAATTTGACACACAGTAAAATCAGGGAACCCTCATCCAAACTTACCCAAATTACAATACAAAGAGTTGCACCTGACCCCCGTGGTAAACTTTGAGGCACATATTATGAGTTATGATTATATCGTCGACAAAAAAGCGAATCTATCACCATTTACTGCTAAAAGCAAAACTGACTATCTTTATTCAGCACTAAACGTGTCGCTGAGCAAGTAGATGAAAGTCGGAGAGTTGCGACAAAAGGCCATCTTTATGTAAAAATTTAAATTTTTTACTTATTTATGTGCGTATGAATTTATGGCATTTTGAAAGAAATGTAAGCCGTAGAAAGATACGTAAAAAGCCATGCAGTTTAAATGTAAAGTGTGTACGTTTGGTTTTCGTATTTATGTCGTCGTATATTGGGAAATAGGATTTTGGGATTGTTCCGTTCTTTATGTATGTAGGTATGAAGGGACGTGTTTTTCTTTGTAATTGCCAGTCTCACGGCGGACACTGACAAATAACAAGCTAAATTATTATTGTCCAAGTTTTGATTTAATTTGAGTTTATTTGTGATTAAGGAGATTGCTGTCTTTTCCTGATTACTGATTAATGTATTAAGTGTTTGATTAATTGGTGAAAAAGATGAATGAATTGTTAGCTTTAATTTTAATATCTAAAATTCTGTGAGACCCGTAGTCTGACCAACTACGTAAAGTTTTTCCCACTGTGCACCTTAATTACCAAAAACAATTGCCATCGCATCAGACTGCATCAATAAATAAAGTTTGAGTGGTGAAATTTTTATGGCTGTAAACTGTAAGTGCATATATTTTAAGGCCCAAACATTTTAAGAACTGTTAATATCTAAGGTTAAAGTTTTGTGAAAGTACTGTGCTCTATTTACGCGGGTACATGTTGGTACTTACAAACTATGGATCAGTTCTATGAACGAGCTGCCTGAAAGTGAATTTTTTACTGTTTGTGTCGCACTTAAGAGGGATTACCGTGGCAAGTAAGCTTTTGAAATACGACGTTCAGGGTTCGTACTTTGTACTTTGGGGAATTGACAACGACTTGTCTCAGTGTATACTAGCAAGCTATTTTCAAGAAACAATAAGGTCGTAAGTATTTTGAACTGACAGTGAACTTAAATATTTGTGAACTTTAAAGTAAATGGCCATTAGTTCTCGAATTTCACAAGACAGTAAAGATTGACATTTTACTTTGACATGACTATTTCATCAGAGTTCTGTTTTGAGGGTTTTAACTATGAGTCAAGACGCTAAAAAGGATGAAAACAACGATGAATTAAAAAGTGGAAAACAAGACAAAAAGAAACTAGATATATATTTGCATCATAGCAGACTTCAACACAAAATAAATACGATGTCAAATCAGCAGTTGGCACGGGTACGGATAGCCATGATTCCAATTTGTTTGGCGGATTACGTGGGAACTGGAAATGGAAGATTTAGAAAAGGCAAAAGAAATTCATAAATTGCAAATTCAAAAGCAAAACAAATTTTCAAAAAAGAAGCTGGATTTTGCCAACCAAGATGTTGACCTGGAAGTGAAACAAATTAGGCCAAAAAAGATAATGGCAGTCAGTCAATCCAGACCAGCGAAAATAAAGATGGCCATATTAATTATAAAAAAGTGAAATTAAAAGAAAGTGGACAAGGACATCAGAGGGTCAGCAAAGTTCTGTTCATACTTATGATGTAAATGATCGGCACATTCTCAATTCATCCACTTATGGCATTTCTCACACTAATTCCGATCCCGTCGACCAGTTGGCACAGGCGCTTACTGATGCCATGACTCTCGTCAACGTTGCATCTACGTTTCATTACAGTCATGGCTCTTTAAGTACGAATATGGATCAGTTTATGGCCAGACAGTCTCTTTCAAAAGACTTGCTATCTTTTTCTGGGAATTATTTGGAATGGCCAACCTTTAAGTATGTGTTTTATAGAACTACTGCGTCATGTGGATTCAGCGATAAGAAGAACATAAGTCGTTTGCAGAAATGCTTGACAGGCAGAGCTTAAAAGTCTGTCCAAGCTCTTCTTGTCAGCTGCACCAATAAAAGTAAAATTCTTTGGACTTTAGAACTAACATTTGGCAGGTCTGAAGACATTGTGAGGTCTCTCATTGCTGGAGCAATATCTTGTCCTTTAATTAGAGAGGGCAAGCCAGAGACCGTTATGGATTTTGCGGATGTCGTTCGCAATTTGCCAACAACAATAGTGGCGCTGAAGTCTGATGGCCATCTTTTAAATCCTCAACTGCTGGAGAAAATGGTAGCCAAAATACCTACCTCATAGAAAAGGGATTAAAGAAAATTCCTTAGTGCTAGACCAGGGCCAATCAAGTGGACGGACTTGTCCAAGTGGTTAAAGAAGTAGGCAGACGGGATGAGCTTTATTTGCACTCCTACAGAACCACGCCCCTCAAGACCAGGGAAAAAGGAAAGCCATCAAAGCCAGAGGCGGTGCTTGCGGGTATAGCTAAAGACGAGGGAAGGGAAGTAGGAAATAATTCAGTGCCATCAAAATCAAGCTCTAATAAAGGAAAGGAAAAGGACTAATTTGAAAAGAAAGCTGAACTTTCTGTGGCTGTACTGTGATAAAGCAAATTATGGCATTTTAAAATGTTTTGCTTTCTTTAAATTAAGCCAAAACGACTGATAAAGTTGGCAGTAGAGGCCAAAATTTGTTTGCTTCTCCTGTATGCAAAAGGGCTGTCCTATAAAATTCTGCAAGTCAAAGGTTAAGTATGATAGTAAGGACTGCAATCATTGACATAATACTTTACTTCACAAGCCAGATGATGCCCCGCCTACAGAAAAACCGCCCAAAGATGAAGCTAAAGCAGGAAAGAAGACTGACACATGTGTCTGTGCTTCCCATGGGAAGAATGTTTTTCTCAAGAGTGAGTCCACGGGGGGAAGTGCTAACGTACGCTGTGTTAGATAGGGGGTCGACGTTGACTCTACTTGATACAAAGATGGCAAATGAACTTGGACGTAAGGGAAAGGAGTCAACATTTACATTTCATGGCATTAACTACAACTCTCGTCAGAATTGTGATTTAAAAAAAGTAAATTTCGAAATCATTGCCATCAGTCGGGAGAAATTGGAGCCTTATAATGTTCAAATTATCAAGGACTTGTCTCTTCCTATTCAGTCAGTGTCCTCGAAACATTTGTCAAAGTGGCCACATCTCAGGTCAGCGGATGTTTAAGAGATAAAAGCAGCGAAGATATCAATCTTGAAACCCCGGCTTGGCAGTCCAGTATGATGGGCACTGGATTGCGAAGTCGGGGGAGTCGACCCCAAACTTGGATTGCATTCGAGTTGAGTTGGGTCTGGTTGAAGTGAGGAAGATTCAGTTTGGGGTAGGTAGATGGTATAAGTGGTCTGGTGGTATGTATGTTTATCCGTGGCCTTGAGCAAGAGACGGAGACATATATGCCTTAATACGGATATTCTGTAGCCACTCCACGTACACTTTGTATATACCTATACCCACACCAACTGTTTACTACTTGCTCTTCCAGCTCACCGCTCTCGTCTGCTCTCTCTAAAAGTTCAGGGGTCGGCCGGTGCACTGTGACGCTGAATTCGCTCTAGAGGAGGATTGAGACCCCTCAGCTATTGCGTTGTGGTTCCACGGTGATCCGCGGCTCTGCCGGAATAGAATGTCGTTGCAGAGATGCAGTGTAATCTATCCTCTTAACCCGGTCCGCAGTAACAAACGCGACTAGCAATTAAAATAGTAACTAAGAAAATGATGAGAACCCCAATGTGATTTAGTTTCATAACTATATCGCGGGAGTTTCAAATCAAATAGTAATTGAAAAGAGTGGGACGATGGATGTAAAGTCTTCAAGTCCCTATACTCTCTTATACATACATACATACATACATACATACATACATACATACATACAGATATCAATCTTGATATGGTAGGATGACTGTGATTTGGTGGTCTTGAGTAAAGTTAGGGCTAGACCGGCTAATGCTTCATTAGTGTCGCTTACTAGACTGCGATGGATTGTCCATAGACCATCTTCTATGTACAAAGGAAAAATTGATGTGCCATGTAAATTTTGTGTATTATAAAAATGATGAAAGAGGTAAAAAAATATAGAATGATTTTTCTAATAAGTATGGTGGTTTATATACATTTAAAGATTATATGGAAATGTATTTAACATGTGATGTCCTAATATTAGCTGATGTTTTTGAAACCTTTGAAGACTTATCATTAAAAGCTTATAAATTAGATTCTGCGCATTCTACAACAACCACTGGCTTTTCTTAGGGTGCTATTTTAAAAATTACCGAGAATGAAACTTTTAACGGATCCAGATATGCTTTTAATGTTTCAAGAAGGAATAAGAAGTGGATTATCAGGTATAATGAATCGGGATGTAAGAGCTAATAATAAATATATGAGTAATTATAATCCTATTAAAGAATCATTATATCTAGCTTTTGTTAATGCGGATAATTGTATGGTGATGCTATGTAATTCAAATTACCTCCGAATGAGTTTGAATGGTGTAATGAAGAAAAAATTAGTAGTTTGTATAAATACATAACAAAATTGAATATTGATAGTGATGTTGGGTATACACCTAAAGTAGATCTAAAATATTCTATAACATTACATGATTTACATATTGATTATCTATTATTTCCAATGCATAAAACAGTTTAAAATGAAGAATTATCCAAATATCAATATTAATTACACAATAATAAGACAAAGAAGGATAATATTAGGCAAAAATATAAAGGTTCTAAGAAGTGAATAGCACGTTTAGAAGATAAAAAGGGATTATTATGTGATTATAGAACTTTGCAACAAGCTTTAGAGCAAAGATTCGTACCATCTTAAATTCATTGTGTGATAAAATATAATCAAAGCGCTTAGTTAAAACCATATATTGATAGAAATACAAAATTAGGGCAAGAAGCAAAGTCTGAATTTAAAACGCATTTCTTCAAACTATTGAATAATTCATTATTTAGTAAAACAATTGAGAATATTCAAAAACTACAAAATATAAAATTTGATTCCGTGACTAAAAGAATCAAAATAATAGTGTTTTATATTGTTTTTAAGTCCAGTGAGTTCCTTGAATATTATTGCTATCAAGATTTAATATTCTAATTTCTATATTCTTAGTTATAAATGGTAAATTATCTCTCATAAATACGCCATCAAATCGTATAGGACCGTATAGGCGGGTAAAACGTTTAGAAGCCATTAGCCGGTCGCCTCTATATGTAAAAGTTCTTTGTTCATTCTTTAATATTTGTCTAGCATATTTATTTATTTCTATATTTGTTATTGCTTTTAAGAACAATTTTTTTTTAAAAACTAGCGCCTGTTTTCATTTCAACATTATGTCACTTTGTTTCAGCTAAATTTTTATCTTGTGACTTTATATTATTAACTGCATTATGTACTTGGCTTACACCTCCTGCAGCAGCCCCTACACTACTAATAATAGCAGCTGCTTTCGTAATTAATGAAATTAGAGCTAAAAGAGGTAATGCACCTCCTGATTTAATGTTTTGTTAATTTTGTATATATTTTTACATTGATTAGCTGATAGTTTAAAATTATAACTACCATTATTAATATGTTTGATTTCGCTTTGTATAAAATTCGTGAGATAGCCGTCATCTTTTGAATTGAGCTTTATTCAGATGTAATGTTACACTTTTTTTATTTGTTTAGGCATTTCTAATATTCTTAAATTGGCTTTCTGTAAAGAATATATAAATCATTTATATAAAAGAAAAAAAAATAATAGTTTTTACAAAGTATTCTATTAATAAGTACTCATATATTCAACTTGCATTTTTTACTACCTTTTGTAGTCATAGAAAGTACTCGTTTTCTAAATATAATAACAAAAGCAGTTGTATTTGCTAGTACATTTTTACTAAATTCGAATTGAATTTTAATACTTAATGTATTGCCGCTAATACGATTGTCTTCAAAAGTTGTATCAAAACAATACAAGGCATAAGCTGTTTGAAATCCATAAGGTGCAATTTTTGGTTCTAAATTTGTAAATAGCTCTCTAAATTTTAAATATCAATCATAGTTTTTTATACAAGCTATACCATTAGTAGTAAGTGGGTCACTATGGCCCGGATTTCGAAGCAGGCAAAATTATGTTCTAAAAACAGCATGAAACCATAGGAAACTAAAGCCTTTAACCTATATTGTGGTGATTTTTCATCATTTTTGAAATTTGTAAATATACAACCTACTTGACAACTTCCTTAGACTAAGGCTACTCTGGACAGGATTTCTAAGTAGGAAAAAACGGTTTCCAAAAAACAGCATAAAATTTCAAGAAATCAATAATTTTACCTTGTATTTGTTGATTTTTCATCAGTTTTCTAAAGTCACAAAATTGACAGGCTACTTAGTCTATGTAGCACTACTTAACTTAACCTTCTTACAAAATTGACAAACTACGTTAACAAGTAGCAAAACCTTCCTAAACTCTTATATTCAGGATTTCTACTTAATTATTTGTTTCTTATAAAATGAATGCCATTAAATGTTTGTAGTGTAATAAATAAAAACAACCAAATGATTTTATAAAAAACGGTTTATCTAAAACAGGGATCCTTTGAAGACAAAAATGTAAAATGTGTGGTGCTGAAAAAGCTTAACAAAAAATCACAACTCCACAGCCAGCATTATCACCTTCACGTGAGCCGTCAGTTAAGCAAACCACCCCACCCCCCAAAAGGGATTGGTCACAAGCCCAATCCACTTGCGACCCAAGTTTAACAGTAAACCTCCTATTCTCAAAGCTCCTATACATCCAATCCACTGGCATCTGGAGAATAGAAACAAAAGAGCCCCACCTCTCACAAATCACAGTATGGCTAGTTGAGCCTCCAAAAAAAGGATTTTTTGTATACAAATCCCTAGTTTTCACCCTATGCATAGACCTAACAGCCACCGCCTTTAGACATATGTCTAGAGGTATAAGGCCGATAAGACACACCATCGCCGCCCTAGGTGTCGATCGAAGCCCACCCGTAATCATAAGGCACGCTTGATGCTGTACCCTACCCAACAGACTAACATACGAGCTTTTCTTCAGTGCATAGGCCCAAGCCACCACCCCATACTCCATTACTGGACGGACAAGAGCAGTATAAGCCTATCTCGCCACGGTGAGAGATATACCTTATTTCCTTCCAACCATGCGTTTGCATCTAGCCAAGGTAACCTGCGACTTGAACTCGACTGACTTGCAGTGTGGCATCAAGGTCAAGTGCTTGTCCAGTAGGCCTTAATACCTAACTGTTCTCCGGATCTTCAGGCTCATTCCCCTAAACCTCACAGAATGAGGAGAGAGCCTGGTGTTTCTAGTGAACAGTATCAACTGAGTCTTCTCAGCATTAAAGTTCAGTCCCACCTCCACACACCAGTCACTGATAATATTTAGACCATCAGTGACCCGATGTGTGAGTGTGCGGAGCACCTTGCCGCTTTGAAGCACCCTAGTGTCATCGGCATACCCTTGTGACAGAGTAGACGACGCCCTTTGCTTAAGCCTAGTCAAAAGATCATCCATAACCAAGTTCCACAGGAGGGGTAAAATTACCCCACCTTGCGGACACCCTCTAACCACCGTCCGTTCCCTAGAACAACCACTAATCTCAGACACCACCCGTCTATGTCTAAAACTAAAGTTGATCCACCTTTTCAGCAATGAGCAAATACCAAACTTATCCAATGCTAAAGTTATAGCACTAAATAGTACGTTGTTGAAGGCCCCTTTAATGTCGGCAAAGGCACCCAGAACCATCAGCCCCGACTCAAGGGCGCTCTCCACATAAGCTACGATTCTATGAATAGCCGCATCCGTGGAAAGACCCCTCAAGTACGCAAACTGATGATTAGCCCTAAGCATGCTCTCTAACTTAGGTGTCCTGATGTGCCCGTCTACCAGTCTTTCTAGGACCTTCAACAAAACTGGGGCTAGTTGTATAGGTCTCCATGAGGAGGCCTTACAGTATTCCCCCCTACCAGGCTTAGGTAGAAATACTACCCTAGCCACCCTCCAGCACAGCGGTACAGTGCCCAATGCCAGGCAAGCCTGATAAAGAGCAACGAACCGCCCCAAAATCACCGGTAAACTCCTCTGCAATAGCACAGATTGTATACCATCAGCCCCTGCAGACTTGTATGGACTAAAACTCCAAACAGCATTCTGCACCTTCCTCTCAGTGACGATCTCTGAGCAGCTATGCATTTCCAGGGAGTCCATACCATGCTCCATGATATGACGCTCCCCACTATCCAGCCCAGGAAAGTGATGCCAAAGAAGGACATCCAGAGTCTCATTCATTGACGTCGTAGACTTATTCGTCACATCATCATGAATTGACCCCGGTGTCCTGGTCACATTGCCCTCCAGACTCCGAAGACACTTTACAGCATCCCCATACTTACTTACACAGCCACAAAAGTCGGTCCATGACCTTTGTTTTGCACATCGAACAGCAGACAAATAAAAATAGCGAGCTTCTTTATACTCCCTCTAAATAACAGGGTCACGTTTGTGACGACCCACTCTCTTAAAGAGGGTAGTTACACCAACTCGAAGAGCTGTGAGCTCATTTGTCCACCAAGACGCAACCCTGTATTTTCGTTTATATGTCCTTAGCGGACATAACTTATCAAGAGAGTACATCATGGCCTTTCCGATTGCAGCCGCCTCAGCACCAACGTCATTGACGCTGTGCAGCTGCCCAGTAGGCACCATGTGAACTTTCTCCCTCAGACAGACAGAGTATTTGCTCCAATCCACTTTTCTGATATTTCTACTACGAACAACTACTGGTAAGCCAGCTGAAACACGGAAACGAATGTACCTGTGATCAGAACCCGATTCATCATCTAACACAGCCCATACATCAACCCATGCCTCAGCTAGCCTATTAGCCAGTGTGATGTCAATCACCTCACTTCTGTTTGCTACTACAAACGTAGGAGCAATACCTTGATTCACTACCAAAAGATCAGTGGACATAATATAATCCGGGCCATAGTGACCCACGTACTACTACCATTACCACTATTTTATTTAATGCTATGATAATATGCATTATTTAAAGATATAGAAGCATCATGAACATTACAATGGTAAAATACTGAAATATTTGATTTTTGACTATTTGAACGATTAGTTTTAAAATCAGCAACAAAACTTAGAATCTTTTTAGGTCCTAATATTGTAATAAATTACGATTTAAAGTCATTGCTAGTAAAACTGGAAATGTTTCTAATTGTTTTACTACAAATTTATACGAAATCTTTGGTTGAGTTGTAGATTAAAATATTTCACTTGAAATTTCAGAATTTAGTTCAATATAAGGCACTCTCCATTTTAGAGAGGTAATATTAATTAAACTATCAACTACATCATCTGTACCAGCTGTTGCTTGAGCACTATTGTTAAGTGCTTAGTAGTTCGCTACCATCCAATAAGCTCCTGCTTTCTTCTTTACGGAAAATACCTGCGAACTCTATCGTAAATGGCTTACTTCAAAAATATCTGATTCAATCAATTCATCTACTTGCCTCTGGATCTCTTATATCTCCTGTGGTGATCCTCTGTATGGCGTAATATTCTGCGGCAGGTTATCACTGGTGTCAATTCTCATTGGTGGTCACTTTGCTGCTTTCAATTTCTTCATATCCCAAGCAAATATATCTGAGTATTCCAAGCACAGGTCCCGTACCTGTGACTTTTCGTCTTTCCTTAGGTCTGGATTTATGGATATCTTTGGCATTTGCCCCTAAGTAAGTGCCTTTTAATCCCGTGGTATTCTTACAATCCAGTCCGGATTTTCCTTCTGCTCGTTAATTCTCGACTGCTTTTCCTCGATGACTGTAAAGTTATTCTCATAATTCCCAATTACGGTATTAGCATACAATGTCACTGGCTTAGTTTTTGAATTATATATTAAAACTCTTAGATTCTTCTTTTGCACAAGTCTTTGTGCTATAAAAAGCCTGTTTTTCCTGTACATGTCCTGCTTCGGTTCCATTAATAACTCTGTTTCCATCCCATATAAAACTGTACCCTTACCATTCTCCATCCGAGGGGTGGTATCTTCACTGACGCTGATACTCTCACTTTGTTGTACGGGGCATAGGGGGGGTTCGAATACTAAGCAAATTTACTTCCTCCAACTGCAAAGCTTAACAGTCTGAGCTTATTCGTAAAACATAAGTGCTCCACATAATCTAATTGTACATTATAATCTCTTAAAAAATTAAACCCTAATATAATTGGTGGATTTAAATTCTTCATCACCAGTGCGTTTACTTTGATTATTTGACAGTCCTTCTCTAGCTCCAGTTTTGTTTCGCCCGTCAATACATGTTTCAAATCGCCTAATCCTGTCACTTTGTAGTTTATTATAATTTCTACCTTCTTTGGGTTAACTACCTTCTCATCTTTTAAAGTGATTGTACAACTTATATTCAAAAGCGTCAAGTACTCTACTCCTTCGTATGCCATCAGGGTGTTGGGCGTTCCGCGTCCAACGAATCCGATGTATCCCATGGCTCCTCCTTCCTCTGGCCCGTCCATCCTTGGTTCCTCCGTCTGGGTGCTGGCTTCTGCTTTCTGCATCTTCTTGTATTTCTTTCCAAGGGTACGACGATTTTTCAGGCCCGTCCTGATTTTTTGTAGCTTCCATTATTTTTTAAGCTTTTTTCATTTTCTCGGCAACTGTATATCCCGTTTTAGATCTTTCTCTGGTACATCGATGATTCTCTTGCATATCTTGTAAAAATTATAGTCCAGAAACGCCCACGTCCAGAACTGTCCCATTGATTTTTAGTCTTCGAGCCATTCTTGTGCTTTCGGTCCCAAAGTTGAGTGGAGTTAAAAAAGTATTACTTTAAAATTTTTTATCTTTCTTGCTCTCATCGCCATGTAAAATCTGTTTATGTGTCTCTTCGAATAACCTATTCCAGCTCTGAAAGGTACGTCCTTTGAAAATCCTTGGCTTTGCGTTCATGGTTGAGCCTAAACTTTTAGTACTATATTCAAAAAATTGTATTAGTTAAGTCCGACTTAATTAGGCCCTGCTTATATATTCCAAATATTACAATTTATAATACTCCACGCAATTTACAATTAAGTCCATCTTATTGTTAAATTAATGAATAGTGATATTCCGAGTATCATCTCTTTTTACTGATTATTCCAAATAACAGTATATACTAGTATATAGATAGCGCGCGCATGACACCTTCGCCTCAACTTATATGTATCCTAGATAATATAGTATGCGGTACCCGCAAAGTAACGTATGAAGTCCTACCTACGTTTAATGCCGCGAGTACTGTCGATATGCAACCCAAAACGCTGAATGGGAATAAGAAAATAGCCCAGACAGTTTTAGTCGCATATGCTCAGGAGACTTTCTATCTAAGAGGGGAGAGGCCTTGGGGTGGGTGGGAAATAATACTTAAAAACAAACTACGTCGTACCCGGTTACCACAATAAATTCATTATTAGAAAAAAAGAATGATAAAAAGTAAATATTACCCGCGTATACGCTACACACAAGGGAATGTGTGTATAGGGATTCCTTGATTCAGATTCCAACCTCGTAAACCAGCTCAAGTTTACAAATAAGATACACTGTTTTGAATTTACGCATTTTGTTCCCTCACACAGCTGTCCGTATTTACTTACGCCGTTATAACCCCCTAATCTGCCTACTCTGGCTATTCTGGTATATATATGTTTTCAACCTGCGGCACGAGAAAAGACTCTTAGCTACTACTTAAATGGTACACTTGAACTACACACTAACGGTTAAGAATCCGCTTCCCTTTGAATTAAAAGTCTACACACACTACGCTTCTCACTCTTTTGCCTTGTTTACTATTTTTCCTTTGTAGCCTCTCGTTTTTGCTACCTATCTAGCCTGTAGCCCCTTGTTTTTGCTACTTTTTGCAATTAAAAGATAACCTTTCGTTTTTGCTATCTGTCTACACAATATTTCAGTAACTTCCTGTTTTTGCTACCGCCAAAAATTAAAATATCACTAACTGGGTGCTTATCCAAATTTGAAACTAATTTCCTTGAAATAACACCTGTTTTAAAAATTACTAATCTGGCCTAACTGATTTGGCTTCGGACCACCCATGCCCTAGGGCCGGACAGTTTGGTCACCCAAAATAACACGTTTTGCAAAAAATTTAATAGTAATTACTGCTTCTCTTGAAAACCACCACGTTATAATTGGTAAGTGATGCTAGATACTTTAGTGAAATAAAGAGATACTTGGAGAGCGAAGAGTTAAAGTAACAGTTGTAGGTAAAAGGTTTTATTCAGTAAAGTCAAGAGTGAACTCGAGAGTTCGGTTGGAATAAGAATACTTTTGAAGTCTCAAGCTTTAACAAATTAGACCTCGTATTGATACATAAAATACGTTTTTCAACTCATAACACATAACAACAATTTTGACATTAACCTAGTATGCAATTAGCAATGTGCTGCATAAACTCATATTTGAACATGACTTATAGTAACACGTTTGTACTTAACCTTGATAGCCTATTCATTTCATGCTCATCAAATAATTCAACGATGATCTAATAATTTGAATGACGTGCTCCCCGCACTATATAACAATATATCCGTCAGAGGCAGGAACAAAATTCTGTATTTTATTTATATTCTCGATGGTATTTAAAGCTGTATGGACATGCACGCTAAAAAAAAATGTTAGCAGATTATCTGGTAAAATAGTTACTAGCAGTTGCTGCTTTTTTTAGTAGATTTGTCTGCTGACTTTTATTTTTTCGAGTGTGGGAAAAGCTGCTGACTTTTGTACTAGAGTAATCTACTAAACTAGCAGCTACTGCTGCTAGACTGTACTTAGCCGCTATATCCCCTGAGTCAGCAGAAATTTTGACTAACGCTAATTATCGTAGTAGAGTTGTCTAATAAAGTAGCAGCTGCTGCTGCTAGAGTTTACTTAGCCGATGTATCTACTAGGGCAGCAGAGATTTTAACTAACGCTAATTATCGTAGTAGAGTAGTCTACTAAAGTAGCAGATACTGCTGCTAGAGTTTACTTAGCCGATGTATCTACTGAGTTAGGGGAAATTTTGACCAATGCTTATAATTATAGTTATGATGATGCATTATATATAATTATATGATAGCACTGACAAAACTTATCCGTTGTCAAAGGCAATTGAAATACGCGATCGCATATTTCAATTCAACGTAGTGCATATATTTCAATTCAACGTAGTGCATATAGGCAAATTAAAAGCAATCAATTTTTTTTATATTAAAATGTCTACAAACGTGGAAATTATCTAAAATTAAAAAATTATAATACACAGTAAGTGGAGAACATGATATAAAACAAATTCAGCTGATTTTTATTGAACGTTACTCAGCAACTAACCTTTGAGTAAATAATTAAATAATAGTGACTGGGCTAAAATTGAATTAGGACTTTTTAAGAAGGACGAATATATAACTTGCTTGGGTTGTTTAAAATTTAGAGTAAAAACATAACTCGAGTTAAAATATTTTAATTATAGTTATAAACATGCAAATACAAATACTCAGCGCAAGCTGATGTCAAAGCCATAAATACTTGTATTATCTAACTTTATGTTAAAAAATCCGGCGCTTCGCGCCGGATTTGTCGATTGTGGGCTGGCCCGAAGTAGATGCTGAGCTTCAACAAAGGCGCAAGACAATTTATATTACATTAAAAGATGATATAAGATTTATTTAAGCTCCTCTACAATCGATAAGACATGTTCTTAGCATGTTATTCAATACAGCTGAATTTTTTTAATAAATTCCACTATTTACAAATACCGTCATTATAGACAATTCCTGAATATCTGTTACGCTCAAAGGTAAGCACGTGACATGTAGTTAAAATAGGAAACTATGGTATTTGAAGGACGTTATTAGGGACGATCTCTGAACATGTATAACACATATAGGTCAGTCCGTGACATGTAGAAGAAATTTTCACGTGACATCATTTGCGCGTCACCCTCAACCTGCTTACCTAATAAGAATGCGATTCCATCTGGGTAGGGGTGTCTAAAAGAAATTTTTGCCTGACGTCAGTTGCGCGTCACCTCTAACCTGCTTACCTTATGTAAATGTAATAGCAGCTGAGTGGGGCTGTCTAAAATAAATTTTCACGTGACGTCAGTTACGCGTCACCCCTAGCCTGCTTACCTAATGTTAATGCAATAGCAGCTCAGTGGGGCTGTTTAACATAAATTTTCACGTGACGTCATTTGCACGTCACCCCTAGCCTACTTACCTAATGTTAATGCGATAGCAGCTGGGTGGGGCTGTCTTTAATAAATTTTCATGTGACGTCATTTACGCGTCACCCCTAACCTGCTTACCTAATGTGAATGCGATAACAGCTGGGTGGGGGTGTCTAGAATAAATTTTCACGTGATGTCATTTGTGCGTCACACTTAGCCTGCTTACTTAATGTGAATGCAATAGCAGCTGGGTGGGGGTGTCTGAAAGATATTAATCTGACGTCATTTGCGCGTCCTCCCTAGCCTGCTCACCGAATGTTAATGCGATAACACCTTGGTGGGGGTGTCTAAAAGAAATTTTCACGTGACGTCATTTGTGCGTCACCCTTCACCAGCTTACCTAATGTGAATGCGATAACATCTGGGTCGGGGTGTCTAAAAAAATGTGCCCGTAAAATCATTTGCGCGTCACCCTTAACCTGCTTACGTAATGTAGATGCGTTAACCTCTGGGTGGGGGTGTCTAAAAAAATGTGCACGTGACATCATTTGCGCGTCACCCCTAGCCTGCTTACCTAATGTTAATGCGATAACACCTTGGTGGGGGTGTCTAAAAGAAATTTTCACGTGACGTCATTTGTGCGTCACCCCTGGCCTGCTTAGCAAATTTATGTCGTGCGCTACTTAGGTCCCGAGCCAAGTATGAACCTTGCTGGAAATGGTGCTATTTCGTTTCATAGCTGGGCATATGTCTTGCGCTCAGCTATGTTTATCGCTCCCCTCGTTTTTATGGTGCTTACTTCTAAATTTCTTGACCTTGGTCAGTACAACATTTAATTGCTAAGCAATGGTCAGTTCGATTACAGTGAAAAAACAATACAGACCTGCCAGCTCGCATTTGTGATTGTTTTAAAAAAGTTCTAAGACAATAGTGCAAACGGTTTGACCTGTAGCGTGGGGCCAACAGACGGACAGACGGACGGACAGACGGACATGACCATTTCATTAGATGCTTGCTCAGCATCTAAAAATGATACATACAATTATTTTTTCATGCATTAAAATATATAATTATACGTTATATATTACCAGCAATGGTGATTCTATCGTAAAAAGCCAATTGAAATATGCGATTGCATATTTCAATTCGACATAGTGCACCGGCGAAATAAAGAAAATATATTAATACAGGTATTATTGCTGACGATAAAGATATACAAAATAAATTGTGCTGTTAAGTATAGTAAATAAATTAAGTTATTCAATTTAAACTATTAGGTGCATCCCATGACATTTTTAGTTACTTTAGTTAAGCCAAATTTTAAAAAGATTTATACTAACGGTCACGGTCATGACCGTGGTATAAACTTGCCCTACCACATTGGATAAGGTTGCGGGCCGTTTGCAAGTCTTGGGATCTGCTGAAATAATGCTTGCGTATTCACATGCACTTTAACTAATGTGCATTATTCTTTAGTAGGCCGCAGCACATCGGTTAGGGGTCGGACATAATGAGGCCACTTACGTCGAGGGTGGGTCACTTAAAAATAGATGACACCCTATGTAAAAATAGCCATTTGCATAATGCTTAAATGGGTGTGTCTATAAATTCGGTAACGTTGTGTGGCGCCATTTGTGTGCAGCTCCTTAGCATGCAGCAGCAGTTCGGTTAGGATGTAGCAACAGTTCGGTTAGCATGCAGCAGCAATTCGGTTAGCATGCAGCAGCAGTTCGGTTAGGATGTAGCAGCAGTTCGGTTAGCATGCAGCAGCAATTCGGTTAGCATGCAGCAGCAATTCGGTTAGCATGCAGCAGCAGTTCGGTTAGGATGTAGCAGCAGTTCGGTTAGCATGCAGCAGCAATTCGGTTAGCATGCAGCAGCAGTTCCGTTAGGATGTAGCAGCAGTTCGGTTAGCATGCAGCAGCAGTTCGGTTAGCATGCAGCAGCAGTTCGGTTAGCATGCAGCAGCAGTTCGGTTAGGATGTAGCAGCAATTCGGTTAGCATGCAGCAGCAGTTCGGTTAGGATGTAGCAGCAGTTCAGTTAGCATGCAGGAGCAATTCGGTTAGCATGCAGCAGCAGTTCGGTTAGGATGTAGCAGCAGTTCGGTTAGCATGCAGCAGCAGTTCGGTTAGCATGCAGCAGCAGTTCAGTTAGGATGTAGCAGCAGTTCGGTTAGCATGCAGCAGCAGTTCGGTTAGGATGTAGCAGCAGTTCGGTTAGCATGCAGCAGCAGTTCGGTTAGCATGTAGCAGCAGTTCGGTTAGCATGCAGCAGCAGTTCGGTTAGGATGTAGCAGCAGTTCGGTTAGCATGCAGCAGCAATTCGGTTAGGATGTAGCAGCAGTTCGGTTAGCATGCAGCAGCAATTCGGTTAGCATGCAGCAGCAGTTCGGTTAGCATGCAGCAGCAGTTCAGTTAGGATGTAGCAGCAGTTCGGTTAGCATGCAGCAGCAGTTCGGTTAGCATGCAGCAGCAGTTCGGTTAGCATGCAGCAGCAGTTCAGTTAGGATGTAGCAGCAGTTCGGTTAGCATGCAGCAGCAGTTCGGTTAGGATGTAGCAGCAGTTCGGTTAGCATGCAGCAGCAGTTTGGTTAGCATGCAGCAGCAGTTCAGTTAGGATGTAGCAGCAGTTTGGTTAGCATGCAGCAGCAGTTCGGTTAGGATGTAGCAGCAGTTCGGTTAGCATGCAGCAGCAGTTCGGTTAGGATGTAGCAGCAGTTCGGTTAGCATGCAGCAGCAATTCGGTTAGCATGCAGCAGCAGTTCGGTTAGGATGTAGCAGCAGTTCGGTTAGGATGTAGCAGCAGTTCGGTTAGCATGCAGCAGCAGTTCGGTTAGCATGCAGCAGCAGTTCAGTTAGGATGTAGCAGCAGTTCAGTTAGCATGCAGCAGCAGTTCGGTTAGGATGTAGCAGCAGTTCGGTTAGCATGCAGCAGCAGTTCGGTTAGCATGCAGCAGCAGTTTGGTTAGGATGTAGCAGCAGTTCGGTTAGCATGCAGCAGCAGTTCGGTTATTACGGCAGCAGCAGTTCTGATATGCTCGGTAGCAGCAGTTCTGATACGCACGGCAGCAGCAACTGCACGCAACTAAGCCGTTTCACTCTGCTAACTCTTATCCAATTTCTCTACTACCAATTCAGCAGCAGCTGCTGCACCGGCCGTTTTAACAGAGTAGCTGCTAGAAAATAACAGAGCTGCTGCTAATTCGTCACTATTTTTCTTAGCGTGTGGACAGCGGATGAGTATAATAATAATAATGCGTTGTGTTATGTGGATGTCGATTCGGTACGTAGTATGCTTCATCGAGTGCAAGCAACGCAGTAGTAGTAGTCGGATCTCTATTTCTTTCCTGTAGGGTATTAGTATAAAATATTATTTTTTTGTTCAGATAAGCAAATGCAAATATTTTTCCATTTCATGTCCAGGAATGGAGAGATAATATGGAAGATATCTATACCATTCGTAATAGTAATAGTATAGTGGAGTAGCGGAATGGATCGTAACACTGAAAATATATTATGTGCCATACTGAATCTGTCATGTCTTGTTGTCAAAATGGAATTGGAATGGGAGTACGGATCCCGATACGCCGACGATGCCCTAATGTCATCAGCGTCAACCTTAGCGTGAATTAAAAGTATTCATAAAGCAGAACAAGAACCTGGCTAGTTATAAGCTCATCTATTCATCTTCATATTATGCACATACAATAATAATAATACAATCAGCACACACTCCATAGGCCAATAACTCTTATCTCTTGAAAGCGGACAGCTCATGGAATTCATAAAAGTAGAGACAGATGCACGGTCCTATGTCCCATGTCCGAATGCACTTTGTACGAAAGTCTTTTGTACGAATGCGTGTTTTGTCCGAAAGCTTCATGTACGAAGTGTTCTATGACCGAAAGCTTTATGTACGAAGTGCTCTATGACCGAAAGCTTTATGTACGAAGCGCTCTATGACCGAAAGCTTTATGTACGAAGAGCTCCATGACCGAAAGCTTTATGTACGAAGAGCTCCATGACCGAAAGCTATGTGTACGAAGAGCTTTACAGTGGCGTACCTGGGGGGGGATGCCCGGGTGCCTGGGCATCCCCCGAAATTTTTGAATTTACACTAGGTATTATTCATTCTTTGGGAATGCATCTATTCATTAAAATAATTTTTTCGCAATTGTGAAGTCTCTATTGTTCAAATAGTTACTTGCATTTTATGAGTACATAATAATTTTACATTTTTGTTTATCGAGTATTATTTAAGAAAAGAACACGAGGTAAAACCCTTGTTTAAAGTTAGCCCTACAAAAAAATTGAGGTAGGTATAAGTTTTAGCAGGAGCATTAAACTATCATATTGTCGTTTAAGAACCAAAATGACCCATATCTATTTTAAGCTAAAGACCAAATCCACTGTTTACAAAAATATTGCAAAATGTATCTCAAAAGCACTTAAATAGAACATTTTCGAATTTTTAAATACAAATTAAAAATATTTTGCACTTTTCAAACATATGCAAATATAACATTTTGGAATTTTTTAAAACATGCAAATAAAACATTTTAAACTTTTTAAAAATATGCAAACAAAATATTTTAAACATTTAAAAACAATTGCATGAGTAGAACATTTTTTACCTTTAAAAAAAATTTAAATAAATGATAATTTCGTATTTTCCCACAAACACTTAAAAGACGTCGCATAGTTTAGTGGTGTTATTTATCTCGCAGTAAATAACCTACGGACTAACTTACTATGCACGTCGGACATAGAGACTTCGTACACAATGCACGTCGGACATAGAGACTTCGGACACAATGCACGTCGGACATAGAGACTATGAACACAATGCACGTCGGACATAGAGACTTCGGACACAATGCACGTCGGACATAGAGACTTCGAACACAATGCACGTCGGACATAGAGACTTTGTACACAATGCACGTCGGACATAGAGACTTCGGACACAATGCACGTCGGACATAGAGACTTCGGACACAATGCACGTCGGACATAGAGACTATGAACACAATGCACGTCGGACATAGAGACTTCGGACACAATGCACGTCGGACATAGATACTTCGTACACCGTGCACACACTTTCGGACAACGAACTTCGTACAAAAGACTTTCGTACAAAGTGCATTTGGACTTGGGACGTGAGACCCAGATGCACATGAGTCAGAGTCAGAAACATTATTTGTTCAATATTCTAAATACAAAATGACTACAAACCTTATTTTATATTGGGCTCAAAACTGTAGACAAGAGGATCTAAAGTATTCCAGGACTGTCGATGATGTGATCATTAAAAATGAAAATAGACAAGGACGATCATCCACACAATTCTAAAATAAAATAACAAGTTTTATTAGCCGTACTATTATTCAAGGTATAAACTATTTATTTTGTCATTCACAAAAAGTTGTTGATGACTCTCTCACGAGTTTCACTATTTGTATCAAGATGTTCAAACGCAACACTCAAGGATTATTTTTCGTTGACAATACTATGTCAGTACTGTGCAATATTAAAAAAATCCGGCGCTTCGCGCCGGATTTGCGTGACGGGGGCTAGAAGTAGATGCTGAGCTCACAACGCATATTGGCTGTACTAAAAGTAAAACACTATTGTATTAACGATCAAATCACAACAGCGTCTAACTCTTTTTCTGCCTTTTTCACTCTTTCCTATTTTAATAAAAACTATGTATGTATGTAAGTATTTATGTATTGTGGACACAAGACCTAGAGTCCCCTGCAAGGGTTGGCTCGTCCAAAGAGCAGGTACTCAGTCTTCCTGATATTCCTTGGTTAAGGATGAACTTGTTGTTGGGACGGTTCAACCCTTCCAGGGGACTCTAGGTCTTGCGTGTACAATACGTATGTATGTATGTATGTATGTATGTATGTTTGTACGCATGTATGAATGTATGTACGTATGTGTATGTATGTACGCTTTTAGTATGTACGTATGTGTGTCTGCGTGTTTGTATGTATATATGTATGAGATTGTTGACCGTAAATTCACCTACACTAACGAATCTGGAAAGTTATACCTTAGACTGATGTAACCAGTGGGAATCTTGCCGGTATGAATTATACAGTTAAAAGTGGTATGAGTTTAATTTGTAGATTGTAGAGAAACACGCAGTATCGATGGGTCTAGTAAATGCTAAAGAATTATATTAAAATGCTTAAAACTTCCGATTGCAACTATATACATATTGCCGATGAAGATGAAAGCATTGCTAACGTATATAACTTGATCGAATTTCCCAAATTTTTTGGTTCTTTCTCCAAATATATAGGAGTCACCCAGAGAGAAAAACTCTAGAGTCAGCTTCAGCTCCGTGGAGCCATTGTTAATTCCGAACCGATTCCCATCCTTCCTTCCTCTTGGACTTGTACGTAGCTGAGACTGAGCTACTACACTAAATACAGCTCAACAACCCAAGGAAATCCAATGCCAATGCCAATGCCAATTCCGAACCCAACTAACCGTTATTTTACTTACTAACTTACAACTACTTACAAACCAATCAATCTTGCTACATTCCCTCATGGTCTCAGCAGCGCAGAGAGAAAGAGAGAGAGAAAAAAAATACGACTTCACGTGATTCACGTCCTCCAGTATCAATGACAAGATAATGTCATTCATCTACGCGTTATTCCAGAGCAGAGACAGCCAGACAATGTGTTTTCCTATCCAGCCATAAAGTATTATCTATTTGCCCATGTACACCCTAGCCAAGGTTAATTGTGCGTTTAGAGCCTATCTCACATCTTCCCCGTACGCACAAATTGACGCTCGAGTCGGAGTCTGAGTCTGGCTGGAGAATGGAGAACCAACTCACTGTCTCCCGTTGCCAACACTTAGCACTATCTGACCCTGTAGTTTCCTATACCCAGCTTCAATTTTATCCCACCCACCGCATTCCACATTATCACTGAGCCCATACAAAAGAAACAAGGCAAACAGAGACGCTCAGAGGCTCAGACTGTGTACTTACATTGCAATGTAACGTGTGGAGACATTTTGACCAGACGATCCGTCCGTAGTAAGTATAGGGATAGACGTAGACAGCCTTCGTACAGCTACAAATTAATACCCCATTTAAGTTCTACTATGTATGTAATTATGCATGTCTAATGTCTAATAATAGGAGCATTACGAGGGGCGAACATGAGCAAGAAGATCCTTAACCCAGTCATTGTAAATATTCAAAGCGTTTCAGTGTGACTCGAC
This sequence comes from Dicyrtomina minuta, assembly GCA_949802685.1. Lineage (NCBI taxonomy): Eukaryota > Metazoa > Arthropoda > Collembola > Symphypleona > Dicyrtomidae > Dicyrtomina > Dicyrtomina minuta. The sequence goes on along the minus strand of CATKUY010000411.1, from coordinate 127,686 downwards.
TCGTACTACTCATGCTACAATAAAACCCATAAAGGCAGAAGACTCACTCAACTGACATGACAAAAGTGATTCCGTTTATATTCATATTTGACAAGGGCCCTGAGCATATTATATTATATTACCGGGCTCCAGCACAGTACGTAAGTACCTAGGTACCTACATATTATGCAATCTTCAGAACTCAAGACAGACCCGCGAGTACATGCTATTTATCAGGATGAGAGAGTCGGGAAATCAGGACTATCAAAATATTCATCCAACTCAAACTTTATTCAAAGTTAAATCCATCCAACTTTTTATTGCCTCCCATATTAACTCTTTATCCTTTTCTGAGTGTACAATTAATGAGCAACTCCTATTACTTTAGCAGCAAATAAAACCCGAGGCTCTAAAGTCCCACGCACGCTCACAAAGTGAGTCAAACAGGGAACCATCACGAGTTATAGGCAGGTACCTCACATTAGATTTATACCAACCATATTTTAGTGAACGAGTCAAACTGTCAAATTGAAACTCAAATAAGAGGAGACACAATAGCAAGCGCTTACTACACAATACAGATATTGACACAATGAAATTAAATAGAGCCTGACAATGAGCTAAAAATTTGCATAATTAATGAAAATACTATAAAACTAAAATACCAACACGTTTATTTTACTTTGATAATACTGATGGATACCATGAATATGAGTCATCAATACAGGGTGACACAGTGACAGGCCTATAGAGTCTCCTGAGCCAGCAAGCACCGGTACCAGTATCAGTATCAGTATCAGTATCAGTACCAGTGCAGTAGTAGTACCACCAGTATCAGTATTGGAACCAGTGCCAGTTTAAGTTAATTAATTTGTAGACACACAACCTTCACTCTGTTCCAATGTCCCGCGAAGAAGTTAATTAATGCAGAAAGGCACCCGCTCCTCAACTCTAGACAAATACCAAACAGGGACTTGCTACACGAACACACGTAAGGTACCTACCAATGGAGGTAGGTAGGTAGGGAAGACGGCGAAATAAGTTTAGGAAAATACGTGTGAGGCGAGATAGGCGGAAAGTTTATTCATGTCCACATCCCTGTCAACGTGGGTAAGCTATAAAACTAATTGGGAAACAGCTAAAAGAACAACACACAAGTAACTTTGAAAGCTTGTAAATCCTTCTCACAGAGACAGAGCTCAAGTAATAGGGAAGTCATATTATGTAGCTCGGTAGTCACATATCAAAGTCATTATAGTCATGAGAATGTTTGAATATTAAATCTACATTTTGACTTTTAAAATAGAAAATCTAGTCATTAGAAAAACTCTTAATATACCTACGTACATCAAAGCTGGGAAAAATAAAACCTTACTCACTTCTTACCTTACATTTTTCGCTCAAAAAAGTCCTTACTGACATCTTACTTTTGTTTAAAATATCTTACCTACATCTTACTTTTCTAAAAAAAATTACCTTACTTTATTTCTTACTTTTTGAAAAAAAATCTTACCTATATCTTACTTTTCCCACAAACTTAATATATTTAAAATTAAAAAAGCTTATTTTTGACGTTTTCAAAGCAATCTTACTTAAAAATTAGCTTAATAATGATCAAAATGTATAGTAAAAAATCAAGTTGGAAAAAAAAATACTGTCTTTTATCAGAAATTTTATTTCTTAAAATTTGCACAGCCGAAATATTAAACCATTAATATTAACTAATGTTATTGTATATCGTAAAATTATTGCAATAATATATAGTGCTGGTAAGAACGCGGTAAGGAATTTTTTTTTCCTTATTTTATTTTTTCCTTACCTACCCCTTACCTTACTTTTTCGGCTAAATTTCTTACCTTACCTACTTTGTAAGCTTACTTTGTGGGTAAGGTCCCACCTTTGACCTACATACGACATACATATCCTACATAATATACCTTTAATTTATAATTTCATCAAGAACTTTTCACCACGACCACTATGCAGACTGCAGTAGTGCCGAATTTACACGTATGTAATAATTACATATGAAAATGTAAAATTAAAACGTTTCTCCACACACTAAACAAATAGAGAGGGAGAGAGTGTCGTGCATAGAGCTCATGTATATGAAGGAGAAGGACAACAACTGTAAGGAAAATTACATATTTCATTCCCATCTTTATGTCACAGTCACAGTCACGGAAAAGTTAAATCTTTCACTCAAATTCTAAAAGTCACTTTTAGACATTTCTTTTTTTTTTGGCGCGTTCATATGTATGTACCTACATGCTGTATTCTATATACATTTAATGTGTAACCTTAATTTTTTTTCTTCAGAATTTGAATTTACACTACTCAAAAAGAAATCCCCCAGCAGCCCATTTCAAGTAAAATTCTTGAATATATTATGATGCTATATATACTAAAAAGAATTTTTTTTTGTAGAGTAGGTAGTTTAAGAGTGGCTGTTGAACAAGACGGACTAAAATAGCATTTAAATCAGAAAAAATGTAAAATACCATTGGGACAAAGTATGCACCAGTGACTCATTGCATTACAGCAGAGTAGAAAGTTGGAGACGACGACGACGACGGAGGTATGTAGGTACATATAAGTAGGGAGGCACACTAGTTATTACTATTAACCGGTCCAGTAAAAGTTGATCAGGATTCTGTGAATGTGAGTCCACGTCCAAGCTCCAAGTCAAAACTTTAGAAGGGAACTCGACACTCATGTAAACTACTCGACATATATATAAAACTTCACGCTCGTTAAGCGAGACAATTTTTATTCATTTCTCGTCTGGGCACTTGAGATTTATTTCACTTATCATAACTCCACTATACTCTCTGTATCTACATAATATTATACAAATGGCAACAGGTCGTTTTGCGTAATGCCTAAATTAAAGTTATAGTATAAGGGTAGTCTGCAATGGGCCCATTAGTGGCCTGAGCGGCATCTCGCATAGTCAATTATACTGTGGGAGATCCCTTCAAATACAATACAAAAAACAATATACAAGAGAGTCCATATGTATATGGAAGCACTCACTCAGTCATACCCTTCTGAGCATCAATCACACTAAAATATAATGTTTAAGGTAGGTATATTCTATATCCTTTGCTACTATGGGCTACATGTATACCTACACCTACACCTACCTTATAATTCTATCCTCCAAATCCCCATTTCCAACTCTAAAAGTCTCACCAATGGCAAAATAGTAATTATACGGACAGAGCGAGACAGCAAGGTTAAAGCAAAAGAATCTTATTACAAGTCCCTACGAGTTATTTCTTATTTATTACCCTTGTTTTATTTATGCACATTCTTGTTTCATAATATATCCTTACGGCAGGCCACTTACGATAATACAGCAACAGCAACGAAAACTTTGAAAACGACCACGACGACGACCAAGACTTTAACGTGCCAACGAAGCAGCGCCCAAACCAATAAACTCCTTCATTCCCCGTGTGTAAAAAAAAAGCTTAAGAAACAATTAAATGAGAGGCTCATATATATATATTGTAACTCTGGGCTCCATCACACTCACACCTGCGACGACGACAGCCTCAAAAGTCAAAACGAAAATCATATAGCCTCACCCGCGAGACGACGAGAGTCGTTTTGATGAGAGGGCAGTCAAGACTTCATATTTGGAGTCCACACCAGAACATCAGAGAGATAAATAAACAGCACATTCCCAATTTCAATTTCCATCCCCATTCAATATGAGCAATACAAAATACACAAGCTATCATGTACACTCACTCACAATTCACAACACACAGTCACAGTCCATATAACGTCCCTGTAATAATACAACTACAAACTTCAACAGCAACAACAATGGACCATGAACATGTCCACCGTTAAGATACGTATTTATAGCGTTTATCTCAAAGTTCTCAGACTTTCAGAGTCAGCAATCTCTAAAAGATGAATATAGTAAAAGGAAACGATGCACTATGGTTTCTGTACAAAAATTTCGGAATAATAAGGGAATTTTTGAAAATATTGAAACTTTGCGCAGAACTTCAATTTATTTTTTAAACTACTTGCCACGTGTGTTATAGTTGCTTGTGAAATGTTTTTGAATTTGCGTAGCCTGTTTCCCGCCACCAATTTTTTGAAATAAATAATTTAGCATTACCTAAACGGGGAAACTTGCATTTTTCACTCAAATAGTTCCACGCTAGTTTTTATTGAAATTCCTAAATTTTATACTTGCTACACAGTAAAAAGAATGCTCTTTCACGTGGCGTCTCGGAAATTCGTTCAAAATTAAAAAATAGTAAGTATAATGGTCGCCCCATATTCCACATAATTGCAAAAATGCATTATGCTCTCGCTTCGCTCAGCAGGGCACTGCTGAGCGCAAACAGGTGTAGTTGTCAGTTTGTGCTACGTGATACTAATATATCTTTAAGTGATGGTCAAAATGAAATATAAATCGATTTGTGCTGATTTTCACTCTGACCTTATTTAACTATTGAAGATATAATTTAAATATTGTTACGTAATAATGTAGGTCAATAGTTAAGAATTCGATCCTGCACAAGATTTATTAAATTAACAGCTTTTGAAACTAAAATTATTGAAATCAAATACCAGAATAAGGTACTCAACTGCGTTGCAGTGACAGTAGGCAGTAACACGTAGTTCCAACTGACAACTATACCTGTTAGCGCCCAGCAGTGCCCTGCTAGAGCGAAGCGAGAGCATAATGCTTTTTTGCAATTATGTGGAATATAGGTCGACCATTATACTTGCTATTTTTTAATTTTGAACTTTCCGAGACGTCACGTGAAAAAGCATTCTTTTTACAGTGTAGCAGGTATAAAATTTAGAAATTTCGATGAAAACCGGCGTGGAACTATTTGAGTGAGAAATGCATGTTTCCCCGTTTAGACAATGCTAAATTATTTATTTAAAAAAATTGGTGGCGGGAAACAGGCTACGCAAATTTAAAAAAATTTCACAAACAACTATAACACATGTTGGCAAGTGGTTAAAAAAATAAATTGAAGTTCTGTGCAAAGTTTCAATATTTTCAAAAATTTCCTTATTATTCCGAAATTTCTGTTCAGAGACTATAGTGCGATGGATGGACGAGTGGATCAGAAAATCAGAATGGCTATCGCATCATTTCAAGTCAATTTAGTTTTTCACCCTCCAATCCGTCTGCCCCTCCAATAGTTACACCACATCACATATCTGTACTACAGTTTTCCGCTCTCCGAATTTTGAGACAGGGATATCTTTATAACTACTGTTAATACCAACTGAACCCATCCTACAGGGACTACTACTACTACTGCATTATGCCCTAATAAATGGGTTATAAATCTATCACGAGATTAGTCACAAGTGTAAATCTGAAAGGCGTAAATGGTAAATATGAGACCAAAACTACACCGTAAATATGTACCGTAAAGCTTCTAATAGAAGCCGGGTCTCTAATAGACGCCGGGTCTCTAATAGACGCCTGGGTTTTCCCATAAGCGGCAATGTTAATTTTTGCAGCTCAAACTTGGCATTTTCAATAGACGCCGGGGGCTTCTATTAGAAGCTTTACGGTACCTTAAAAAGTATACTACCATCAGTGTTTCGATTTGGGCATTTAAGTTACTCGTGAAAAGCAATCATTTACTGTGTAGCGGGAGCTATCGAAGAATCCAAGCCATTAACTTTATTACCGCTTGTTGCGTCCCGTCGTACGGAGGTGATCAAATTTACTGTCGGATCGGATGTCAAAATTCGTAAATGAAGGACCAGCTTATTTAAAAGCACAATATGAATGAATCTCAAAGTGCACAGGTTATGTCTATGCCAATAATGTCAGTGACCAACTCAGTCACTGGAGTCACACTCACACACGCAATGCCAGTTTTTGTATAATTGGATTATATTTATTATAAATCACAAAAGATTCACAGTATTACTTTTAGTAACAACAATAGAATTAGGAAAATATCAAAAACTAATATTTTCAGTCAAATTAAATTAGACTACAGGAGAAAATATAGGGCCTGACTGCTCCCTTCGCTATTTCCTGTGTAACTGCCTTCGTCCACTCTCCCCTTGTTCCTTCTCTAACACATTGTAAATGGAAACGTTTGAAATAATTACGTTTTGCAATTCCTCAATCCTAATGCCTTCGGTCCCATAACGTAGACCATTACCATACATATACATACCTAGCTCGATGGTTCTAGATGTAGAATTAAATTCTCTACAATATGCGCGTTTAACATTGGTAATAGAAATGGCGCTTGCATAATTTATATGTAAGTAACTGTGACAACAATAAAAACGTATAAATGAATCAATGAATGTTTTATAAATATATATATAATTTAAAAACTAACAAAAGCGTTTTAACGCCAATTAGGGGTTTGATGCAGAATTTTCTGCTCTATAACATATCCAAAATTCAAGAAAATCGACGAAAAAAGTCAAATGGTAGGCTAGAATTATTATGAACTATAACGTAGAAAAAAAGTATATCAGATGATAATTATTTCTTCTTTCCTTCTTGTGGACTCGACAACATTCCCCGCAACGGTAAGAGATCCCTGTCATCCTTATCCAAACCTTCTTTAATGGCGAGAACCCATACCTTGGCAACAGGTCTTCGATAGATGCCTTGCGATGTTTTCACTTCCACTACACGAACCTGTCCATCTTGTCCAGGATACACCGCAACAACTATCGCTCGGAGCCACGTATTCTCAATCTCAAATTCTGATCCACAATAAGAACCAGATCATCTATCTTTATAGGCTTAGCCGGCCGGTGCCACTTGGTACGGCGAGTTAGAGTTAGTAAGTACTCATCAATCCATCGCTTCCAAAAATGATCTGCCAAGCGTTGAGATATCCTCCACTGGCGGCAAAGGCAAAGATCGTCGTCATCAAAGATTCGGGGGGTGTCAGACGCTTCTTCATTTGAAGAGGCTAGCAAAAAGTGATTAGGAGTCAGACTTTTAGGATCATAGTGACCATCATAGGCCCAAAATAGTCAACACCAGTATTTGTGAATGGATGCACGTGCGGAGTCAGCCGACATTCCGAAAGAATTCCCATTTCAGGCACAATTGGTTGAGACCGCTTTAATCAGCATATAAGACAACAACTCCAAGTACTACGAACAGCTTGGCGAAGGTTGACTACCCAGTACTTTTGTCTGACTTTATTAAACACAGTATCTTGACCATGATGCCCAACCATGCGATGGTAATAATCGAGCAGTATGCGAGTAAACAAGTGGTTATTATCCAAAATAACTGGTTGCTTGACCACATTATCCACTATGGTTGTGCGATTAATTCTTCCACTGAGGCGAATAATTCCTTTGCTGTCAAGAATCGGAGATAGTTGAGCAAGCTTGCTTTTGACCGACATTTCCCTTCCTTCACATAGTAGTTTGTACTCACTTGGCAACATTTCTTTCTGAACATTCTTGATCCAGGTTAATTCGGCTGAATCCAATTTATCTGGTTCAGGGTACGGCGGAGAATTGACCGATTTCTTTTGGGACCTTAAATAGAATCTACTCACAAATCGCTTTATCTATGCTGTCACTCGAATAAGGCGTGTCCAAGATGAGTAGTGAGCGATTTCCAGAAGGCACGTAGCAGTGCAATTCACTACTGCCACGAAATCATTCTTCAGCTCATCGTCACTGCCCATCTTCTCAGAACTTCTCCAATTCTCTTCTTTGGGCCAAGCTTCTTTATGGGACTGCAAGAAACCAGGACCACGTAACCAACGACTGTCTTGCCCAAACTCTGACTTTTTCTGGTCTCGCGTAGCTTCGTCGGCCACGTTAAGGCCTGAAGGTACGTAGTGCCACTGTGTCACGTCAGTAAGTTCTGATATTTCACCAACTCGGTGAGAAACAAAGGTCTTAAATCGACGAGCGTCCGACCTAATCCATCCAAGAACGGTTTTAGAATCCGTCCAGAAATGCACCTCAATAACTTGTATGTCATGACCTTTTAAAATTGAAGCCGAAAGCCGACTGGCCATTAGAGCACCTTGAAGCTCCAACCTTGAAACTGACATGGGTTTCAATGGAGCAACCCTTGTTTTTGCAGTAACAAAAGATGTCTGAACTTTATTCCCAGCTTCCATGCAAGAATACGCAACCGATGCGAAGGCTCTCATACTTGCATCACAAAATATGTGAAGCTAAATTTTCTTCTCATAGAACCCAAATTTGCTGTTGAAATAACATCTGGAAATTCTAAAACTTGCAATAGATTTTAAGTCCAATAGCCAGCAGCTCCATTTCTTAAACACTTCATCCGTCACTTTATCATCCCAGCATGTGCCAGATCGCCAAATTTCTTGTAAAATAATTTTGCCCTTAATCACAAAACAAGCGAGAAATCCCAAAGGGTCTAATATTGACATGACTAAAGTTAGTACTTTCCTTTTTGTTGAGCGGGGGTTCCCATTCAAAACTCTAGGATAAACTTTATAAAAATTAGGAACAAACAAAAACAAATCTAGATTAGGATCCCATCTTAGTCCAAGCACTCTTTCTACTGGCATTTCCGTTTCTGGACTTAAGTCCTTAACTCCACTGGATCTTAAATTAATTAGTATGGATTTCAAGACTTTTGTATTGCTACACATCCAGTTGCGTATACCAAAACCTCCTCGCCGGTGGACTTCAATAACATCACTTATCTTCTTGCAAGCTTCTTCAACAGTGTCGGCACTATCTGGATAATCGTCGACATAATGTCCTTTGACAATAGCTGTAGCTGCCTCTGGAAATTGAGAACGAAATTGTTTGGCATTCAAATTCTTCACAAACTGGGCCGACGCAAGTGAACAGGCCGCACTAAAGGTCATAACCTGCATAACGTAAACTTCAGGTTCCTTGGTTCGATCCCGTCCTCTCCACAGAAACCGTTGGGCTTGCTGGTCTTTAGGGATAACCTTTACCATGTGGAACATTTCACCAATGTCGCCAATAAATCCAATCTTCTGCCGTCGGAATCGATAAAGCACAGAAGGTAATGGCTGCAAATAATCTATACCAGTGTACAAAGCGTCATTAAGACAGACTCCTCGTGATTTAAAGGCTGCATCGAAAACAAGGCGGAATTTTCCAGGCTTGTTATGGTTCCACACTTCAAAGTGGGGCAAGTACCAAGTCCGCGGAGACACTACTGTCAATTCTTCAGGACTGAGTTTTCGAATAAATCCTTTCTTTATGTAATCTTCTATCTTTTTACAGTAAAGTTTTGAAAACTCCAAATTTCGGTCCATTTTCTTCTCGATGGAATTTAAACGATGCGTTGCTTGCACTTTGCTTTCCGGAAGACAAACATTTACATTGCGCCATAGCAAACCAGTTTCGAATCTATCACCATTTCTCTTGGTCGTTTTTTGTAAGATCACTTCAGAAAGCCGATCTTTCCTCGACCGAGATCCTTCTGTTACAACCCGAACTCCAAATGTTTCAGTACTAAAAAAATCTTTCACGAGATGATGCAAGGAGTCTTCTTTCTCATAGTGAATGTGAAATGAGAAGTGATGGCTCCAAGAGTGAAAAAAAATTCATATTTCCAAAGTACCAATGCAAATTTAAATTCCATGCCACTGAATGTCTGTGTACCTTTTATTTATGGCATTGACATTAAATAAGAAAGTACAAGATCAAATAAACGAAAATGCAGATGTTAGGATCTAGTCTGCAACATAAGATTATGCACGTTAGATATATGTAGCAAATGAATATAAGCGCTTATGTGTACACCCACTCGTCCACTCACAAACAATCATCTGTAAAAATAACAAAGAGCATTTCTCCCACCACTGCATCGCCATCCTCAAGGAGCCCGCTGCAACTGCCAACAAAGTCAAAGTCAAATAGTGTCACCTGATTGTGAGAAAAATAAGCTGGCGCCACAACGATCCCATTGTAATTGAACTTCCGCACAAACTCCAGACACCCTTATTGTTGATGTTAGTACTTAGGGGTGCGTATCAAAAATACGAACAGGCATTACATAACTCAAGTTCCTACATGCATTAGTTGCATCAATACCTTGCCAATACTGATATGGGCCTTAGTATACATCACAATTTATTTTTAAAAATAAAACAAAGACGAATAACGATAAGACAGTACAAGCAGTTAGAGCATAGCTATCTATAGCCGTTGCCATTATTTCTGACAATTAATTCTTTCAATTGGATTCTTTCATCATGCAAAGGACGTAAAAGACAAAACAATTTTTGTTTTGCTATCACATGACCAACACATTACTTTTTTAATGATACATTCCACGGCTTCCACCTCCGGTCCGTGTCTGCCCGCATCTAAAAGTATCCCTTTATAAATTATTCGCAGAATGTGCAAAACTACACGCGGCTATACTTAAAAGTTCGCTAATGTTTTAAATGGATATCTAAAGTAGTACATACATGGGAAAATGACAAATGCAAATCTATTTGTTATGGCAGCTAAAGAGCCGCCTAATGCACCTATATTGGTCCGTACATGCAAAGGTAGGTATATGTATTATTTTCATACTAGAAGTAAAGCCCACCTGCCTACGGCAGGACCACCCCGAGGGTGGAGGCGGCCAGACGGAGAAAAGTAAGGCGCATGGCAAGTGTTTTTGCTTAATTTACAGTTCAGGCAGTACGCATGAGAAACCCGGCTTGGTGGTTTGACGATGCTACGGCATGGTCATACCGCTGAGTCGGGCCAGCCGGTCACGCTCAGGATTGGAGTTGGCGTTGGTGATTTTCCTGGCTGAGGGGTGGGGGGAGCAAAAGGGTGCTGTGGAGAACTGAAGTGAGTGGGTGCTTTCCATGCATTTATCTGCGACAGTTTTACTGTCTGACAGAGATGTTGGATGGCTTAATGTAGGTACCTACTGCCTCTCACTGTATGTTTCATATAGTTTAATACATGCATGCCCACTCTCTCTGCTCTGTAGCTACAGGGGTTACCATCTAATAACTTTCGCATTTGAGTTGTGGCTGGTGGGTGTTGAGTACTAGCGGATCCCTTTCTCTTCTTGACTTGGCGGCTCAAGATGATTTAGTGGAGTTACCAGTGCTCGATCCCTCTGCAGTTGCAGGAATTCTTGACGATGTTACATCTCCTGTCGAGGAGTATAATCCAATCGCTGCCATTCGGTTGTAATTAAGTATACACTATCCATGTTTAAAAAGATAAGTATATGCGATAAGGAACTTGTGTGACATGTTCATACATGCCCACCAGTTATTCACATCGTAGAGCAACTGATTAATAGAGACATAACCGCGACGGTTCAAATTCTCTCAATAATCATACATACACAGTCCAGTGCGCATGAGAGACATTAAATACACAGAGACGGCAATATGACATAAAAAATAAAAGTTCGAAATTGCGTGACACAAATGATAAGGGGGTACAAAATGCATGGTGGCAAAGTTCTGGCAGTTGGTGCAGGTAGGCGGCAGCCAAAAGGTTATCCCGCTTTCTTTTCGAGGTGGGTTTTTGAGAGCTTGTGGTGGCTGGGGTCCAGGGGCCCTTTAGTTGTAGGAGAGGCTTGGTGGGTGGTTTTTATCAAAGACTAAGAATCTCACTGCTGCGGAGGCGTGATCAGGACAAGGCAATGGTAATGCGCCGGCTAGGGATGTCTTTCGGGGCCGTTTAGTGGACTTCTTGCGACTCGATGGCGCGGGTAATGCAAGAGGCGGTTAGAGGGCCAAGAGCGGATAGTCCTTAGTTGCCGCTGCTGCGCACAATAATTTTTCCATCCCGTCCTCCATCCCACCCATCAGTTTAGCTTCTTTAGCACGACATACTGCTTCTGCAGGCCGTGTCCGCTATACCTATGGGGGCGGCGGGCCTCCGTAGGCAGGATGCTGTAAATCTGAGATGCGTAAGTTGGATTACCTGTGAAGTGAATTAATGCGTACACAAGCAAATCAATATTTGCGTCCAGTATCGACTCGCGCTGCGTTCTATTACCTACTCTACTGTAAATGCGCAATTCTTTGTTGCCCCTTGAGGCCCCGCCGCAGCTTGCAAACACTGCTGCTATATCAGCTGCGGTGCTGATATTATACATTTGATGGTTCTCTCCTCGTTCTTTCGCAAATGGTGTTTACGGTGCGTCGTCTGTTACTTCGTATTTGACTCTTTATTGTCTTCATTGCTGTAGTATAGTCATTGACAGCACGTATTGTTGCGTCTATTTTTGCCACGATGTGGGGCCAGCATCTTTCAATTACGACTATACCCAAGCGCTGTGCCGTTGCTAGTTCGGGGTCAACAATATACAGTTAAGCATAGCGCAGCTTTATCCCTTTCCGAAGATGCGGCTTTGCGGTCACTACATGGTATAGTTGACTATGCAGGCGGACAAACGGCCCTCCTAAGGAGTTGATACTTAATAATACGGCACTGTTATATTGCCGTATAAACTTTTGAAAGTTCCACTGCATTGCATTCTTTGCAGTCTATGTACTGTTTGAGCTCACGTGGATAATCGTTTAAGAAGCCCAATTTTACTGTGTCTTTTTGACGGAATTTTGTAAATTTACGATCTCGGAGTAGTTTTTCAGCAAAATTTAAGTTCCCACAAAATACGCATTGTACGTCATTTTTTCTGAGGTCGTTTTTGGGGTGGGTATCTTCTTTTTGTATTCGTGTGTCGTGGATTTCCTCGTTTTCAGTGTCCTTGCCACAATTTCCGTCCACACTTTCTGCTTCTGCTCTTCAACCAGCTTTATCCTTGTCTTCTTCGACTACAATAGCAACATTTTGTTCCAGTATTCAAATGCCTTTTTTGTGGTCAAACACAGGGACGTTTCTTTCATGGCTGCTTTCTTTCGCTTCTGTATTATTGCTGTGTTGTTGCTATTGTCTTTTCATTTCTCCGTGTTCATTTATTGTTGTCCTTGCAATTGTTTATTACGCGCTGATCGTCAACTACGTTACTTCTTTTCCGACGCGGTATTCTCTTTGTTAAAATCCAGCTTTTCTTACATTGTGCACTTATTTTTAACTTTGCCTAACGTAAAAAGTAACCAGTCCGTTTCACCTTCGTTTTCACTCTACCACGTGGGATCACATAGATGACCCAAAAGTACACCAGACTTTTGCCGCACGGTGCGATTGCCGCTGAACTGGTCCTCCCGTGGTAGTCTGAAGGCAGTGAATGTGAGCTAATTTTTAGTTTCTCATACTTCTATTTGACTATCATGAAAAGGCGCCGATGTCCTTAAAAATAAAGGCCTGGGTTTAACCAAACATAGTTTTTAAAATATCTCAAAATACGGTTTTGGGCATAACGGAATAAATCCATTAACAGCTTTTTGCAAAAAAGAATAAATTCTTGCGCCTCAGGAATATCTGTTTTGCCTTTGGCTTCTCATGTTTGCGTCTTTTGTATGAGGCAGTTTACGGGCGTAAATATTTTTAATACGAAAGTATTTAAACGTTTCGTTCGGAGTGGTGCAACCGCCGAGGGCAATTGCGTTGAGATAACTTTTCTTTGTTAACTACCTGGTGCCGGCAGGCTAGAGGCAACTAGTCTGTAGTAAACGCCAGTTTTGCAACTGCCCTGCGTTGGATACCTTAGGCCAACGCTATGTAGCAAATGTGTTGAGAAAGCTGCCTAGGAGAAGCCGCGTAGAGGTAAACAACTTGTCGCGGCGCGGATAGTACTTGGTGGCAGCCGCCGTGTGGAGACTGTCGCGTAGCAACTGCATTGTCGATAGCTGGATTGCGGCACCTGCCTTGTGACATATGCCGGCCGGGAAGCTGGCTTGTGTCAGCTTCCCTCGCGTTAACTGGCTAGCGGATACCGTAGTAGGAACGACCGTTTTGACAACTGCTACGCGACTAACGTCTTGTAGCAAATTTCTTGCAAGCATGTAGTACAGCTGCCTTTTGGCAACTGTACAGTGGCAACCTTCTCATATCAACTGCCTTCCGGCCAACTGCATTGTAGCAGCTTTTTGAGAACTTTAAGCTGCTGCAAGGCAATTTCCATCAGGCAGTTTCTAATATGCAGCAACGGTTAAGCTGTTGCCATCTAGCGGCTGTCACCTGGCAGCTCTCAGCACGCAAGTGTCATCAGGCCGTTGCCTCTGCGAATGCTATTAGGCATATAATTTGCGGCAGTTTCTGGCTGATAATTACCACCAGGCAATAACCACAATGCAATTGTTGCAATTTACAAAATTGCCATATTGCTAGTGAAGTCTTTTACATGTCGTGTGCCAGTTGTCGTCAAGCAGTGACCGCCAGGCAGTTGCACCAATAAGGCTGGGATCAGAAAGTGCCATCCAGGCAGTTGCCATTTGACAGCTTTCATGTAGCAATAGTAATCACCCAGTAGCAACATGACAGTTGCCATGAAGCAATTACGTAGGGAGAGCTACCATCAGGCAGTTGCACCCAGGCAGTCTCCATTTTAATTTTAGCTTCAGGCACGTGCCATATTAGATAATTGCCACGTGGTAGCTACTATTTGGCAAATGTGGGCACGCAGAATTTCTCAAGCAATTCATTGCTACCATGCAATTACAATTAGGAATTCAGCGTCCAGCAGTATCTATCAGGTTGTTGCCGTAAAGAAGTTGTCATAAGGCAAAAGCTCACCATGCAGCTGCAGCTAGGCACTTACTGGAAGGCAAATGCCTCGCAGCAGTTACCTTCAAGCAGTTACAATGAAGCTCAGGCTTTAACCAATTGCCACCATGGGGTTGCCATGGGTAATAACCATTAGGTCGTTGCTGTCAAACAGTAGCCATGGGGTAGTTACTACTGAGCAGTTACATACCTCCAGAAAGTTTTCCTATAGGCCTGGAAAGATAACTCTTGCCAGATGACAGCTACATGTTGAAAAATTCGGCTTTGCTGATTAGCTCAGCCACTGTCACCATGCAGTTGTCATCAGGCAATTAACGTCAGACAGTAGCTATCAGGAAGTTGCGGTGAGGCAGTTGCCGCCAGGCAGCAGTTTAATATGCAGTTACTACCGGTCTGGTAATTCTGTAGATTATTATTCTTATAGGTGTTGCTTTGTTCATTCTGCTTGTATTGATACCTAAAGGTACAGTATTTCCTATAATATAGTACTACGAGGTATTGAGAGAAGTCTAATGAACCAAATTCCGACCTTCCAACCCGTGTATTAATACATACCCGGTTACTAATTAATTTTTTAAATTAATACTTGATTTTAATAATTTATTGTTTAGGTAAAATTAATTTTTAAAAATAATCAGTACAAGAACTACTTACTTAAATTACCCGTACTAAAGTCAAAATTAAGTTTTATATTGTACCCACGACGTACTTATTCAAATAAAAAATGGCAGTTACTTACAGTAATATAAAACAAAAAATGCAAATAACCTTGTATCGGTTGCAATGACCATGACCTATGTATAAATCCCTGTACAATTTCAGACCCGTGTAGGTTTTACATTTTGACCTCGCAGACCCGTTTACTACTACAAGCCCGTGTCCTATTACAAGCCTGTGGTCTAACATAGGAAATACAGTATTTCGGTATCTCGTGCGTTGAGCTGTTCAAAAATTTTTATGGTCGCGATTAGCCCACTTCTTTCGTGTTTTTGCGGTTTTTCACTTGGGTTTAACATTTTACCTCCTCTCAAATCTGTCATATAGGTCGTACATTATTGTGTAGGGTATCAAAATTTGCGCAATTTTTTTCTCTTTCTTTAGGTGCATGGTATTATTCTGTTTTCACACCACCAGTCTATGTTTTTGTCCCCGCCACTCCCTCTCCTTTTATCACGTTTTCCCTATAAAGCGCTACAAGCTTGGCAGTTTGTACGCAACATTTCTTCAAGTTTCTCACCTTATATGAACTCCCTAGTTCATTATGCATCTTTTGATACCTTTTAATCGTTCTTGCGTTGCGCCGTTTAAAAGGAGTAGCGCTTCGCGCGGCCCCCTTTTTTCCCAGATTTTCTGTTGTTGGATTTTGAGAATCTCAATTTTTGGGCTGGGGTTGCCCGTTTTTATAAATAGCCCTTCTGATTCTGTATTCCCCACGTCATTCTGCATCTATTGGTACCACTTGCACCTTTGTGCGACCAATGGTTCAGGAGCTACGACTCAATATGTGCTGCGTCACACGCATTATGTTATAGATGTATATGGACAGGACAGTGTATGTCTATAGACTATAAAATTTATCAATTACACTGAAAAACAAGTTTCACCGAGTGTTAATACACACACCAATACTACAACATCGCGTGATTTTAATTCCGTTGATGACTTCTAGGCTTATCTGTGCACTTTTAGTTACTACTGAGACAAGGAAATATAGACCCTATTATAATTATCATGTTACAGCCCTGAATCAGAGACAGCTCAGGTCTACACATATATACTCTAATACACCATACAGAGCAAAGCAAAAATCGACTTATTAATGCCCAAGAACTTGACTTTAGTGTATAGAATAACCATGGCAAAGGAATTGAAAAGAAACGGCTACTAAAAACAATGTTAAAGTGCAATTAAAAACGCATTACAATAATTGCTGTAATTTGCTTTTACGATCAAGTTTAAGTTTTTTACCTTTCCAATGAAAACCGTATATAGGATTGATACTATAATAGCTACAGTTAATCTGTAGTTAATAACAGCCACTTTAAAAAATAAAAAGTGTGAGACCGTTCATCCATTTCTCACCAACACCACAACTACATAAATAAAATATGACATATCTCTCATAAACATAATAAATAGCGTATAATCCTAAGATTCCTAAATAAATTATAAATAATTGGTAGAAACAAACTAAAGTCACGAAAATAAAATAATTTTTCCGTACCAGCAGATAAGAGAAGGAAGTCTGTCAGTAAGTCAGTAAGCAAAGTAACAAATAGTTTTTTAAAAATATTATTATTAATGTAAATAATAAAATTTAATCTTTTTGTGACTACAGGTATTCAAATCCCTCACGTAGCTCAGGAAAATCTTAAGGACGTTAGGTAGGTAGGTATGTTGGGTTAGGTTTGATTTATAAACCTTCAAGCAGCAGAAGAAGAACTTTCACCGAGAGTCTTTCCCTTTTAAGATATGTGTGAAACGAGGGACGTGACATTTCACAACCCGACGTATTGTCAACATTCCCCTCGTCCCCTTTTCCCTTTGTCCTTTCCGCCACTGACTTTGTCTCAGACCACACCACCGGAATGAGTTAACGAGTTTTCCCAATCTACCAGATCTAACGCCGAGAACAAGAGTCAAAACAAGGGAAGCTTTCAGTATTCACGCTGCTAATAATGAGAGACGCAGAGAAAACGCGTGTTATATGATCCTCAGCCTGCACACCTTACGTATACTACTAATTATGGTCTTTACAGATGGTGTTCAACAGATATCCTAATAAGGGCGTACTAATACCACCAGTACAGCAGGCATGGACTTAACCCAAGCATTATAATTCCACGCTTCCCACAGTGCACCAAAGGGGGAAAAAAAACTACAGACATTACAATTATTGTAATTTTACAGCAGCTCTTGTTTTTCTATCGTAGCCAGAGTTAACACTGTAATCGGATATTTTGATCTCAAAGTCAATTTTCAATTCCAGATGCTAAGACAAACAGGAATTTTGCGAGAAAAAAAAGAAAGAACTAAAAACAACTTTATGACGTTCCTAATTCGTAACTCAAAATATGCAAAAATCGCAAGGCTACACAAGACAAGAGACTGAAAGGAAACGGCCACGACCTTAAATATTATGTAGTGGAGTAAGTATCCATTACAAGGTTTTTTAGATGGAAATCGAATCAGATTGAATATCAATTTTAAACCATAAAACATTGTGATATTCAATATCATACAAATTTATTCGAACAGATTCATGAGACAAGAACCTTCTGGATAGCCAAAGCGCACACACACACACACACACAAACAGAAGAGAATTTAATCCATAAATGTTTCTGTGCCATGTGAGTCACGCTAAAGGAATCTGATAGGGAAGAAAATTCATAAAACATGTCTGCTATCAATCCATCCATCTATATACAACGGCGTCGGACATCCACACGAAATCCAATATTGCACAGACATCAAACTATTTCTCCCAACTTTGTTTCCTCTATTCTTTTTTATTTATTTATTTCCACTTTTACTTTTTGGAATCGAAAGTATCCATTTTGGTATTTTTTATCGCGAGCCAAAAAAACAAAACAATATTCTTTTTTCAAAATCGACGATTCGCGCAAAAAAATAAATTATTTTGCAATGCAATTTCGATCGAACGATCAAATAATACATAGAAAAATTCTAAAAACTATAAACTTCCAGGAAGAGAGGAAAAAATGCATTACTTAACCTATAAAACCAGCAAAGGGGTACATTTTCTATTTAACCTGTCTGTGTATGACATAATAATAGATTTTTAGCTGTACATACACAGAACATAATATGTAATTTCAATTCAAAATTCCAGTAATAGCATTCAATTTCAATTTTGAACTCAATGGGTTTCCCCTACGGACATTATGAAACCACGCACAGAATACCAGAGTAAGTATTCGAATGCTGTGAGAATTCCCGACGATATTAGACGAAGAAGACCTGCCTCTCCCTGCCTGTAATGCAATATTATATTCTTGGAAATTACAACGCGCAATATTACTTTTGAATGGAAAATTTCCAAGGGGATGATGTACAAACATTACTCTTGCGTAATAATACCCACACAAAGAATGTTTAACCAGGGAAAGGCATATATAATTTCAATATAATTTAATAATGAGACTTTTAATTCGGGCGAACACCGGGAGATATGCATAATTATATGTTATTATTATACATGTTCAAAAGTGTAGTAGAGAGAGAGAGAGAGAGAGAGAGAGAGAGAGAGAGAGAGAGCAGGGATATATTCTCAGGTTAAGCCCCACATAATACCAGTGCTACTATTGTACATTTCTAAATATATATACCTACATACAACACAAGAATAAAACATTTAAAATCGTGATGGCTTTTGATGCCGATACAGCGCTCACGGAAATACGCCTTCACACTACAGGAGGTCTAATATTTGTGGTGGGAGTTCCAAATCGGGAGAGAGACTGAGGGCGCCTCTCCTATAGATCGTAATGTACAGTCAGTGTCAAAGATAAAGGTGTACTATTGTGAAAACTTCTATAATGAGTAAAATAATGACTCTTTAAGGGTAACCTCCACTCCACTGCTGTACCAGATATAGAAAACTACAAATATACTTTTCTATATATACATTATTACTTCGACTATGCACACTTCTGCTTGGCTACAGCTTTCACGTAAGATTCTCGTCCACGTTCAACTCAACTAAGTATTTGGCCTTTAACTCAAACCCGAAATGATTAATGCACCCTCCAGACCAACAGAGCCAGCCAGCCAGCATTCGAAGACCAAGGAACAAATGCATTATTCTTGGTCTCCTAGAAAATATAGCGGCACTACTCTTAATAATACTCATAAGACTCTACTACTTATACGCTGTTATTGCTTAAGACTTTCGTAGTTTTATCCATCTCAACTTCCAATCTATATCCTACGTGAACACGGATGTAGTCACTCGTGGACTCGTGGCCGTAATATTGCATCAGTACCCGTCCTTCGGTTCTGATATTTCCGTTAGTCACAAAATAGCAGTAGTAGTACGTAGTGGCACTGCTGTCGTGGAAGAATGGAAACAAGCCATCCGCCACACATGTCTCAATTCAAACGTACTATGAAATGAAAGGAGCTTCTCTTCTGTGATAGTTATGCAGTATAAATCTACTGGTGTATGTCCTTTAAAAAAAGTAAAAATGTAGTGATTTATACTTTCAAAATAGTGTAAATGAAAAACATTTCAAAATTATGCATTATTAGCACTACAAAAATAGTTAAAATCTAGTATGAGTCAAATGCCATATTTTTGCCCCTATCAAAAATGGGTAAATACCGTGTTTTGCCCACTTAAAAACATTGGAAGTAGTGTCCTTTCTTTATCAAGTGATATATCATTTGAATGCTCTTAAAAAATAAAGAGACTCCTTTTTTTTGTTTTTTGATTGTGACCCATACAACACGTGTTAGGCGAAATTGAAAAATTAAAAGACCGTTGTCATGGAAACTTGTTATAATGGAGGTGCATTCCGTTATTTAAATTCTACTAGTGATTACCTTTCGAATGACATATGGCTCGATGAAATTAGTCCAGTATTGCAAAATTTTCAAAATTCCGGTAAATTATGTAGATAGGTAGTAATAAGTAACCTAATAAGGACATAATGCTTACAAACTACGTCCGCTAGAACGCCTGTATTATTTTCTCATAATACGTGCCTTTACACGACCGCGTAATAATATACATCAGTATCTTATATTATTATTTTATTGATCTCAAAGACTCTAGGTCCACATAGATACAGCACATGTGTTCTACTCTTACGTCTAGGGTATAATAATTATGTAAGTAGGAAATAAAGTGTATATAAACTAAAGGTGGTGGCAACTGCCCATACAAAAAATGAAAAAAGAAAGATCATAGTTGTCACATTTGTACTTATACAGATAGCAAATGGTGGCCAATAAGCCAATTAGTTATTAGTATGTTTTCATGATCATATTTAACCAATTATATTTATTTGATCATGTTAACGGTTTGCTGTTGTTCAGGTGAGCTCTTTGGGACATAAAGGAGTTCTTTCCAAGTTTCCGCGAGTTTGGATTCACTGTGGCACCCTGTAGTAACAATGTGCTGGATTATTTCATTTACAGATAGATTGTTACGATTCATCAATGAATATGCAGATTTTCGGCGCACAGCAGCAAAGTCATTTATACAGTTAGTCACAAACATTTCACTGGCACTGGTCTTCCTTGAATAGTTACAGACTATCCTGAAGGAATCATTGTACGCAACTCTGATTTGTGAAAGATCCGATTTCTTAAGTAGCCACAGACTAGAACAGTATATAGTTGAGAGATATATATAAGGGTGTGGGGGGAAAATGTCCTGGGTTACTGTTTGGGGGGAAATGTCCGGGGGGAAAACGTCCAGGCGGAAAAGGTCCAGGGGGAAAAGGTCCAAGGGGGACAAGGTCCAGGGGGAAAATGTCCAGAGGGAATATGTCCGTATACCCATTGGTTTAAGTCCATAGATCGTGATAATAGCCCTGAATCCAACTACTTTTTCTGCGTAAAAAGCGCAAAATTTCTTCTGCGCATTACAATGAGTAGGAAAAGCAGCTAATTTGCGCCACGTGTATGTAATGTAAATGTAATGGCTTTATTTATTGTGTCTTCCTGTGCTGAATTTAGCCAAATACGCAATGGTTCAGCTAATAACAACCAGGGGCGTCATATAAGGTCCAAAAAATGATAATATTTCGATAAAGTCATTTATGCACGACCTATAGGTGTTGTATTGCCAAGAGTCACAACAGAGTCATTTTCTATCGTTTATAGCTTTATTTAAATACATAAAGAATTTTTCGCGAAATGAAAAAATGAAATTTTCTTATGGGATTTAACATGCGAAAAAAAAGTGAACACGTGGTCCCCCCTATGGTCGTTTTTTCGCAAATGACCTATGACCTCGACTCACGTGGCCTGTGAAAAAAATGATTAGTGGTACATTTGCTAACTACCATAGGTCTATCTAACGCACACAATCTTAAGTTGAAAATCGGCGCACATGTGTTGACCCTTCCTTGTCAGTACATGATAGAACTGAAATGAAAATAAACTGACAGAATGCCATTCGCCTCTACAGCCCAAAAGAAAATTTTACCACTTAAAATGATCGACTCATCAGCATTGCCTTTATTGTGTTGTCGAAACATCATTTCAGCTACTTTTATTATTGAAGTAGAAATCAAACAAGTCGCACACACTTTGCCTCGTTGGCATGGACACATGCAATACTTAAATACTTCATACAGTTATTATCATACTCATAATAGGAAATAGTTTCCATTCGAGGTTAATGATAAACATCGTTTCTACGGTTAAAATTATATGTTGCCAAGTACAGAAATGTTTTTCGAAAAAGGTCGATTGGAAACGTTATTTATCTAATTTTTATACGTTTATCATTTTACGTATTTCATGGCAACCAAATCTAAACGTATATTTACCTGTGCTCTGCTGCATGGGTAAGTATTAGAAGTAGAAATATGAATATAGGGTCTCCACAGTCATAAAACTAGATATATTAAACTACACGCTCACAATAAAGTTCAATTTAAGCCGGAGACATGAAAAAGATCGTGGCAGGATGTGATAGACTCTCCTTCTCCTTCCATGAAGTCATGGAAGGAAAGATGTCAAGTTTTTAGAGGTTCCGATTTCAATTCTCAACTGTAGTCTCAATATTGGCTCCCACTTCACACAGCTGCTCATATAAATATAACCACCTCTCCTGCCCTCAATCTCTCTCTCTCTCTATAAGCTATTCATTTTCTTTCTCCCAACACAACTCACCTTCAGCTCTTAAGGCTCACCACCGCACCGCACCGGACCGGAACAGAAACAAAGATTCAAGGCACGACTGGAAGTATAATAGGGAGACAAGAAACGGCAAATGTCAACTAACCAAAGAAATTTATTAGCTACACGAATAGAACGGGTGTAGGCATTATTATCATAATAGTATATAGTACCTCAAGTATTCCGCATAATAGTATTCCTTCCAAATTCCAAAAACTACTATCTCTAATATAAAAATACCTAGACACTGTCTATACTACAACTTCATTATTCCTTATGCAACGCTTTCACTCTAAAGTAAAACAGTAGCTAATATCACCATCCTTAAATAAAATGACGCTGACTGAAAATCAAGAAAATGGTCCCACAAACGACTAACTCAATATTATATTTTACCCCCCAAAATGCCAACATTCGAATTAATACAATACAATATGCACCACTGCTAAAGTATAGTGGGTATATAGTGTCATTACTCCATATAAGAAATAATTATAATAAAAGCTATACACAAACTGAAGTACCTAGATACAGACATACTACATAGGATTCGCTTCTTTCCAAACCAAAGTAATACTTTGATTAAATTTGGAGGCAAAAAATCCTAATTACCCTCCTCATAAAAAGTTAGTTATTAATTTACAGTAACTACGCTGCTGACCCCGAATCAGAGCATTTTTTATTAGTCTATGTACGCCACAAAATGAAAATCAAGCTCTGTGCTGCTTCACAAAAGAAAATCAATGCCAGTATGACTGTAGGCAGTCAGTGAAAACTATTACAAGGGACACAAAAAAAACTTTGGAAAAAATAAACTAGATTTGGAACCAGCTTGTATATATATAAGTAGGTACATTAAGTATATCCCTGTAATAATCTGTAATCTTTACAACACTCCGTGTTCCTTCTTGTGACCCTCAGACCCCTAAAAAAAGAGCAATGGTCAGTGACAGAGCTTTAAAGTATTCACAAGAGCAACTCTAATTAAGCCACTCTTACCCACCTACCTACATACCTACACACCATAAAGGTGTCAACTAGCAAAATTCATTTCATTCTATCTTAAATCTCCTTAAGTTCTATTATCTTCCTTTTTTTCTACAGTGCTGTATACATATGTACACCTGCCTAATAATGTCTAGCGAGCGGGTCGCCCAATGTTGTTAGGAAACTTCATTTGAGAACGACAATTCACATTAAGCCTGGAGGAAGGCGAAAAAATATTCGTACAAAATAATATTACAACCAGTGGCAGCCACAGTACCACCACAGTATAGACAAAAGCAACAAGAAATTCCACCACTTCCAGAGGCACTGTGATATGTGCCGTAATATAGGGAGGTCCTCCCAGTGTGAGCTAGCTAGCAGGCAGGCAGGTAGACAGAGAGAACCCGGCTTCGTGGCTTAGGGGAGCTTGCTCTGTCCTAAATAATCCTCGGCTAATTCTTTTTTGAATGCGCCGGGGGAACCGCAGCCGGTAGTCAGTTTAGACCCTCTCGCATGAGAATGGTACAGTGGTAATACTTGGCTTGGGGAGGGGGGTTTGAGAGTTGTTTGAATGTTCAAGGTATATGAGTTTGCTTTCGTTTATCTGTATCAGTTTAATACTGATGGAGACAGAGGCGATAGCAATAATAGACGACATGAGTCAGCTCAATGCCGAGCGTGAGCATGAACATAATATGACAACTCAATATATCTTTCCAATCCATTCTGTAAGTAGCGGCTGTTACTTTCCCTCGTGGAGGATTGGAGGGCTAACTGGCGGGGTGTGCAAGCGGGCGTAAGTATTTCATTTAGTCAGAGCGTGATGAACTCTGCCTACTTGATCGATACCCAACCGCTCCTCCTCGCCCAAGAGCAATCGCGGGCGGAAAGTTGAAATAGCTCCTGAATAAGGATACTAAATAAATTATCGCCAAGTGGTCCGCAGCAAGTAGCGACTTATCCAAATACTACAAGTGTAGGTAATTAAAGTAAAGTAAAATACGATGCGAAGCCCAATGCGATTTAGTATAATACTACTTTGCGGGAACTTCAAATCACACAGTAAAGTTGAGTGGGATATAACCTCAGGTTGAAAATCTCTAAACTCATACATACATACATACATAGGTAGACAGAGAGTCTTTTACTTGGGCGTTTAAAGGAAATCCTACATCATAGTTATATTTTTATAAAAGAAGAAGAGTTTGAAAAGAATAGGACCGAAGATAGACAACAAGATTAAAACCGCGACGAGGAAAAGAGCACAGATAGCTAAGATAGGACAGAAAAATTCCCTGAAGTGAAGTAAACTTGAAGAGAAAAAAGAGACGACAGGCAATTCAAACTGGTTCGCTCGGTTTGTGCACAGACAGAAAAGCATCTTCAGTTCCATGTGTCCCTCTCTACCTACCTACTACACACAGATCTACAGGATTTAGCAGAAGCGAGAGAACACAAAAGGCACCATCTTCCACTATTCCCTTTACCAACTTCTCTACCAACATACCTACGTACACATAACCAGATACCGAGAGAATGCTTCATTTATTTCCAGTTCTGAAACAGTCAAGCACAAACACATTACCCTAAGGTGGTTATTTAAATTCAGAAATATGCATTTCTTTTTTATTGCATCTGCTTTGGTTAACAAAGGGAAGGACTTCAAAGCCATTTCAAGCATCCTCCAACACTAAATGCGTTTACACAACACAGCACAACAGACAATTTCCTCTCTCCTTCAGATAAAATCGCTCTGCCTGACTATAATTTAACTTTTTGCATTTCTATCGCTCCCATTCTTAACACAACAGACAGACACATTCAACACCAGGAGCAGCCGCGCCACCATACAGGTCAGTATCAACACTATAAACTTAAACTATATGGTGTATCATATATCATAAAATGGCACGTTTCCAGTCTTTTCCTATACAACCGAAACCAATAAGGTAAGTATTTAAATCTAAAACCTTCTTTCCCACAAATACCAGAAAACCATAAAACTAATAAAGTATACAGCAGGCATTGATATGCGGGTGGTTCCCTCTCGTCTACCGCCCCACCACAGCGTTTTTTTACGGAAACAATATTTCAGGTATTGTAATTTTATACTTTTAGAGATGGAAGGGGTTAACCAGAAATTGAAGGTAAACCATCAGAAATAGCCATACTTTAAGTTTCAATAGTTCGCCTAAAATCACGTCAAATCTGAAGCGATTTTACAAGTAAGATCAGCAGAGCCATACAGCCATACTGCCGCGTAGAGTTTGAAAGCTGTGGAAAAATTGAGCAGGTACAGGTACTCGATCACAGTAGTGTTCCCTGTTCCTTATGCCTACTATGCTGCAGTAGTGTGATCGAAATCGAGTTTAAAGTCGACGTCAAAGTCGGCTATGCTTTCAACCGTAATATTTATTAACCTTCCCATCCTTCGCATGGTTTACTTTTCTCATTCCATTACACCATAAGCTTCCAGGAGCAGCAGCAGCAGGCAGCTACGAAAACAACAACAACATCTCTCTACCTCTCTCCTAGCAAAAAAGACGAAGACAAAAAAAAATAGGAAATCCAAACCGGCTAACTTTATTCGATATAGCTAAAAGCCAAGCCACACTCATGTTCTCTCTACCCTCTACGCCTTCTTTTTCTTCTGCTTCTTCTCCAGACCGACAGCGAGAACCGACAGAACGTGATTACTATGTAGGTATTATGCCGACGCATAGAATTAGCCCCGTCTATATGCACTTAAACCTCTCTCTCTCTGCAATAGGAAGCTATCTACATAGAGAATATGGCAGCATGTGAAGGCATGTACCATATGCGTAGACAGATCAAGTCAGATTTTAACTGTAATTCAGAGAGTACATGCCTTTCTTGAGTTCGTACACCGTACTACAATAGATTACCATTATTACCATACCACACTACTACATTACTAGAGCTGAGAGCCAAACCAAACCAAGCCAAAGTGTACACTCTGAGAGTACTGAGCACACAACATAACATATACAAAAAGAGATCTTTATACCAAATTTTCAAAAATGCTCAGAGCCTCCTGCACAGTTCACCTAGTAAACTTAACGTGACCTATGATCCACCTTTATTCTCTGCAATCAATACAGAGCAAAACAATAACTTGTAAGACCCGAACTATGCATAGTCTTCCCTTTCAACTTTTACCAACGGAAAGGGACCGACGCTCAGATTGTCTCAGATAAAATATTACATCTTCGCATTTTCATTCCCCTTTTATAATACATTACATATATACACCACTCTTGTATTTTTAATAAGTCACCTACATAATTATATATATTTGTAAAATCCCGAGGGATACATGTATACAAATAGAATCTTGAATCTTTCACGAATCTCGCTTGAGCAGGTTGAAAGAATAATGAAAAGTATATCTATAGGTAGGTAGGTCTATGCGCTACCTTAGCATACCTTACAGCTATGTTGGGTAGTACCTACGTTGGAAACAAATTGGGAATTCAAATATAAACGAGATTCATGCTGTCTACAAATTATGCATGATATCATGTTTTCCTAGGGATTAATCGGAATTTCTGTCTTATTAAATTATTATTATTATTACTATTATTACTATGCATAGAGGTATATCTGCCCTCGAGGAATAACTAGAATTAGCACACACAAGCTTCTTTACCCCTTCCTTTCATGAATATTGTAGAAACATCAACAAGAAGCAGTCGATTACGGTTCTTTCGGCTTTTATAACAAATTATGGATTTGAGACGTTGTCTAGTATATAAAAGTTAATAAGCATAATATTCTAGCTTTGACATGACATGGGCAGGCACTCTACTCAACATTAACCAGTCAGCTCATTATTAATTAAATTCACTTAGGATGTGTAATAACTCTGCAAAGGAGGATTTTTGATCCACGCGATTACAACAAAATTCAAGGAAACATTTCAATTGTACACACAGAGATACTAAGCGTGATAGGTTCGAGACCAAGAGAAAGACTAATTAGGTGTATTAATTACTTGTAATTTAAACCAGGTGGATGCCTACAGGAATTGCAACACATGGCATAATATCTAAGTAAGAAACAGAAAAAAAAACAAAACAACATATTAAACCGTTTGTTTCTCCATCTGCAAAATGTATCAAGAAAATGAGCTCACCACAACGATAACTCATCTTGGTTGCAATTTATCAGTCATAATAATGAACAGCTATTTTATTTCTTTTTTTATTATAACGTAACTAATTACAAAAATATAAACTAATACTTGTACGTACGCACCTTACACGTCATTTAAAAATCTACTTTGCCATACCTACTACCTACCTGCCTAGGTACGAACATAATATGTTGAATGATGCAAATGAAAGTGCTCTCAATTTCACAACAATACAATGCCCAACCCTTTATTTAGCGCTTTACTTCTCACGAGACTCCGCTAATAAGATTAAAACTGTCAAACTCCTATGACTTATTTATTTATAAAATAATAATGTACATAGTTGATTAATTGACACAATGCATTTCCAGATTTATTGTCTCATAAAATTTAGTCAAACCATTCTTCCATCCATATATACTTATACACATACTAGGTATGGTATACCGTCGCGTCGGTATAATCCACTTTGATGACAGAGTCAGCCCAATAATACTCTTCTGCTTCCAGTAATTACGAAATTAATTACATTACCAGATTATCATGTTGGAACAACTAACCATCTAGGAATCATCTATTCTTCAGATACTGCATAACATAGTTATAGTCATAAGCATAGAAATACTTTAGGTACTTTAGGACATCTCGTGATAGGCTACTCGAGAGATGCAGTCGAGATATATTATGTATATAATACTCAGCCCTATGACTCTGACGCTGAACTGAGCAATCCCAAAGGAGAGAAGAAGGGAAACTAATTTTTTGTCAAGTACATCCCACTATCTCTTATTCTATCTCTGTCATGCAATCCAGCCAGATAGAACTCCATACATTATTACCTACTACTACTCCCTTTTCTCTTCTACCGTATATTGCCATCGCCCTGATTCCGATTTTGGCAAATGAACACATCTTCATGCACAGGGACATATATATATTTTCCTTTTAGATGATATTATCCAATCATCAACTTTCCAGAGAAACAATCTTGCTTCGTCAAAGCCCAAGCCAATATACAGTATAAACAGCCACCAACAAAGTTTGTAAGTTTAGAAAGTAGAAAGAGAGAGAGAGAGATTCCTTTATTGGAATATCTTATATACATAGAAGAATACGACGCTATCCAAAATCCAAAAAGGCACATTATATCAGTGGGGAGTAGGAGTAGGAGGTGTATCTGTAATTATACATTGAGGACATAGTGTAGAATGACAGCAAATAAAATAAAGGAACAAGGACGATGGGATGGAGAAATGATCTGAGTCCTGAGTCCTGGGGAGACAAGCTCTTGCTACATAACAGATGACGTAGAAGACATGTTTCATGTCGTTTGGATTCGGATTGTACACTCTCTCCTCATTCTACACGTTTAAGAAGTACCTACTCTACCTACTAGCAGTGTCTTTTAGCTTGAGACTAAATTATGGAAGCACTGTCCCGGAATTTGTAACTAACTGTCAGTGTGGAGAACTCCCACACCAAAAAACAGTCAAAGTCGCTCATTCGGGCACGGGTCGAACTTTTCATGGCTAATAAACCATCAACATCATTACCATTCATTTCCCGTTTCCCACTATCGCCAGACTTACAGTACGAATGCTATTAAACCACCCGTATATGTATGCGCAACTAGGTAGGTACCTACAATAGTTTTATGCATACGGATATATACTGTGCATGTTCGTTATGTATGTGAACATAGGACTCAAATTAAAGGCAGGAATGAGAAGATGAAAGGTTCTTTTCATTATGTTTCTCATTCTCATAATGTGTACTTCCCGCCACCAATACAAATACGCAGATTGAGAGACAGAGACCAATCTTCTGATATGTATTTATTTGTACACATATACAAATACTACTTACACTTAACAGAGTCTTGGATTCCAATCTTGTCACCTCGTCCGGCTCCAGGTCCGGCAAAAGTTTTGTCAATTCACTTAAAAAGTGAAACGCACACTTTGCAGGCTACAATCAGAGAGGCATCAAACACATACTTACGACGTCCGTCTATTTCAAAGTTCAAACCAAAAGTAACCTAATATAGAAGACACGACATTTTTTTCCTCTGATTTCCGGGAACGAAGACACAAAACAAAGACTGACTGCGGTGCGGTGGTGCAGCAGGCGGTGTCGTGTGTAGTTCAAAAACACAGGAAGTCAGGAAGTGTATCTATAGATATAGGCATTTTACAGATATGTCCACACCTACATATATTATGAGGTTTTAATCTACCTACACTCAAAAACTTGAGAAAACGAGAGGGGGAACACGTGCCATGTTCCCATACAATCTTTAATCAGTCATTCTACATACATTCCAATACTTTTTTTTTCGTCTGCATGAAAATAGTTTCCAAAGGAGGGGAAAAGAATCAAAATCGAAATAAGCAATGACTACAAAAATAAAAACATTATGTTTCAATCCCATTAGTGTAAGGAAAGGACTGACAATCAGATTCTTTTTTTTATACAAAAGTTAACAATCAAACTCATTCTCTGTTGTAATATGTTATCTGCTATACAGATAAAAATTTCGTAATTATTGTTATACACTTTTATTTGCATATTTAAAAATAAAGTATTTCACTATAATATATATAATTATACAATAATTACCACTGCCATGCTACCTTGAAACTAACTTTTTCCTGACAGGTTTCTGAATCAGAGCCAACGTGAACGTCGCGCCATATCAAATTATTTCATGCTAATTTCAATGCAAGGTCTGGAAACTACATGCATAGTACAATAATGCATTCCCCTTATACATAGTTAGATGCATGGGTTAAATGCATACGACAACTGCAGATATATACTGTGCAATGTAATGTAATAATAACAAACAATCCCATTACTAAAATAACCTGGGTCAGTGAAACACAGAGGAAAAAGACAATGAATTTTGCCATGTGCTCTCAAATACTAAAAGCTGGAAAGAAACAAGGAAAAGAGGGAGAGAGAGAGACAGAGACATGGTGACAAATGTACTATGATAAATGTATGGAACAAGTACAACCAACAAAAACAGAGAAGGATGACAAACTGCATCCTATGATTTTTCTTGTAAAAATATAGGCACCATGCCATCACGCAAAACTTAATTTTATCAACATTTCTGTAGGGACCTATGTATCCATGTGGGCATGGCTTCGCGTGACTCGTTATGTATGTAGTATTGACCTATACACTTTAATAAAAATACAAATGGACGACAAGTAATAATAAAAGACCATGACAAAAACAGAGTTCATTTGTTGTAAATTCAAATGGGAACTAACGCTAAGTGAGTATAAAAAAATTTCAAGAAAGCAACTGGGACTGGTAAGAAAAGGAGATAGGCAGAGATTCTTTTTAAATTCATTGTTATTTCAGCGATGGAAACTAGGTACATAGGTACGTACATACACATTGGCACCTACACCAATCTCCCCGTCTAACTTTAATTCTTCATTCTGTTCTTCTAAAATGCATATACGCAGTTGAGTAGAGATTTCTTCACGGCTGTGGGCACTGAAATCCACGGAAGAAAATGTTATGATTACCCAAATGCGCTCCATGCAAATGTACACAAAGGCTCGTCGTCGTCGTCCTGGCCTGAGATGTTCTTGAGACAGAAAGACAGATCAAGAACTTCATGAAGTGTAAATGGATGGATGGCTAGTGTAAACGAAACTTTGTTTGGAAGTTACCGAGGAAACTGGATGAAGAATTGTAAGCGTCTCCCAACAACTTTTTACGTTCTCACGTCCTAACTACTATCTTCAGTCAGACGACTATAAAACAAACTGGCTCACTATAATACTGGTATATAATACTATGCATAACGCGAAATATATATAGTGGCAATAGTGAAATGCAATGCTAGTTCAACTTGGTAGTTATAATTTTTTTTCCTTTTCAACTCTTTTTGCAGCCAAAAAGGAGGGGAAAAAAGTTGGAAAGTCTTAAGTATGTACCACACCATCATGTACTACTATCCCAGTATGCTTCTAATTCAGATATAGCTAAAAAGTATAAAAATGAGCGGGTAAAAAAGGGTAGACTACCGGTTAGCTTGAAGATACCTATGTGTAAACATTTTTTAAATCTATAACGATCCCCTAACCGTATGTATGTACGCCCAAATTATGCTATTCTATACCTACACATAGAAAGCATACTCCAAAACTTATCATCCCGACATATTATGTACCTACATGTAATTATTTATGTACGTAAGTTACAAATATAATTTCAGGAAATCAAGTAAAAAGTCAAAGAGAAGAATGAAATAAGACAAAGAAATTATTTCCTAGGAAATAATAAAACTGAAGAAATCAAATAAATAGCACAACCTTATTTAACACACTATACTATAAGCACCTAGGTACTTGTTTTGATCTGACTACAGAAGCTCACGCCATTCTATTTCAACGAAATGAGGCAATATAAATATCAATCCACATAGTTCTCACTGTATGAATACATAATTACAATTTTAGGCAAGTTTCTTCACTGATTATGAAAAGGTCACAGAATATAAAAATCCAGAAAATTATTTTAACTTGTAATTATCTGCACGTTATTGCTCCCTTCCATTCACTCGGTGTCCTTTCGTGCAGCTATAATTTGATTGGTAGGTTGTGAGGTTCTCTGAACTCTGTCAAGCTTCCATATGGTTATTATTATTATTAAGGAAGAAAACACACCACGAACCAGGACTGACGATAATGTGCGCCATCATCGTCATGACCCTCAATCGTCAGTACGGACGAAGGAAATAATAACCACTACATAAGAACAAGTATGAACGGAGATACTTTTGCCCTTGAAGAAATTATCGCAGACTACTTAATTGCTGACCTACTATGTGCTTGTTGCGCATAAAATAACAGACTTGCTAACATAACATATTAAAATATTAATTCCCCCTCAAGTAGCGGCACGTGGCTATGTTAATTACACAAAATCGAAATTAACAGCTCATCTGGTGGAGGCTCACTTAAACGTAGTATTAATCGGAGTATAAAAGGCAATTCCAACTCATCCAGTCCTCTACAAACTATCCATTAAATCAATGCTGATTTTGCAATTTGTCAATTTCAAAGCTTAAGTTATCATATAAATCTTCTTCCTACTCCAGTGCCAGTAGACCACAAGGATACATTACCAAATTATGTTTTATTTCCTTCTACACCCAATTAGATTAGATAGATGTATACATGAGAAATATTTACCGCAGCAGCAGGAGCAGCAGGAGCTGCAGTGAGAGTGAAGAAGATAGTAAAAGTCATAAACATTGAATAATATCAATGGCAATCGTGCTATTTTGCCTACGCATGCAAATGAAAAATGCAACTGCTATCACTCAGACAGAATACATACACCTAAAAAAAAAGTAAAAACCGCATAATTTTTTGTTCAAGGAGCTAAATCTAATATGTATATATATGTGCGAGTTTCACTTGACTCATTTTAATT
Source organism: Dicyrtomina minuta (assembly GCA_949802685.1). Lineage (NCBI taxonomy): Eukaryota > Metazoa > Arthropoda > Collembola > Symphypleona > Dicyrtomidae > Dicyrtomina > Dicyrtomina minuta. Next base: position 94,607 of record CATKUY010000411.1, on the reverse strand, counting down.
TTTTTTCTTTAAATTATATAACCTCAAGAATCCATATCAAACCATAACCACAGAAGGATAAAGGATCATAAATTATGCTCGTGAATGTAGAATTTAAAGTGGCTTCAGACTCTCGCTGGAACATTTCCCAGTGTCACTCAATTAAACTTTCATCCTGCACTAACATAACTTACATGGAACGAGTGGAACGATAAGCTCATAAAAAACAAAATAAACTCTTTTGCTGGTCCTGCCCTGCTGGTCTGACTGAGAAAAGCCAAGTCAAGTCATAAGACGTTCAAAAGAATATAAGAGGTCCTATCAGTATGCTGCTGCATAGTGGGGAGTGCCTCGGTGCCATGATGAGCTATAGTAGCTCGTGTAGTATGTTATGTAGTACGTACGTCGACGTCGACAACTCCAGTGTATTATGTAGGGCCCTAGTTTTTTTTCCTAGTGTAGTAGGCAGATCCAAAATAAAAATGTATTTTTTCCTGTCTCTGACAAACGCAATTGTTTTAGTGCTATATAGTGCCAGGGCAGAAGAGCTCATGAGCAAGGAGGTCTCGCTGATTTAAGATATAGGATTTTGAGAAACGTGAAAGGATTTTAATTTGGATTCGAATTGGAAAACATTTCCAAGTCGCACAAGTGGAAGTGGACCAAAACAGTCCGCTCTAATAACACTGATTAAGGATACTTTCATATTGTGCATATAGGGCATTTTCATTTGGAGAAAGGAAAGCAATCCCCTGCATTTCCTTTCACTCCCATAAAACATATATAACATTAGAATTGAGGTAAAATGGAACAACCTGTAGAAAGTAGGAAGAGCTTAATTACAACTCCTTGAGTATAGACGTTGGATAATGGTCTCCGCTTCTGGTTGAATAGCAAAAGGAATGTAAGTAGGTACAGGTTCAAAGGAAAGTACCAAGGAAGATCCTTGTTCGTTTTTTTGTGTGCATTTGATTTTTCCTGGTCAATATTAATCAAAATCGAACTAATACTCTCTAAATGATGTATTCAACCACACAAGTAGTTGTGTGTATTCGCTTTGTAGTCAGATTCTACTTGGACTCTGACAAGTACCGAATGTAATAGAATGGATATTTAATTTATTATTCAAATATCAGTATTCTGTCTGCGTCTTTGAATTTGTAAAAAGAAAAAAAAATTAAATAAGGTTTTTTCGTACTTTATAAATTACTTGAACATGACTTCTTTCCATTTTTCATTTTGGGATGTTATTTTATCAAATCAGTAATCAATCACTGTGACTGCTCCACCTTGTCTGCTACGGCATAATTTAACTTTATACAACTTTTAAATTTTTAAATAGTGACAGCTACTCCTTTAAAACTGTAAAATATTTCATAGTAAGTAGTAGAAATTTGAATCTGTGTGTGTATATTATTATTAGGATGAGTTTGTTCTTTGTTTATATAGAGACCTGCAGGAGGAAGCTAACATTTGTATATGTATGCCAATATGCATATGTTTAAAGTTTATTTGCTCACGCAATAAATCATGGTGACGTTCCCTTTCATTCTATTTCACTGATGCGATGGCTGAATCCGTTTCCGTAAAGACCGGAAAGACCCGGAACCTTCATTTGTATTCTAAATTCGTTATTTCCTATTTACATGGGAACCTACCCTGCTTGAACACATGGATTCAAACGAATTGTATCATAACCTCTTCTACTGTGACTAGTAACTACTGCTAGTATAGTCGTTCGGGTGCAAAATGGCTTATCTCTATTTTATTCGAATTTGAATTTTCGAAAATTTCTTAAAATAAAAAATCAAGAAAATTCAGTGGGAATAACAGTGGAAAATTTTAGTGAAGACAGGGTCCTCCCCCCTTCCATACTTTCGAAAAAACGAGAAAATTATAACTTGCAGTAAATGTAATGTTTAATTTGCGTTTGGTAGTATTACACTCATCTGCAACTGTACTTAGGTACTAAACAATCATCAGCTGCAAAAGGGTCGTCCATAAATGACGTCATAGAAACTTTCCAGTTTTAGTACCGCATAGCTTCCCTGCACTAAAATTTTCCACTGTTATTCCCACTGAATTTTCTTGATTTTTTATTTCAAGAAATTTTCGAAAATTCAAATTCGAATAAAATAGAGATAAGCCATTTTGCACCCGAACGACTATACTAGCAGTAGTTACTAGTCACAGTAGAAGAGGTTATGATACAATTCGTTTGAATCCATGTGTTCAAGCAGGGTAGGTTCCCAGGCCCGGATCTAGGAATTTTTTTCGGGGTGGGCAAATGTAAAAAATACACCACATTATTGTGTTTTTTCAAATTTTCCTGTCTTATCTATAACGAATTAAAACTTTTCGGGGGTGGCAACTGCCCGGATGCCACCCCCTGGATCCGGGCCTGCAAAGAGCTAAACACTTTCATGTCCATCCAGAGTCCAGACTCTAGACTACCAAAGTCGCAGCCAAATCAAAAGGTATCTAAATTTTTTTTACATGCGGCCCAACAACTCACGATCAGCATCTCTCATAGTGTAATTATATTTAATGATGATAGATTGGAGAGGTAGCCGTGAGAAGCCTTAGCCTTTCCAGATAAGTAACTCATTCCGTTCGTCAGACAGCCTAAGCCGATGCGATGGTGTGACTCTGGTATTCTTCTCTCATGGTACGTGAAAAGTCCAAGCCAAATAATGTAAGTAAATGTATTATATTCTATTCTCCACGTACGAGCCCATTCTTTAATTCTAGAATGAAAACGATAGATGATTGGATGGAGTGTCAAGACTGACATTTACTTAATAGATTACTGAACACTGAATAGACACCTACTGCCTACATAATACTACGTAGTCACTTAGTCTGATGCTGACTCACATCACATTTCTTCCCCAATGTTGTTATTCCTTCTGGTCATGAAACGATTAGGACATCTCTATTTACACTTCTCACATTCACATTTCACAGTCCAAATTGAAATGGCTACATAAAAATGTTCATCAAAATCCGACAAGGCGAATAAACAGAACAGACGAGGATTCAGAAAGTGAGAGAGAGAGAATTGAACTTCGGTTCTTTATACGTAACAGAGCTATGTACATAGGCACTATGCACAATGCACGGCTAAAGTCTCGATCCAAAACTTCAATCTGCCTCTTAACTCGTCCCATGTCAAGTTTCAAGATTCAAAACTTGAGACTTAAAGCTTAAATATTATAATGTCTTCATCTTTTTTAGTCGTCTCTTCGTGGAAACTTTTTCATTTTAAAAGTGCTAATCGTAAGATTCATGAATGGAATGGAGCATTTTACTCAGTTTTGATTTTGAGTCAGAGCCAAAATCAACCAACTCCATGGATTCTGGAGGAATGGCAGTATAATGGCACAATGATAATACAGACACTGCAAGGAAATAGGGCGCAGTCGTGAAACACGTGATGGATGAGTGCCTTACTCAATTCGACATCTTCAATCTGCGGATTAAAGTTTACACGTTAGTTGATAAGTACCTTAGGTTTTACACTCGGAAGAAGGACGACAGACAACCACTAGTCCTGATTTTGATTTCGATAGTCAGTCAAATTCGGAATCTAATACCTCATTGCACCATGTTCCCACGTCTTTAACCCAAACTTACATTATTTATGACACAGTATAATCTGTATACTTGTTTTCTTTACACAGAAACCAAATTCCTCTGCAGAATAAGTCAGAATATAAATGTTTTCACGCCAGGAGACCACGCAGCGCAGCATTAATTCTGAGAAAAGTCCAAAATGTAATAATATAATATTATTTTGCTTGATAACTTGCAACGCACTTTTATTTAACCTTGGAGGTAAAATTTTTCCATGTGCTCTGCTCATTTCATTGAATTGCCTCATAACATTTGGCAACCGATAAAGCAATTAATCAAACAAACCAGTCACTAGAAATTTTCTAGTTTTCTCTACTGCGAACTCAACCCGACCAGAGCAGAGCGAGTAGACCTGGATTTTTCCAAGTAAGTGCATACTAGGTAAAATACGTACAGCTTTTCTTGCATCAAAGCTACATAATACGAGAAAAATGACCACTAACGTAAACAAGTAGAATTATATGTAATTATATGGATACATAGGTAGTTACACAACTTTGTATGTACTATTAGAATGTAGCTGAACGTATTAAAGTTCACCTACACAGCGCAACGTAATGGCTCAATTAAAAAATTAAAACTAAAAGCTTCACTTTATCGGTTACTAGGGATAGGGATGGGGTCTGCTACATAAATTTTCAGGATTTCGGCTTTTTCTGAATTCGAGGAAACGATTGTGCATCTAGGTCCTGCATGCCTAATTCTTTCCCGGAATTCAGCCATGAAAGCCGTATGCATGTCGAGTCCAACAGAGCATAAAATTAAACTACACTCTACAGTATTCTCCCAAAACTCTCCTGATAGTTTAGTGTAGAAACAAGAAATGAGCCTCTAGCTCAGCATCACAAACCAATGCCTATAAAAGAAAAACATCAGCCAGCCACGTTGACCCCCATGAACCAATCTGAAAAAATTGGACAATTTTCTTTTTATATGTAGAGACACGGAAATGAAGACGCTATAAAAATAAAGAGGAAAAATAAGTCAGTAGCAAGTAAACCAGAACCATGGAAATTACCACTGCCAATGTATTCAAAAATTTTTTTTAAAAATTTGAAAAAAGCGTCTGGAAAGTATAACAATATTATATCACGGTGAATTCAATCTTACAGTCTTACACTAAACGGATGCACATTCTTAACGCAAACTGTATAGCTACAACTACAACACTGGCTAATAATATAACGATTTTATCTATTTACATTGGCTTTTACAACAACTACCTAGGTTTGCTAACTAAGCTTCATAATATGATTAGGGTGAGAGTGCCTAATAGTGGCCACCCTCCAATTGTGGCCCCCTGCTCTATTTGACAATGCCGCCACAACAGGAGCAAAAAGTCATAAGGCATAGAGAGATACCAAATTGTTCTATCTACATTCAAATTTTAAGGCGCGAAATTCAAACCACTGGCACTCAGCAAAATCGACAAGTCCGACAGCTTGATTTTCTGATTTTTTACATTCATAACCGTCCTGTTCAAATTTGATTTAGGACTACAACAGTTAACATTTCAAGTGCAATTTTTAGTTGTAGTTAACACCTATTATAAGTAAGTAATCTACGTCATTGAATTGAAATTTTCATTTTCAAGGTTGCAGCTAAAAATGAAAAATCGAAAACTCACAGCTATCATCGAAGTGCCGTAATTGTGGCCACTATAGGTTCCTAATTGTGGCCGGGTCTAAACTTAATAAATTACACGGTTTCTTCTATCGAACATAAAGATTAGGATTAACAAGAAACAAAAAACAATTTCGGCTGGATTCTCATCATTCCCAAGCGATTCTACGGTGGTTTTAGAAATTTTCAACAGGATCGATCAACCTATCTAGTTTAGCATTGTAGCAAACGAAGAGATTCTACGAGCCGTAAATAATTACTTCATTTACAGAATCTAGGATTATAGGAAGAAAACTCGTCATTTTTACGCATTAAACAATCAAGTTGATAGTGTGCGTGTTAGAAAGAACGTCAGAAGGATGTAAATGTTAGCTAACTGAGATTTGCAATAATCTCCAGATAATCGACAGCTTAAGCATGAGAAATTGAGATACGCTGGTTACTGCACATGGATGCAAGTTGTGCAGTTTTCTTTGAAAATGATCGGCTACTACTGCTTTAACGTAATGGGTGCCTAAATTGAATTGAAATACAAAAATTTAAGGATGGCCACAATTAGGACTCACCCGGCCACAATTAGGGCACTTTAGACAATTTTTTTAAATCTTGATTTTTTAAACATGTCTTATTGTATCTTGAAAACACTATGATTTGCATTCTCGATTATTTTTACTTTTATTAAGCGAGATTTAGCCAACAATTCTGTGCATAAGGTTTTTCTTTGCGAGCTCTGGTTCAGAAGTTATGATTTTTGAAAGTTTAACTTTTATGAACCCGGCCACAATTAGGCACCCTTACCCTATACCAGTTATGGATGTTCACAGAATGGATTGAATCTCTGAATGCACTAGCTTCCCAAATATACATAAGTTTAGTCCTGAAAGAGATACGACAGCAGGGTGTAAAGTGAGGACGGTCTTGACCATCTACATTATTATTGCATAGAAACAACATAGAAAAGGTAGAGTCCACAACATAAAATAAAACACAAGAGAAAGCATGTGGAACCGACATTACAGACATTAAAATTAAGTACCCACATTCCAGCCGTAACAACTTTAGAAACCTACCTACCTCCATATACACCGATTCGTCCCACTCGGTTTAAGACAGAGTTTTCCAATTCCAAATTTCAGAGCTAGAATATTCGTATTATTAACTATTTATTTTTGTCGTAGTCGAAAATTGAAATCCAAATCCGAGTATAATAACAAAAGCGGACGAGTGACGCTGCTACGACTTTATCGTCTAGATCCTATAGATTTAGTCTACATGTCATGTAATGTGTTTGGTGGACACGGGGACACTGATGGGAATGGCAGTCGTGACTCGTCTGCGAGTAATTCCCTTATTAAACTGAATTCTACTCATTATATAATACGTTAGTATTAGGGACGGAAGGAAGGATGAGCAGAGAAGCTAACAAACAGGTTAATACTTAATGCACTCCAGATACACCTACATACCTATCACAACCTTTTTCACTCCAATAGCTCTTTTCCAACTTCAATAACAATGTACACAAATTTATCCCCACCAAAAAAAGAGAAAAGAAGAATGGAATTCCATCTGAAAAATAAGAGACTTGGACAAGTGAAACGACTGGACTCACTCACTTCTAAGAAAATAAATAAGGCAAACAATCCCGTTTGAAATTGAGAAGCTTTTGGATTTCCAGTTTTTGAGCAAAAGTAGAAAAAAAAAGACTGAAAAGAGTTTCAGCTTTATTGCATGTCTAGCCAAAAACCCATACAAAGTCAGACAAATCCTATTTTTTCCCTGTGTTCATTTCTTTGAATTTAAATTTTTACAGCTGAGCTGAGCAACCGCACGACTGTGTTTTTGATTTTCTTTTTCCAATTGAATTTGGATCTGCTCTCCAAAATCTAACCATTTCCTATAAAAAGCTGAGACTCTGATCTGACACAGTATCAAAACCTGCTGCGTACTTTCAATTTCGTTGTACTCACGACATATTGCATTGAGTGTGACACAATGGGAAATTTTAGATTCGAGATGCTGACTATATATAGTGAGTCAAATGAAAAAAATAAAGTACTAGCTGCTTTAACCTTGTCCTTAAATCCTGATTTAATTACTGATTTCCAGTTGCAGCTTACCTACACTTACATAATTATACACAGCGGGGCTACCTCCTTACATTGCATACCCCACAATTTTCAACACGGTAATTGTAAAAAAAAACAAAGAAGGTAATTGGAATTTGCAATGTTAATCTTATCTGCTGTTGTACCCTATTATGGATCTGGGGATTGCTTCTCCTGCCTGTAAACAAACTCTCTCTCTCTCTCTCTCGCTCAGCTGTTGGAGAAATCGAGTTGAAAGTTTAAAGTCATTGGTTCGTAATCGTTCCTACAGCATAGGAAGTGACCAAATAAAAGTGGGTACATGCCAATTTTAAAAGGTTTCAAGGAATAAAGAAGATTTACGAGGCCCAGGCTGCTTTTCATACTTAATTCCGGCACGAAACTACAGTTAAAATAAAGTTTACAAATAAATGATAGGAAAACAAGATGAGTTCGCACAAGCTCCGGACTTTTGCAGTGTACAATGTCGGTGCATATGTATGTGAAGTGAGTAGCAGAAGCAGCAGCAGCAGCAGAGAGCCACTCTTAGTAATCAGTTTAGTACTTAGAGATATCCATGCGTAATATAGACACGTTCGACTTTGTATTTTTGTATTTTGAAGCGAAATCCACAGATGTTCCTCCTCGTTCTCTTTCCTTGGGCAAACACTCAGGATCAGATTATAGAATACAAACTGCTCGATTAAAGGAAGTTAAATGGAAAACTAAAATTTTCTCTAAAGAGCAGAATGTTGAGGATTTAAAATAAAATTTTCATTTCCAAAGACGTATTGGTTCGCACTATATACATAGTATGCTCCATGACTCTGTATATGGTCTTGCACCATGCACGGTATAGGTATTGAGGCGTAAATTTCAATATCATTAAAGAGAGTCAGAGCCACACTGTCCATGTATATGTCTATACATCCATTAGAGTTAAATTAGGACAAAAAGTATGTTTTTCCTAAAAGAACATTAAAATTGTCTGTAAGGAGAATTGCTCTCTGGATTTCGTTCCACTTTTAGCCAATTGCATATAGTTTCTAGAAAATGCTTAGAGCTAATCGTACATATATATATCCTTCCTACTCGTTCCGTGTGCTTACTTAACGTCTCCTTCCGTAATCATAGCAACTTCCAAAAAGTAAAAAAAGTCGAAAATGCCTTGGAAGACGAAGACGAGCAAAGCAATCCATGGTATTGCATCGTCATGTCATAGCCAGGCCAGATACATGTAGTAGTCCAACCAACAGCCTCCTTTTCTATTTGGCAAATGGTTTCCTTTCCTTTTTTTCTTCTTCAAATCCGAAGACAACACGAATATAAGACTGCCCTGCAAACATAATGAAAAATCAATGTTGGTATTGGTTCCCCTCCAAGAAAAAAAAACTAACTATCAGGGTTCGGAAAATGCCACCTTTATATAGAAAATACCATGACACTGGCATATACTGGTAAATACCGGTATATACCGGTATAAAGTGGCAAATACTGTACGCTTAAACTTTGAAATACAGCTGCTAATTCAATTATAGTTAAAGACCAGTAGCATGTAATTTATTATATAGTGCAGTAAAAATATCTGTAATGCTGAATTACGGCATAATGGCAAAATCAAGTTGACCATTCTCCCGCTTTCAATACCATATACAATATACAATAGGCCTAAAATCTTGTTTTTTAATGATTTTGAAAGCAACTATATTTAAACACTAAATTTAAATATGGTACATCCAAAACACTTGAAAATTTTCGTAAAATCTTGATTTTTTCAAAACATTTATAATTCTTGATTTCGACAGTCTTGGTCTTTTCGTGAATTTTTCAATTCCTATCTAGTGCAAAAAATCATATTGTTTTATGTAGAAAAACGTAATCGTTTATATAGTCACTTTATAATTGCATCTACTTAGCATGCCTACACAAAACAATTTAGAACATGTCGAGTAAAACTAAAATTGTTTTACATACTGCACTATGAAATAATAGTGGCATAAAAAATAGTTTCTTTTGGTATGTTTGTTAGAAATTTAGTTTTCCTTTAATTTACCCCTCATCAGTGATTGTATAAAGCCAGTGTATGCCAAGAAGAAATTCAAAAGTTTTTCAATTTACCACTTTATACCAGTAATTATATGCCAGTATGTGCCAATGTGCCACTAAAACAGTATTTACCACCCCTGTTATTTACCGGTATTTACCATGGTATTTACCACAGTGGTATTTACCACTTCCGAACCCTGCTAACTATAATTATATACACACCCCCAGACAACTATAGACATTAGAGACACTACACAAACGAGCCACTATTTCAAGCTTAATGCAAGAATTAACTAAAAAATTACGAACTTACAACAAGACGAGTATTATTTCTATTCCAAATCGCCGGTCAGTCATCATTTCTAAAATAGGTAGTTCTATTTATTTGTTTTTTTTTATAATTTAACTTGAGAGAGCTAGAGAGCTTGAGATTTGCAAACCAATTCGTTTAGAAAATTTTCAATCTATTCTTAGAAAAATATTGATAACGTTTGTTGCAATACATAGTCTGTAGTCTCTAGAGTGATGAGCTGTTTACGGGAACAGCCAAACAAACGCCATAATAATAATGATAATACATGCATACATCCACTTGAAAAATAACTTGTGCAAATACACGTGAATTGGATGTAAGGTATTACTACCTTTTGCATTATATTACTCTTGCCATATTCAAATCTTTTACCATGGAAGGGTTTAACAAATTTCTCTCTTTAAACTTGTGCACTCGTCACCACAGCAGCCTACGCACAATTTGAAAGGCTTATTATGCTTCGATTATTAAGATTGTTGTGTGCTAATTTTCTCGAGATACTCAGAGAGACTGAGCGGCTCCCAGGTAAGGTATCATAAGATCAAATTAAAGGTGCACGAATTTCAGTTTAGAGAGTATAATAACAGAGGTCCATAAAAATTAAAATACCTAGATATACGTCATTCAATCTGGCCACGAGGTTTTCATTTCAAAATTGAATCTTTATCAGTCAGGCACATAAGCATTAGGACAAGCACTACTTACTATATAACTACTACCTACGCTCTATCCTTGCTTGTCATAGCAGCATCAGGCAGGGGCGGATCCAGGAATTGTATATGGAGGGGGCTAATGGCCTCCTGGAGGGGGCTTACAATGTTAAGAAGATAGGAGCAGCCATCTTGGAAAATGGCCGCTCCTATGTTCGCAATGTTAAAAAAATCGCTTCTAGGGGGGGCTAAAGCACCATAGCCCCCCCTTGTATCCGCCCTTGGCATCAGGCACTGTCAACTGTGTGTACACTATTATTTCCTTTACCTACAGGGGTGCATGACAATAATTATTTATTTCCCCAACTCTATATACATATACCTTCAACCTTATCGCATGAGCTTCGAGTGTAGATTGGATGACTCCTGCTATATGTGAAAAACTGGTACGAGTGTGTACTCAATACCTTTATTTAATCATTTTTTATGAGTAGATACCATTTTTGCTTTAATTAAGACAATCTTAAGTAAACTGAGAGCTCTCACGAAATACGGCTACTCCGACCTACTCACGATAAGATAAGAAGACTCAAGCAGACGCAGAGTAACGGTGCCTATAGTATGAACACTACTCAAAGCACTGAAAACTATATAATGGGAATCAGGCAATATTTTGAGAGAGTGTGTTGTAGCTTCGTTTGGTTCTTTGGTTGTGACATTTCGGTGGGACGTAGTCGTAGATTGATTATACATTTGTTGACGTTGTACAATTTACAATTTGAACATTCATGGTCCCCTCGTTTCCTTCTTTTTGTATTCCTTCCACGTTGAAATTGGAATTTCTCTTCTACATGAACTAATTAAATGTGTATTCTGTTTTCATTTTGTTTTATCATTTCATCAGCATGAATGAATTTTTCACTTGAGCCCAAAGTCGTCTATATCTGGATAGTCACACAAAGCCCAAGCACACGCTACTGATCCTCACTCAACGGACTGCCTGACTGTCTCTGACTCAGACTCCATAGTCACAGGACAGGGAAGGAATACGAGGAGGAAAAGCTCTCATTTTTTTTGACATGACAATGAGTCTCATCCTTTTCGTTTATCACTCTCGTCTGCTCAAATAAACGCAGACGGGGCAGAAGAGAGACAGACTAAATATCACGTACTAATCATATTCAGTTGACTCTGTCATTCATCCTATTCGAATTCCCTCTTCCTCCGTCCATTCAAATCTCACATTTCATTTATTTCAATTTTCAATGCAAAATAAATCTGATACTTTAAAATTTTTATATTCTTTTCATTATAGTTATATATTGCCCACTATACTATATAGTTATATCATCATACTATCCTTTATTGCTCCTATACTTATACTCTCTAGTCTGCAGCAGAGACTTTTCTGTTAAACTGGTTATCAATCACACCCACAGCTTAAATCCAAGTCCTGGTCCTGGTCTTCGTCATCGAATTGATATCACTTTCATATCCATATACCTTAATAAACCATGCCATACCATAGATAGGCCATCACTTATAATAATTATAGTTCGTAATATACATACGCACACAGATTAATACTTAAAACATGGGGCACTTCCGATAACTCCAGACCTCTCAAACACTCAAATTTTACTTAATTTTGACCCATGTATCAAGTCAACGATACAAACGATCAGCAAAAAAAAGGAACAAGTTTCGTTCTTCTGACGTAAAAGATGAATGCATGCATATGGAATGCAATGCTCCGTATAATAAGGAAAATATGTAGCTCTGGCTATTATATTCCATCCCCGAGGTCAAATACCCGTTCCTATCATCTGTATTATGCATTTCTCTAAATGGATAAAAGGTTATTTAATACATACCAAATTACAGGGGCGTCGGAACCTATTTTTGTGAGGGGGGGCAAACACTGTGGTCAATTTTTACCATGGGGGGGCAGGCCTATGCTTTAATATGGGGCATCCGTTTGTCAGGGGGGGGGCACTCTGCCCCCCCTGCCCCCCTGGTTCCGACGCTACTGCCAAATTATATAACCTGTGTGTAGTAGTAATACAGATAGTATGCTAGTGGGCTTTCTATTACCAGCTAGAAAAGAACAGTAGAAGGCTTAAAGAATACACCGATTTGTAGTTAAACCCCTACTACATTATTCACTCATAGCATTCATGTTTGCACATCCAAATAATTATTATGAGCTTCCATGATGAATGCACACAAGAAGTTTGAAAGTCTCAAATATCTACATTATGATTCACTGTTCTACACTAATTTACATATGAAGGAAGCTTACTTCTTTTTTTAAAAAATAATTATGGATAGTCAGGCTCAGTGAATTAGAACAAATTACAAAATTCTCCTATAGCGATCAACTATGACAGTTACTCATATATATATTTAATTATACATGCAATTTTAAGTCATATCTGTCTGCTCACAAACTACCTACATATCTGTACCAAGTCCCGTAGGAATGATTCCTGCAAAAACGTAAACGCTGAACGTGTTGTTAAAATGAATAGCTAATGATAAAGTGGTATGGTGGTATGCTGCTTTTGGCTCTATCTGTCTGTCTGTGAGTCTGTACTCTCCTGGAGCAGAGTGAGTTCATCAGAGAGAAAAGTTTGGATCCAGGTCATCCATGAGAAGAGTCGCACCGTATTCGTTTTCATATTATAATTACCATTTAAAATGAGTGTGCAATTTCCACTCATAGCCCCTCACATTTCAAATGTGTAGCCAGGAATTTATATAACAGTCCACTTCAACATAGTGTCATATGAAACTTTTATCGTGCTGCTCTCGTTACAAGAGCGTATATTCTTGGAAATGCAAACTTGAATTAACCGTCCCCGTCATACGGACATAATCGTAATTGAACCTGGAAAATGAGAGAATTCTTTAGAAAATATTATATGAGGAGTAGGAGTGAACGTGGAGGCTCGTATGAGATCATAACTTCATAATATAATATTATTATTATATGGAAAATGAGATCAAGTTAGAGGGAGTAGGCCTCCTCGCCCTGCTTCCTCTCTGCTCTCAAAGAATTTCAATTCAATCAAGGCAAAATATTTTTTGAGGGCTATGAGGACGAGGACTTTTGATTTGCTACATACATGTACATGTGTCATGTTTGGCTTTGGCTGTGACTGTGAGGCTGCTGCCGGCGGAAAGAGATGAGTCAGCCTTGATCTCAAGTCTGAAGGGAGAGCGATGTGGACGACGGGGATGACGAGGATGAAGGAGCGTAAAGCAATGTGCATTGTATTTACATAATTACCAGTATTGCTCAAACTTCCTGTCCACGTCGTCTCTTCACCATCACCACCACCACCACCATCATCATCATGCACCATCATTTTCATCGTCTTTTTCACATCTCAGTCAGAGTAAAAATGCCACACACATGTGGATGTCCTATTCTATCCTCTCGTCATATCAACATCAACTATCCACATGAACGTAGTACGTGCCAATGCGGTTCAATTTCAAATCAAACCATTCCTCCTTTTCCCCATTTACACTTGGCACACTATACAGACTATACAGACGCACTCAACAGAACAGAACACACATAAATTACATATCACACACAAGCCATCATCAGCACAACAAGAAGAAGTACAGTATCACGTTTGCGTAAAGTAAGACACATGAAGCACGAATATAAATATATGTTGCAATAAAGAGTACAAACTAAAGTCTACTTACTTAAAGAGATTTCACATATAGCTATGATATGAGCGGTAGGTGGTTGACTGACTGGTACTGGTACTGGTATATGGTCTTCGACTTTACAACATAAAATACAATGCAAATCTTTTTTGCTTCTCTCTCACAGCCACACCACTCCTATATACCAAACTAACAACTTACATAGTATTATTAGAGACCATCACTACGTTCACGTTGCTCTTTTATTCGTGTAAGTGTTACACCGTCTCATAATAAAAATAAAGGTTGGACACTGTATTATTGCCTCTATTCTAAAACATTTACATCTAGCCAGTAAATACAATGTTTAACTATCACCTTATGAATTTCTCCTTTCCTTTATGACTCCATAGCCTGACATAACTCCCTAGTCAAATACTAAAATAAAAATACAGATACTAGATAGATAGATAGACCTTCCTTCCTTCCTACCCAGTACGTACTACCCACCTACCTAATCTACTACTCACAGCACCTATGCCTATCTGTTAGTAATTTACAAACACATCTCTTCAAGAGCTGTGCCTGAGTTGAGTGTAGATTTAATTTCAACTTGTATTATTAGCGAAAACGATCCCACGGAAAGAATACACCTACACACAAGTAGGACTACGACTACGAATGCAGCAAAGAGATTTTGACATGGAGATAATACAGCATTTAAATACTATAGACAAGGATACATGGAGTTACTAGTTGGGGTTTTAGGAGCCACATCAGAGGGTACTTTCCAAATACACACAGACAATGTATGTTCTATGTGTGTACTGTACTAACTAACGAGGAGTATTAAGTACGTATTATGCATATACCTACGCCACTATTGGCTGAAAGTATGAAATTTCGTCATAATAAAATGATATCAACAAGAATGACAAAAACAGGAGCCTCTCCTTCTCTCTCTTGTATGGCATACATTTTTAATACGTAACATAACATAACTATAAAAATGCACACGCATGCAACCTATACTATTAGGTATACGTCACGCTATATGCATCTACCTATATAAGTTTAATAAAAGGCAGGACATTTCGCGGAATAAACCGTCTGCTCCTGGCCCTGGTCTCAACTTCATTCAGCTCAAAGATGAGAAAACTTTTAATAAACAACACAACATGCTGTCTGGCCTGGTCTGGCTTAGCAGAGCTCCGCTCCGGCATCCTCATCATATCCTCTCATCCAACATACATATAAGATGCAACGTGCAAAAAATGAAAATTCATCAAACGAAGGGGTCGACTCGTCGCATATATGTATATGCAGAGCTGTGTAGTAAAATGTACTCCACTAATAAAACTAACGTAGTATATTGTGCCCTATGTAGAGTAGCTTAGAGTAGTGATGAGAATCCCTTAAACATTTTTATAGGTCCCTACCTACTTGGGACTTGCATCGCATATTTTCAAGGCTCATACATGTATGAATAAGACATACTATACTACTACATAGGTACTATTGCAATACTACTTATTGTGAGCTCGTGTACAAAAGCAGATTGGCTGCTGTTGGAAGTAATGCGGACACATGGATCGTGATGAGTTGAATAATGGATGAACGGATGGATAGGGAAGCTATCGTCGTCGTCGTCGTCAATGGAGGCAGAAAAAAAAGAAGTTAAAAAAAAGAGCTGCTTGCTTGCTTAATGCTTCGGCTTCAAGTCAGGGCAGGGGAGCTACCATATAACAAAAATTAACAAAGTAAAACCTTCCACGTCTAAAACTTTCGGAATTACGAATTTCACAGTCTTGATTTTCACTTGAGTAAACATTATGTAATCCTAGGTCCTTTACACACAGTTGGGCTATACAGCATTAAAGACTTGTTTTTCGCGAAAGCTCAACAACTCAAAAAGGACTCCAGAGCCCCAGACTCAAGATCAAGGGAATTCCTTCTCTTACTAATTTCGGGTAGGAAAAAAAATGCAGGAAATTACACTGTGTTGTGTGTTAGCTCAAACGTCAATACCTATCTCGCCATTCATTTGCTCTCGAGAAGGAACATACGACTACTTACGTGTACGTTACTACACTACGGTTTTATAGCCTCGGTCTACGCCTATACGATAGAGATGTGGATGGCGAAACCGCACATGTAACTTGACGTGTATTCTGAACCATTTCCACTGACATTATTGACTCATAAATATCATTCACAATTGAATAGAAAATCACGATTATTTTTAAGTTTTAAATTAACTTAACTTTCAAAGGATTTTAATTTTGTTTTTTTTACCATGCTTGGCTCGTCAGTGGTACGCTCTTTTTCCAAGTCACGACGTCAATGATTATAAAAAAACATACCTACTACCTACCTACCTATCTACATATACATACTTCTGCTAAATAATAAAAAAAGGCAAGTAACGTCCATGAGATACTTTGACATTGACCGGAGAGCACTACTGGACTGAAGTAACTGTGCCACAGCATAGTCTTAAACTGAATTTTTAACGAGCCTGTCACCAGTCCTAATGCATCAGTGATAACATGATGTGATAACAAAAATTTATATTAAAGTACTTGTCAATTATAAAGTCATCGACTTGACCCAAGCCTAAGCCTCTGAAGAGAACTCGAGAAATAATAATTATAGATGCTTCAGCATTTTATAGAAAAAATTAAACACCAATGAAAATACATAATACATTCCTTATGTTCTTCATTGGCTTTGTTTTGATTGCAATTACTACAAATCATCTCTGAGAATCTTCATTCTTATGACTACGAATAGGTAATTATTGCCTTGTAATCTGCGCCCATAGGTACCTGTACGTAGATTAGATACATGTGTAAACTCTGTAATAAATAGTACCTACTTACTTACATGGGCGCAATAAATTGTAGAATATTCGAGTGAGTAAGTACTCACTGACCTTGAATGCCCACTACACATATAATATACTACTTGCACACACCTGCATAAAAATATAACAAAATTATGTATGATATGACAACTTTTGTTTCTCTCGATGGCTGATGGCTTTATTGTCGTTGATTCTTTACGATAATAAATTGCGAAATGAATAACAAATATGACTCTCTCTCTCTCTCCCTCTCCATGTGCCTCTTTTTGCGAAATAAAGTACCTACCTACCCAAAAAATATTTCTGAGGACTTATATCAAATTATAATTATGACCCACATAAAACTTGTCGCTGACATTTTGGCTTGTAGTTAAAGTGTAAGATTCGTGAAGTTTGGATTTTTCAATGCTATCCGTGCAGAAAATACTGCGCGTCTTGAATGACTTCTTATTTCCCCCCTTGCTGAATGAGAATGGAAGGAATAATACGAATGGCATGAGACTTTGAGGATAAGGACCACAGACTCAAGAGCACATAGCACTCATAAATATGAAATGATCTAATCTAGCTACGACAATTGAGACACAGACTTGAGAAACTGGAGTTAACTCCAATAATCATAAATTATCCAATACAACGACAAAGCCAAAGCCAACCAACGTCTCCGGCTCCGGCTCCCTGACTCTAACGACGGTGTTTAGTTCACTTACTTCCATTATTCCCTTTCTAGAGTCTGTCTCTTCTTCTGTATGTAACTGGAGACCAAAACCAGAATCAGCACTAGTTACTAGTTGCTAGTACCAGTGGTGGTGGTACGTGAGCGAAAGGAGCTTCTAAAATAGCCTCGCTATCCAATTCCCATTTCATCATAATGTTACCTTTATATATTATTATATGAGATCCATTATGTCATGTGTCCAGAGGAGAAAAGTCCTCATCAAATTTCATGTAACTTCAGATTCAGACCAAAACTATTTTCATTTTTATCCTCATATACATTACATAGGTAAAAGCTATTATTGGAATTTATTTTTATTATTGTGTATTTTTCTTCCTTGCTGCGCAAAAGTATCTGTGTAAATACAAAATTACAATATGTACATACTTTTTAACTTCCTCGTATTTTCAGTTGTTGCTAATACTCGTCAGGACATTTTAATATTTACTTTTTGTGCCGTCTAAAATACAAGATTTTTATAATGGGTACTATTTTTTTTAAACTAGTAACAAAAAGAGTTACAATGATGGAAACTATAATGAATCATGTTAACATTCAAGTATATAAATACCTTCTTTAGAATTAAGATATTATGTATGAGACGTTGTAAAATAATGGTTCAAAATTAATTTAAAACGAACTCAAAATACAATGTATGGAATTATTACGAGATAAATCATCAGATGATTATTATTCATCAGAAGATGAAGATTCATCATTAGGATTCATAGTGTACCTTCCGCATAGAGTCCCTCGTTGCCTTTTCAATTGCAATTTGTATAAAAGGAAAATAAATAATCCTAGCCTAGTCTTTTCCATTTTCCATGAATGTCCTATCCGAAACAAGTCATCTAGCCGGTAACAAAGGAGCACAAAACTTCTTGTTTGAATCTTTGAATGGATGCTTAAATAAATGCGTATTCTCTCTAAAAAGTTAAAGAATGATGATGATGATGGCATCCTTTCATGTAACGTTCTACATACTATACACATAAATTCCAAAGACTATGATTATACTCTCATCCTAATCCCTTAACACCATCAACATATTATTAATTTTATAATGTTATTACTAATTTCTATATCCCAGTAGTTGACATCATAGTTATACGATGTATAGCACCATAACCTAAGTAAGTAGTTTGACATATGTACGGAGTGCACACCTTATATATTTGATAAGGCTCTATAACGCTGTAAGACATACTATCACGAATAAGATATCCGGAAAGAAACCCAAAAGGGATTATAAAACAGTTTATTTTATTTTTACTTATACTGAACTGACTACTGACTGAGAACATAAATAGTATTCTAGACTAAAGATAAAGAGTATCGCTAAACCGACGTTATAATAAAAATAAATATTGACGAGAACGATTTGACTACAGTAGGAAATAAAATGTCACGTAAGTTTGAGTTTTGAACCCGATTTTGTTATTATTTCCTTGATGCAATTGTATATATATATATATATACGTACACCTTATCGTAACTAGTTATTATACTCCTACGGACTACGTTCCTACTATTAAGTAAAAGTCAAACCATGCAAACTTATTTCACTAACTTGGGGATTTGACAAGCCATTCATCACATTTATTTATGTTTTACGACTTCCCTGGCTAAGATCATAATGCTACAAATCTTGAGATTTTTACGGAAATTCAGGGACTACAAGGTATAGTTACTCCCAAGGTGAATGTTTACAGTCCGAATATAGAGAGTTCCGACACTTACGACTGTTTTGGGGAGTGATGTCATGACATGAATGGAATGAAATGCGTGCGAATCATATAATGGCGAGTGGAGGCTGTCATGTTCATCTCTTGAGTACATAAAACTACTATGACAATGAACACACCTCTTCAATTATCTCATCACCACCACCACCACCAACAATATCAACACCACATAAACTCAACACCTCTAGAGTGCATACACTTTTCTATTATGGATGCTCATCATCGACTCAACAGTGCTCGTCAGAGATCGTATTAATAAAGAATAAATCCATTAAAATTTTAAATTTATGTATACTCACCGCATCAGCAGCGATGGCTCTCGAAACGTTGGCTAGACATAGGAGGGTGACCAGAAAAAAGTAGAACAGTCTTCTTGTTGTTTGTATCACTGTTGTCGATTTGGATTATCAATCAATGAATATTAATAGTAGACTTCCACAGGAAGTAAATACACGTGTGCTGTCCGTGTCTACGTAGAAACTTGATTAAAAAAATCCCACGCAGGAAGTAGGAGCTTCAAAATCCAAATCCAGAGCAGAGCGAACTAAAAATGTATTGTTTTCACGAGTAGGCAACACTTCAACACATGATGGATGTACCAGAGAAGTATAATTGGATTATTCACTGGTATTTCTTCCTTGCGTCGAAGTCCGAAGTCGAATTCGATCCGATCCAATAGATAAACGATTATCACACGTCGAAGGTTACTTGAAGGAAGTAATAGATATTTAATTAAGGTGGTGAGGTAGATGCCGATAGATACTATCAGCTTTTGATTTGTACCCCTATCAACTATTACTTGACAGACAAATTATGTTCACAGCTCACAACTTTAAATGATGAATGTTTTTTTTTGTCAAAAAACACAGAATAGGAAATATAGAATGTATTAATTACTAATATATATGGGTATAGCCAAATATTTTCTTCGGTTTTGGTTTATATAATGTGTGTTTGTTAAGTATCAGAAGAGACAATACTATGCGTGAATCTCCTTGTCTATGTAACCAGTAATTAATGTGATGATGAAGGAGGAGAAATAGAAATAGAAGAACTGACCGCCAACAATAATAACATCTTCTGAACTCAAGAAGCTGGCCTTCAAAACTTTAGCTTTAAACAATCTCTTAACTTGAAAACTTTATGCCGAGCCGAAGTCATTTTCTTAAAACTCATTCATAAACTGCAATGGTCAATGGTATTAAATTTTACTCAGATAACGCGACCACTCCTCTCGTCCTCTATCTCCTTTTTCTTGAGGTTTATTTATTTTTTTTGAGTTTCCAAATTAGTTATAGTACAAGGAACAATTTATGGTACGATACTTCAAAGTGAGCACTAACTGAACTCAAGACCTTAGACAGATGAACTGAGAAATTATTGCTATATGTAAAATATCGTTTGAATATGGGATGAGCTGATAATGTTTAGCGATAAAAAGGCTCACTTTTCTGTACTTGATAGTTAGTTGCGTCCTCCCGGCTGTGTTGTTCCTTTTTAATTGTAAGAGGTTTAAAATGGTAATCAGTAATTACACTTAACACTAGTACATATAATTATTCAATTCCCACTAAATTCAAAATTTTAACTCAAGCAATGCAAAGCGGTCTCCAGCTGCACATGTATGATTTTTAGTACTATCAAGATTAATGTAACTTTAATAATTTTTCCGCGTAAATGTAGAGGTTGAAACTTAAAGTGTCCCGACGACATTTTTGTGAGAAAATAACTCAGTTGTCCAGTACATGAACTTCAGTAACTTTGTTCCCTGTTATTCTGTAATAGGACCGAAAAATAACTTTGGAATGTTCCGGTAATTGTAAATAATAATATAATATGCGGATGTTAACAACAATTCTGAACCGTAGTACCTAAAATGT
The DNA here is from genome assembly GCA_949802685.1 of Dicyrtomina minuta. Taxonomy (NCBI): domain Eukaryota; kingdom Metazoa; phylum Arthropoda; class Collembola; order Symphypleona; family Dicyrtomidae; genus Dicyrtomina; species Dicyrtomina minuta. Next base: position 73,398 of record CATKUY010000411.1, on the reverse strand, counting down.
AATAATATAAATATCGTATCTCCGTGCGAGTGACGTACAATTGAAAACAATTAATTCATAATTACTTTAACAACTTAACACGTTTGAAAATTTACCGCTTCGGGCACAACAAAAAACACTGAATGTTAAAGTCAGCTTAACAACACGAAATGTGAATTATGAAATAGAGTACTACGGATTTGGAAGGAGAACAAACTATTGATTTCAATATCTTTCCAGGGCTCCATAAAATCCGAGAACAGTGGAAAGACTGGCTTGAAAAGTATCGGGAATTGTAAGAATTGAACTAGTGAAGAACCGATCCGGACAACGCAATACTTGAGACTGGCACACTCTTCTGGACCAAGTTCTATTGATTGATTGATTGATTGATTGATTGAACTTTATTAACGTGTTATTGAAACCAATTTGGCGCAAAGCCATTCTTCCATCGGTAACACAATCCATAAATACAGTAAATCAACAGATACAAACATGATTACTAACGTATTTAACAATTATAACAATTATAACATGAGAATACGGCTAAGATTAATATAGTTATATTATAATGAACAATTTTATACTACAAACTACTATAAAATTAGTTTACAACTAAACAAACCCATCTCAGGTAATGCAGTAATTAATTATTATTAACCTTAGCTTTAGTCAATGTCTCTCTCCCATAATTGTACCATGTATACTTAAACGAGGGGGGTTGCTAAACTAGTTATGTTATGTATATGTCATTCCGACCATTAAGACACCATTGGGATACACCATTTTTAAATAATTCTAATGTGACTTCCAAATTTCTTTTTTCAACCGGAATACTGTTCCAGATTTTTATATTAAAAAATAATGCAGATTTTTGAAAAAAGGACGTTTCCCTCTTTGGGCGGTCCACTAGTGTGACTAATTTGTTTCTAGTTGAGTCATCATACTTAAGTACGCTAAACAATTCAGGAATAGATCTATACTTCAAGATTTTGAACACAGAACACGAGGCATAGTACTTGATACGTTCATTAACAGTTAATATATTACACTTTTCATACAGAGATACAAAATCTATTTTTGATCGCTCTTTTTCCTGTTTACAATAATCCGTTTTAGATTTAAAATTTTGTTTATACAAATTAGGATAAAAATATGCTCCGAGGAGGCTGTCTATTTTGTGTTGAATTTGTTTTAGTTTAGTGCTACATACCGAGTTCCAAATAGTAACAGCGTAATCCACTACAGATAATACAAAACAATTTGTCAATAATGTAAATATACTTAAATTTATGTATCTTCGTAAGGATAAAATACAATGTACAGCCGAGGAAGTCTTTTTCATGACATTATCGAAGTGTGCAGAAAAATTTAAGGTTTCATCGAGGGTCACTCCCAAATATTTAAAAGTGCTAACACGTTTAATAATATTGTTATTACATTTTACAGCTAACAATTCACTAGGTATTATATCACGGGGCTTATGAAATATCATGTACTCTGTTTTACAAACATTAATCGATAAACCTCTACTAATACACCAATTATTCAAATTCTCCAATATTATATTCGTTGTATTTATAATTTCATCTACGCTAGTACCACTTATAGAAAAAACTAAATCATCTGCAAAAAGCACATACTCAGTATCAACTAATGCCTGACTTACATCGTCATAGTACACAGAAAATAGTAAGGGACCTAAAATAGACCCCTGGGGAAGCCCACAATTTAAATCAAATTTTTTGGATAAGAAAGAATTAACACGTATACAAAATTTTCTATTAAGAAAATAGTTACCTAATATTCTAATTATTTTACTGTCTAGTTCAAATTTTTGTAACAGTAACTGTAATAAAGTAATATGCTGAACATGGTCGAACGCTTTCTTTAAATCTACAAATACTGCAACTACTTTAGTTTTTGGATTATTTACGTGTCGAAATAGGCTATGAGTAAATACAGTTAAAGCAGTTTCGCATGATCTAGACTGTCGAAATCCATGTTGGCTTGAATTAAGTAGGTTATTAGACTCTAAATGTTCAGATATTTTACCATGTAATATTTTTTCAAGAAGTTTGTTTAACAAAGGAAGATTAGAAATTGGGCGAAAAGATGCAGCATCTTGCATACTGCCTTTACCTTTATACAATGGATTTATAGTAGCTACTTTAAATTTATCAGGAATTTTCCCATCATTTAACATTTCATTAAATAACATAGTCAAAGGTTGAATAAGCCCAATACATGCCTGCTTTAGAAACGACAGAGGAATTTCATCTTCCTTAAACGATATAGGATTTAACATTTTTAGGCTCGTCGCTACATCAATTGGTTCTATTGCTAATTCAGAATTATCACAGTTTAATGTACTAACAAAATTTTGTATCCCCTCACTTTGGTCACCTGCTTTGATTACAAAACTATTAGCAAATGTGTCACATATATTTTCCAGGTCATCAGATACTTTCCCATTAATATTTAGGAATTTTACCCCATTAATTAGTTTAATTTTTCTATTGGTAAGCTGATCATACAGCTTCCAAATATCCTTTGAATTTAGTTTAGTATTAAATTGACTCATAAAATAATTTTTCTTAGCAGTTAGTATTGCTGATTTTAGCGTGTTACAATATTTTCTATAATGTTTAAAATCTAATAACAATTTTGATTTATCAGCAGTAGTTTTTAGTTCATCTCTTATTTTCATCATATTTTTAATGTCATGATTTATCCAAGGAAATGGCTTTCCTTTGACACATTTTTTAATTAGAGGAGCTAACTTATTAATTACATTCATAACAGTACTTTCAAAATATTTCAACTTATCATTTACATTGGTTATAGCTTTTATAGGATCCCAATCACATTTATCTAGCATCGCATTTGCTAATTCCCAATTTATACATTCTATATTGCGTGCTGTCACAATTTTCGGTTTATACTTTATTTTTACAGTTTTTCGAATAATGAATGTTGCCTTATGATCTGTGGTAGATAATTGAAATACTCCGGACCCTTGTATTATTGAACTATTAGATACGTACACATGGTCCAGTAAGGTAGATGTATTACTAGTTACTCTAGTTGGTTCCTGAATTATTTGCTTTAAATTATTTTGTCGGGTAATGCTTCTAAGTTTGAGAATGTTCGGATTGTTTTTTAAAAGGTCTAAATTAAAGTCGCCCACTATTACATAGTCGTGGTATTGTTGTGTTATAACAATGATCAAATTATTAAAAGAATCTAAAAAATCTAATTTGCTAACATCGGGTGGATTATAGATACATATAACTATAAATGGCTTCACATATTGAGGATGTATTTTTATACAGTTAACTTCTACACCAATTGGAAATGAAACATTAAATTTAAGTGGCACGTACTTACAAGTATTTTTTATATAAAAAGCTGTGCCACCTCCTAGCTTATGGTAACGGTCGTATCTCAAAAAATCGTAATTAACTACGCCATATGAACTAGCTAATTTACTAGTATTAAGTTTTGATTCCGTTATAGCTAATACATCAATTTGACTTTGAAGCAAAAATGAGGATATTTCATCAAACTTTCCGTGTAAACCATTTACATTAACATGACAAATTTTAGTGCCTTTCCTTTTAAGATCCTTACAATAATCCTCATTATTTAAAAAATATCCATTGTCTACTTCTGTTACTAATGGTTCAATTTCAAGCGGATCAAATAATTCGTGTACATCAAATGGGGGGAGATAACATACTAAACATAACTTATTACTATCATATTCTGTATTACAGTTCTTACATGTAATTAATCTTGTTTCGTCCGTAGTAACGCAGTGTTGACACGTAAATGTCTTCTTACGATCTCTATTGTTGATGTGGAAAATGTGGATTTTGTTTTCACAGCAGTTGCATTTGAGATGAGTTCGTTTTCTTCCAAGTGTTTGATTACAGGAAATACAGTTCATGAAATTAATCCATCAAAAGGTAATCGTTATAATAAGTTATAATTGTTATTATTGATGCTTGACCTCAGTCAATACTTATGATTCAGCTTCCAGTGAAATTTTTCGAAAAAGAAATATTCAGTATACACAGTAAGTAACCAAGTTTCAACTTGCTGCTCCCAATAACAAACAGAAAAATCTACAATCTAAGTAAAACTAATTGGTTAAAATGTAGGTAAGTATGAAACTTACAATGAAGGGGGGTACTTTAATTCCCCCCCATTAATTAAGATGTGCGTGAATGCAGGTAAGGCGAAGAATTTTGAAAAAGTCTACAAGCTTCAGACCAAGTAAAGTAAAGTGTCAATCCCAATACAAGCGTAAATCAGATGAATAGTTCATCAGCAGGAGTAAATTAATTCCAGAATTCAGTGTTAATTCCAATTAAGTACAGAAAGTGTTAAGTTTGGATAAATTTCCGTCAAAGTAGTTAATAGAAGCACACTGTCCACCCGCTACTTCTGCCACTACTGGATATAAGCACTACAATAATACGGATGCAGATTTTAGAATCAGAATCAATTACCGTTGAAGCTTACACAAATAATATTATGCATGTCGTACTAATTAGTGGATAATAAAGAACACTTAGAGTCAATATCACTAGTAATCAATGTCAACAATTAATAGCTCATTAACAATAAGATTGAACTTGAAATTAAGAGAAATTTTTTGAATGTCACAATGCCAATATGCACAACAATGTATTAGATACAAAAACCATGCCGTCGAGAATCGTATTGCAACTATAGGACTAATGAAAAGTGAGAAAATAATATAGATTTTGTAGTACTACGAAGATGAAGTTAGTATAAAATTGTAAACTACAACAAACACTATAATTTTTGAGTACTAATAATCGTTGCTAACTACTTGTAAGCAGTTTAAATCTATAATTAAGATTGAAATTATCGGGAGCTCCTAATCCATGCTTGTGGCTGGGCGCCGCCAAGCGCAGATTCGTGATTCATTGAATCTTATGCACCCGACAAGTATAAAGAAGAAGAACAGAACTACCCGGGTTTTGGAGAGTAGACAACAAAACTCTCTGCTGACTGGATGACACTGCCAATAAAATAAGGAGCTCCAACACTGCCTGCCTTTCACACACTAAAACCTCTTTTCAACTGAACACAATAACGAAGGATGCGGACCTTCACAGCTTAAATGTACGTACCTACTACCTACTTAATGGGAAGTGGGGCAAAAAGTCCGACGGGGGCAAAAAGCCCAGAAGGGGGCAAAAAGTCCGGAGGGGGCAAAAAGTCCGCCAAAAGAGGGTAAAACGTCCGGAGGGGGCAAAAAGTCCGCTAAAAGAGGGCAAAAAGTCCGGAGGGGGTAAAAAGTCCGAAATAAGAGAACATATATATCGTTACTGAAGAAGCAAAGTTGCCGATCTCCAATTCTCACTAATAGGAAAATTTCCGTTCTCCAATGCGCGCTAAAAGCAAAGTTTCCGTTCTCCATTTATTAGTAACGTCAACGTGAACGTCACCAAATCGTTTAAAAAATTTACCTGGCCTACCTTTTCTATTGTTAAAATTTCTTATCAGCACGACCTTGATAAGAAATTTTGCCCGCACTACTCTGCCCGGTCAACTCACCGTCATGACGATGAGAACGTTTTGAAGTCGATTTGCATGGTTAATTAGCAGAACAATATAAAAAAAGATAACTGCATTTTAATTATTTTGGAATCGTAGTATTTTAGTAATTTACAACGTTTCTGCAGATTCTGACCTCCTTTGTGTTTATATTCCTGCCTGATATGTGATCGTGACATTCACGTAACTAATAAATGGAGAACGGAAACTTTGCTTTTAGCGCTCATTGGAGAACGGAAATTTTGCTATTAGTGAGAATTGGAGATCGGCAACTTTGCTTCTTCAGTAACGATATGTAGGTTTTTTTCCAATTACGGGGCCTGTTTTGCTCCCTTCGGACTTTTTGCCCATCTTTACCGGACTTTTTGCCCCCTGCGGACTTTTTGCCCCCTCCGGACTTTTTGCCCTCTTTTGGCGGACTTTTTGCCCCCTCCGGACTTTTTGCCCCCTTCCGGACTTTTTGCCCCCGTCGGACTTTTTGCCCCCGTCGGACTTTTTGCCCCCCTTCCCATTACATACGTTCTATATAACATTAGTTCCTCCTGCGGCGCCGTATCTTGTAGCCCGCTGCGCCCCTTTGCTTTACATAGGAAATGGCTCTTAAGTTTCTTCAGCTACAGTGACAGCGTCGCACGCACACATATTTCCTATATACTACATAAATATTTTCATTAAATTACAAATTGATGCTTGCTCCTATCTGACACTGACAATAGTTCCGATCCAGACTTCACTATACCAATATCGTTACAATAACCCCATAACCCTTGGTACAATATTTAACTTGTTTTATGAGTTTATGAAACTATATTTTTGTCATTCAAATTCTGCTAAAATTTTATCAGTTTTTGCTGCACTCTTCTCCAAAAAAAAGTAGCAGGGCACAAGAAAGGATAGAACGAGGAGGAGTAAAATACGGTTCCGATTCTAGATTCAACATTCAATATTCAACGCTATTATTTATAAGGTACATTGATAATATAATTTGCATGGGCATATATACATAGTGTATACAGATAAGTACCTATTAGGTGCTTTATTCATATATAGAATTGATTCACTTCACTACTCATTGCATGACTCATGAAATGCAGGTGACCATGTGGAAGTACTGATAGGATGCTCACCGTCTTCTTTTATTACTTTGCTTCGGCGTGCCATACTATAGCACCTGTTTACACTACACTCACTACAATGCTTATTTCCTTGAATTCTCTCATATTTTGAAAATAATTTAATAATTTATAGTATCAAGTATATAATTAAAGTTTTTTATGCATATAAATTTTTCATTTTCAGCTGTAGTGGACGTAATAAATGGTAGTCATTTTTTATTGCTATCGTTGCATTTTTTCTGGAAAACTTTGTTTATACGTTGGAAAGTTTCCCACTGTACCTGGAAGTGGCTTTAGTACTGAATAGAATATTATACTGAAATTGGACTGATATAAATGCTACACATGTGACAAAGGTACTTAGGTATTTAATACTGGTTTTTTGGAGGTATTATTAATATTTATCAATTCATCATCTCCAAACCGGAGCATTCGAAAATTAAAGTTGCAATGGATGAAAGGAGATATTTCATTTCAATTTATTACAAAATTACTATGGACTATGGTGACTGGTGTAAAGAAGCGTTTTATTATTTTTTTATTGTCCCAAAGAGCGTGGTTCATGGATTGTGTGTGTGAGAGATGTGATATGGTATAGAACAAGTGATGTAAATAATGATCGACGAGAAATTCACTATAATATACGTATACTATATAATTTATTTTCATATTCACGATATATACTGCTGAAGGCCGTACTGGGAACTGTGACTGAAACGGAGTCTGCCGATTTTAGTCCATGAATGCATAAAGCCTTATTTGTAGCTCATTCATCATTCGTCGTTGCCTGTTGCTTCCGGTACGGTGAGAAAATTAGCCTTTTAATTATATAAGTGGACGATAAGAAAGGAATAGAAATTCTCGTTTTTCCACGCCGATAATTATAAGTATATGCATAAGTCAACGTATATTATTATAATTATTACCATGAGTTCAGTTCAGCGTAATTAGGAGTTTATAAAAAATGGAAATTATTTTAAGTAAAGCTATAAACTTACTAGTTCTAGCAATTTAGTAGCATATAGTACATGGCTGACGTTGTTAGAGTTCTTAGCTCTAAAACAAAAATAGAAAACCTTATGACATGTTGGAATTGGACGTACAATCGAACGAAGACGAGTACACACTGTAAAAACTTGCCTTCGATTTTCAGTGCTGCCTACCTATCTTAGTATAATTAAATAATTCCAATATAATTCCACAGGAAGCATGAATTTAAAATGGCTGTGACAACATTCGCCTCCATAACTCCATACCCGGTCGGCTCCTGGCGAAGGCGTTCGGCTCCCAAATAAGCGTGAAAAGTGTGTGCCGTATGCTAATATTATTTGTCGACGAACAGTATGACTGGGTGGTTGAACCATGATGTGGCCAGTAACTCCAAGTGCAGTAAACATTATTATTAATTCACCTTACACACGGAAACCTCATGTCTTCTACATCTACAGCGCTAACTGCCGATGTCTGTCTTTCTTTGATGATTCTTATAGACTTAATGCGAATTTTGAACAAATGACAAGCTATATACACATAGTAAATATAACAACGAATAACACATATTTTATAATCTGACGATTTTATTAGATTAAAGTAGTTACTGCAGATATTCTACATACCAACTTTAATCATATCTTTTTTAGGTAGTCATCTCTTAAATTTCCTTATTATAGACAATATGGTAGATATTTAATAATAAAGACTAAATAACTTTATTTTTATTTGGTAGAATTAATTTTCAATTAATATAATTTTATATTTAATATTTACTTACCTATACGTTATATATAATTTAATAATATAAATTATAATTACGTATTATGTATGTGTTATGTATATATACTAGATCAGTGATCTACTTAAAGTAGAAACAAACTTTTTTTTTAAAATGATGCGAACTAGATAAGGTAACTAACTGTATACCTCCCATCTATAGTAACTTTAGTTTCAATAGATTCACATTCATCATTCATATTAATTTGGTAATTTTTGTGCATACTATATAATACTTAATATGTATTACAGTTTGGAATATATTACACACACTTAAAAACAATTTTGTTGAAACAGTGATGTTAAACGTTACTTGGAATAAGGTATATTTCGATTCGACTAAAGTATTAATATCGGTAAAATAATCCGCCGAGATTTACGTTCTTGCTCTCATACATCTTGCTTGTAGAGTTTATGATTGGTATGCAATAATTCTAAGTAAGGTATAAGTATATTATGTTGTATTTAATTCACAACAATCCATCTCGATTCTTTTTAAATAATATGAACATCATATTTATTACGAAATCAGTATCGGTTAGTTTACAATTAAACAATTAATTAAAATAAAAATCCGTATAATTTCTTCACAATGATTTCTCAATACAATTCACAGTGTTATAACAAGAATGAGTTTTAATTGAAACAAATATTTATGACTTCAGTCCCGTATTTAGACGTGAACTAACATATACGAATTATGAATCTAACTCAAAAATATACAATAATAATTTTTTTCTAAAATTATTTTACGTTTAGTCACACTATCATTACAATATACGATTTTGTGTAAATATTTACTTACACCTACATGAACACTGTTCTCCGTTGTAGTTGTAATCTGGCAATCGTAGTTTCCATTGTAGTGTTTACCATACAAATATATACGATCACAACAGATCATTCTAGAAATGAATTTAAATATATAGCAAGAAGTACGGATACAGAGCCATGTTCGCGAAAAACCGTCAACCGTGTTTCATCAGCTGAACATTCAGTCTCACTCAAATTTACAAGTAAATGTAACTTTCAACATTATGTTCTTCATAACCTCCTAATTACTTTTTCATGTTTATGTTATGTTTATTTTTTAAATATATATTCAAATAGTTTAAGTAGGTAGAATTATACTAGACATAATTAAAAATACCTAATTATTTACGTATGTCTATCTACAGGCTATGAACTCGAAAGTATTTAAATGTAATCCGACGGTATCAATGTAACTACGCTGAATCTAAAACAATATATATGTAACAATATCTAAACTTAATTACTAATATTTATTACTAGTCACAATTTGCGAAATTCTCCACTTCAACTAAATAAAATCTCTTCAGTTCTGACTGGAACATGTAAATTCAAAAAATATTGTTTTCCTTGTGCGATTCGACAAGGTAAATTGATTTTCCCTTTGTCACACGTAGATTGACAGATTATATAATAACATATATTGTTTCTTCTTAATATCTTGGTTTTTTGTATATCAGGAGATGATGATGCATAATATATTATTACATTTATCTTAATAACCTACTCACTAGTCAATACTAATTAATAAAATAAAAATTTCACTATGCATTAATTATATAATACAAGTTTGATTTTCTATATTTCTTTTTTCATATGTATTACGTGCAATAAACGAAGACAAAATAAATTGAACATTTGAATTTTTAACTTATCAATACATTTCTTAAGTTTCCTTTTTCCTCCGCGTTTTTGAGTGATTATCAATGACTGTTATATTATACATTATTTGACTGCTATATTACAGTAGAATTATTTTTAAAACAACACGAATTAATCTTAAAACTTGGTGGATCTTTCGATCTCTTGGTAAACAGATATTTTTCAAAAGTTAAATTCCTTTGTAGTAGGGTATACTTTTCTTCAAAATTTGAATCTTAAATTTGAATTTATGTAATTAGTTGTTTGAATTTATGTACAGAGACATGATTCTGTCTTCAAATTGTGCAATCTCGCACCTGTAATGAGCTTAATTGTTTCGTAAGTAAATTACAATTTCTGTATTTAAAAGCACAATAATTCATAATTCTTCTTCGTGATTTTAAATAAGAAGAACAAAACCACAACTTTAATATAATTATTACGATATAACTAATTATATATTATTTAATTGATACGGCTTGAACACTAAATGTGATTAAATTCAAATAAATATTTAAAATTTAAGGTACGTTTCGAAATCAATCGACAAATGATAACATTCCGAAGCAACGCTAAAAAATCCGTCATTAGCAACGCGCAAGAGCAAAGTTGCAAACTGCAATGTTATATGACAAAATGAAAACTGGCAAATATAAAAACCGATATTTAGCAGGAACGTCTAAAATTAGCATTCGGACCAGAACCCGAAGGCGATGCGTTACTGGCATCCATATTATAGTAATAGTGGTAGTAATGAGGCGGGAGATTAAGAGACTGACGCTGGGGTAGAGTAGATTGTTGAATTGTTGTTGTTGAGCCTGACGGGAAGGTAGTTCGTGATGATGATGTTGCTGATACATTTGAGTGCGTCTAGGAGAAGAGTTTGCGGACATTGGGGACGAAAGATACTGAGGATAAAGACGATCTGAAGCCATCTTTACCCCCAGTGCTTTTCCTTAAACCATCACCACGTCCTCTTTGTTACAGAACAGAAAGGGGCAAGGGGTACTGATCAATCATGGTTTGGACAAGATCTTCTAGATGAGGTCTCATCTGTTCAAATCGAAGCATGTCAGCAAAACTAAATGGAAGTAAAGTTGGCCACCAGCATATAGCTAGATTTTTCGAGTCCATTGCATTTATTCCCGACCTTTCCGAAACACGGACCAAATGAGAAAATACATTTCTCAGCACAACAAGATTTGGCGTGGGTAAATGCAGAAGGAACTGTTTCAACTCTAATAAACGGAGGGATCTATCTGAGATCAACGCAACCTGCAATAAAGGAACAACGCACATATAATAAGTAGACACATTACATATCTATATGTATGTAATTACATTTAAAATGCTGATCGATAAAGCATACGAGTTTCTTACAGAAAGTAAAGTTTAAAAATTTATACGGAAAGTAAACTATACAACTTATTTATTCCCAGTTTTATTATGAAACGAAGCCATAAAAATGGCGAAAGTAGTAAAATTAAAAGTTTTCATTACTCTTTCAACTTCTCCTATCATATCCGTAGGAATGGGAAGCGGAAGCCTTTTAGCTAGAAAATCCTTGAGAGCCATAGCAACTGCATTCACCGGAATATCCAAAGCTCTTAACTCTGTATTAGAATCTTCAGCAAGACGGGAAAATAGAGTTTCTACAAGAGCACGATTTCCTGGAACTCGATACAATCCTTCCATGTCTAGCCCTTCCTCTTCAATAAGTTTCACGCATCTCTCCAGTATCCCATTTGGAGCCGTTGCCTCTCCCAGCTATTCATTTTTGACAAAGACAATATTTTACTAGAAAGTCAACTATTTAGTGTCACCAGTTTTTACTAATGGGTGGCAATGTAATAGTTAATCGTAAATTCAGTAGCAAAGCTGGTAAAAGTATAATTTTTATCCATATAAAAAAGTAGTACAGAAAACTTACGCTGGTGCCAAAATTTGATGTTGTCGACTGCGGCTGCTGTTCTTGAGATTTTGATTTGGTCAATTTTTTGGGAGGTTCCTCTTTCTTTTGAGGTTTCTCTGTTTTATTCTTTGAGCCGGAATTAAAAATTTCTTCTTTCAGCCGAGCAAATGGTTTCTTTTCCAAATCAACAGGTGACGATGCTTCTGTGGGATTGCAATAGCACAAAAAAAGTAAAATACTTTGTATGAAAATATAAATTTAAGCATAAGTACACTGCACAAATACATAAAAGGAAATGAAAGGACAAATAAAAACACGATAAATATTTCCAATTTTGTTATCACGCACCTGAGCCTTCCTTCATTGTGAGCGATCTATTTCTCGAGCCAGTAAATAAATTTGAGTCACTAGTGAGTTGATAGGGAACAAATTAACAAATCATTGTGGCACAGTGGGGATCGGTGCAAAAACGCCTTTGGGTTTTGAAGGAACGTGATGATGCCTGGAACGAATACTAGTATTTTTTAAACTTTTCTTTTTATGCCGTGTTCTTGAGAAATCTTCTGGATCAGAAACTGGCGAAGGAGAAGAGCTGGAGTCGCTTGGAGGAGGTGGAAGTCTCCCTATTTTGAAATCAATAGAGTTACTTTGCTGCAAATCCTTAGATAATAATCACATTTTTCCATTCTATTCACTCTACTCTTTTCCAACACATACAATAATGGAAAGATGGAGGATCAATTACCTGGATTACGTCGAGATCGATTCGTTCGATTTCGATGTCCTGTATCACTAACGTAGTCATCATTGGGAAGATTGGAGTAAGGAGGAGATGTGCGTGGGAGTCTCATTCGTGACAGTGCATCCGTTACAGCTGAATATTCTGTCATATTTAGACGTCCAGGAGCATTATTTCCATGATTCCCAGGATTACCCTGACCAATAATATGTTGATGAACATGTCGAAGCTGAGTTGCAGTTCCATTATTATTCACAGATCCTAAGGGATGATGACTTCGTCTTCCCGTTGCGAATGCATTTGCGAAGTAAACTTGCTGATTTTTTGAATTGGACGTCACAGTTCCCGCGTCTCGATTGCTTCGTCTTGCTCCGGACCATAAATTATCAAAATTGTCAAAATCTCTGTCTCTCAACACAAAATTATCCGACACAGAAGGCTCCATTTTATGTTTCATAAATGTTGTTTGTTGCTGGGCGGCTTGTCGCTGTCGAATCAATGATGGTTTCACAAGAGCATCTCCACTCCCTTCTTCACTCTCATCACTAGGTAATTGTTCGTAGATATCATCAGAGTCATTCGTTGACCCAAGGTGACCTTCTGAGCTGGCAGCTAAAGGTGGCCGAGGTGCTGGCGCTGGGGGTGCTCTGTATATTGGAGGAGACTCCATCCTTTAATATTCAAATTATAATGATTTCCTAATTAATCGATGATTCGGACAGAATCCAGTAATTTTTCAAATATACCTTTCAAAAGTGCAGTATGATCTAATTACAAAAGAAAGTAGAAAAAGCTATTTTTATAAACCGAGTCAAGTTAAATTCAATTAATCAGCTACTCCTACACACACGAAATTAAAACCAATTATGACTACATTGAAACGTGAACCTTAATTCAATGCAGCTGCGGGAAGTAGTTTTCCTATAATTAGATTGAAGTGAACACAAAAAGGAAAAACTGAACACTAAACATTACAAAGCCATATGACTAGTGTTAAATTTCTACCTAACTATCCAAAATAGACTTTGAGATTGATTTTAAATTACAGCTTTTTAACCCTTCAACAAAAAAATTCAAAATTGCAACTATTTTATTCGATAAAATCCTGAAGCAACTAAATTTTAAATAATATAGGGTGAAACAAAAATATATACCTATTTAGATAGTCGCCTTCAAAAATGTCTATCACAATCAACTAATAATATTCAAAAATATTAAAAGTACTCAAATAAATACAGCTAATGGGGTAAAATAAACTTACCTAAATGCCTTGTCTTTCAATATCACTCTTCTGATCCCAAACTTGGCGGAAAAATGGAGTATATATTCCGACGGTGTGCTCTCCACTCCAAGTAGCAAAATGACCTCGGAGCTCATCTGCCAAAGCATTTCCTTCCGTGATCAATTTTTGACCTAAGGATGACCCAAACATGGCTGTAGCCGCTCCACCGTTTTCCGTGACAGCAACAATTTGAATTGGAAGATTGGGTTTGTTTCCAGAGAAGGCTTTCAAAGCTGAGAAGGACGCCATACGATTTGCTGAGTAAACTAGAATTAACCCATGGACTAGGTCTTCACGATGTGACGAGGCACCGTGGTATGAAGACATTATTATCTGCGAACACAATTTTCAAGCATTTCATTCTTTAGTTCAGCATTAATTTTTAGAATCTTTTCTTTAAACAGACACAGACAGACAGAGGGGAATACAAGAGGGTAATACAACATATTACGCTTTTCAAAAACGTAGACAAAAAAACGTTTTAAACTTTTCCAAAACATGCATTCAGAAAATTTTACACTTTTCAAAAATATGCAAATATAACATTTTACACTTTTCAAAAATATGCAAACAGTACATTTTACACTTTTCAAAATCACGTAAATAGAACATCATACACTTTTTAAAATCACGTAAAGAGAAAATTTTACACTTCAAAAACATGTAAATAGAGCATTTTACAATTTTCAAAATCACGTAAATAGAACATTATACACTTTTCAAAAACGTACAAACAGAACATTTCGCACTTTACAAAAAATCTTAATAAACATTAGGATAGTACTCCTTGACACAGTTTATTATGTACGGTGCATTGATTGCCATAGCCCAGCAGCACACTGCCTGCACTTGCTTTGATATTCCTATAGTAAGCATCTATGGAGCTGCAGCGATCCTCCACAAATGCAAACACGTAGCGTGTCACGATTGTAAACATGGGAAAGGAATATTTTGTAAACAGACTCCTGTTTACAAGTGCATTCCTTTCGTTTCGTATAGTTACAAAATATTCCTTTCCAATGCAATGGTTACAAATATGACACGCTGCGTGTTTGCATTCGTGGAGGCTCACTGAAGCTACCATAGCATGCTAATTATAGGAATAGCATGGAGCTTTCCGGCAAGTGAAGTTTGGCTATGATGCACAAGTAGAATGCAAAATAATATTCAAAATAAATACAAAACCAAAACTCAAAGTAAAATGATACAAAAAATCCATAAAAATATTAGATGCTTAATAAATAAATGAGAGTGTTAAAAAAGAGAGAGCGTTAGTGTATTTACATTATTGGGTGGTGAATTTACGAATTCTTTGGTTCGTGTGCGGGTGCGAATGCGGCCCTTGTCATCATAAGCAACAGGTCCGAATAGATAAGGTGGATCTTTGGGTTCGTCCAGTGTGGGAAGATCCACGTACTTTTTGAAATGTTATCGGCAGTCAGTACACAGCAGGGCTTTCTCCTTCCCCGCATGGTCCCAATCCTTAGAATCTACAACAACAACAACAAAACAACCATCAACATCTTCCCAACATACAGAGACAAATTCCATAGCATCTCTCCTTTTACAAATGTCTTTGTGTTCCTCATCTTCTTCTTTTCTCAACTCTCAACTTAAAGCCCAAGACGCCGAGAGGCTTTTTTAAGATGCCGTTTTTTAAGTCCGTGTTGGAGGAGTGCCCGTCGGTTACTAGGCGACGTCCGAATTTTTTAAGGGTGTTGAAATTGTCCTGTCGTCCTAAAATCTCGGCTTTCCGCTCTCGATGTAGTTGGAGGAGGGCTTCAGCTTCCATGTTCGAGCTCGGCAGGTCCCCTGTCCCCACTTGATCCATCATGTCCGCCACCCAAATATCTAGCTCTCTCAGGTATTTCATGAACTTGTGAAGAGTGTATGAGTCGGAGAGGGCTTTTCGCCAATTAGTACAAGCCGTGCTGAGCTTATCCCATGAAAACTGAACCCCGCCGAGTTTACCCGTGATGGGCTTTTCCTCCTCCGGGAACTTGTGAATGAGTCTAGACTGCTCATTAGTCAGGTCACTCAGCTTTTGATCTATGGCACTCATGTCCCGTTCCAGGGCATCTTGACGTCGGAGGAGACTCTCAACACTGTCCTAATCTTTGCTTACGTCATCCACAGACATAGGGAGCATCTTCTCATTAATTCGTGCAAGCGAACTAAGAGTTTTACGCTCTTCTACGGGTTTGTGTCCACTTGGATTCGGGTTTTGTTTTTCGAGTTTCTCTGCAAGTTGATCGATACTCTTAATGCCAAAATCGTCCACTAACATATCCGAGTTGACATCATCTAATTTCCTCTGGATTTCTTGACAGTGTCCTGTTCCACGTCACTCGCCACCACAAGAAGTTCCTTTTCTCGAATCCATTCAACCTTTTCGACTTGATTATTAAAATCAAGGATATCCTGTGCTTCTTCGAGACCTCTCCCACAATTTTTAGATTGTGTTAATACATTCTTCTATTCCTCTAAGAAGTGCATCATTTGCTCTTGAATCTCTTTGGATTTCTCGTGATTTTTACCCACGAGCGGCTGTCCTTTATTCATAATTAGGAGGATTTGAAGTTCATTTGGGGAGAGTTCAGCTTCAAATGCTTCATGTTTCTTTAATTTTTCTTTTTCTCTAATGTGGTGACGGCCGTGACGGAGCTTTGTGTGGCGTCAACTTCAAATTTCTTCTTTTTCTCATCAATCCAACTTCCAGCCACATCACGAAGGAACTGAACGTGGAAAAAATTATCTCAAGTTTCGCCATCCGCTTCTTCCTAAGAGACTTGACACGAGCTCGATGCTCAGCAACTTCTGTCATTTGGGTCTTGACCGTCGGGGATTCAAAGTGATTTTGTCGAATGAGCTTCCCGCCTTGATCTTAAAGGAGATTAAAATTCTTTTTAAGTCTGAAGGAGCTATTCAAACGCATCATGCTTCTTAGGCTGAGTATCCACTTCCTCGACAGTCTCGGCCAAGTCTGCTGTACTGCTCAGCGTCACTTCCTGAGAATTACAATGAGTGTCCAGTTGCTTCGCATCTCGGAGAAAGATTTGAAGATCGATGAGTTGATCTACCTAAATTGATTTTTTTCTTCTCTTAAGCCAGTTGAAGACGATCTTTTTTACGGGAGAGAATTTCAATTTTCTCAGACACTTCCATGGAGGCAGAGTGCTCATCTTCAATCATGGACTGACCCAAACTTATCACATTTTGGAATTTCTCTTCCCTTGCCTCATTCTCTCCTTTTAGACGGTCATGCTCTGTCTTAAGGATGTAAGCACTCGCTGTGTCTCGCACCTTCTCCAGGGTGAGCATTGTACTCTGGAGGGACGCGGACCACTTTATAAGATCACGAACCTTTACAAAAAAATAATTAATTTAGTTTCAACAATATTTCTTAACGCACATTGCAAAATCAAATTGGTCTAACCTAAATTAAAACTTTAATAATTTCATCGTCTATAAAGAACCAAAATGACCTATTTCCAATTCATGCTATTTACATGTTTTTCAATGGTACAATATAATCTATTTACATGTGTTTAAAAAGATCACAATGTTCAATTTACATGCTTTTTCAAAAGTTGCAAAATATTAAATATTCTGATTCGCTCGTTTTTTGAAAAATGCACAAGGTACTATTTACATGCTTTCATGAACTTGTTATTTTAATTTTGTCTGTAGATAGATATGAGCAAGGGGGTTGTTCCAATTTTCGCTACAAAATTACATTTAATTGTAATTTATTACAACCCACAGCATTAACACAATTCATTGCCCATAACGTAATATTATGATTATAAGCAAACAAAATTACAAGAAACAACCTGTACAAGTAGCACATACGTTCGAAATTATTATGCAATAATTAGGTTATTGTAGATAAGTTTTTTTGCACAGTTTCAATACAAGAACCACTAAACCAGAAAAAACCAGAAAGCAAGAACAAAACTATAAGAATAACAGATATACGATGATAAAAAAACAGCCTGGACAGCCTTATTATATATAGGTACCTACGTACCTACATCGTCAAGATTTCAAGATTAATTAAGGTAAATGTATATTAATTTATGATTATTATTATTGAAAGGACAGAGTTAGATGAGGAAAAGTTGAAACAAAAATGGAAAATTCACCGCTTACCAAATAATTTGATGCTTCTGTAAAGCTAGTTGAGGGATATTGTCACTACAAAACAAAAAATTAGGAAGTCTTTTATTAATTTGTTTTTTACTAATAATGATCGCTAAAGATAGTACTAAAATAATTAAGCCAATTAGTTCCACTTATTCCACTATTCCTAATTACCAATTCAACTTGTCGTCCCTTCCCCTGTCAATTTGAACAACGTATGAATTCAAAACATACAAATTCATTCTACTGATAAAGCTGTTTTCAGTAATCGATAGACAAAAAAGTAATATATTTTATATGCATTTTTTTATACTCTGTATCACACCATCATTTGTGATAAAAACCAGGAAAAACAGGAGATTTAAAGAAGGGGGCTAAAAACAACTTGCTATTTTAACGTAGACAAAAAACCAAAACTAAATCTTCTCAATGTACCCCACCCATTAAAAAACAATAAATAATATATCAAACTTGGCATTAAATTAAAAGTAAATACTAATTTTGATAAAAATAGCCAAAAAATCTCATCCTATTCACTAGACCACAGTCAGAATCCATTTCTAATTCCAGACCCTACAAAATTCATACGTAAAATATTTTCTATAAAATATATAGCTTTGCTTGAAGTCAAAATTCAAAATAAATTATCATTTTAGGAGTTCAATAGGTGTACCTTGTGCTTCGTGAGTAGCTTACGGAAGCATCCTTTTGTTTTCCAAATCTTTTTACGATAAAATATGATTTTTTTTATTCACCTCAGTTTCCAATTGACTGGCGTCAGAGAAGAATTGTTGAGCTTTTGATGCTAGATCAAGTCGTTTCGTTCGGTCCTTAGCTGCATCTTCTAATTATTTCCAAGAATCTCTCAGTAACCCACATTTTCATGAATCTACACAAAATATTTTTTAAATTACATTTTAGGTGCCAGCCTTCACAATATTTACCTAGATAGGTATTTCAAAAAAGATCTATTATCCCAATTTTTCGTGATTGAATTACATTTTCCTTCTCGGGATGTTTCTGTGAAATTAAATAAGCTCCATTTGCGAGAGTTTTCTCAATCATGGGATGATGCCTCACGATTTTTGCTTCTAATTACTTATGTGTTTGAAAAGTGCTTGTGCTGGATGTAAATCTTAGGGGAGTTTTTAACTTGTAGCTGCCGTCGCATGCTCTTAAATCCACTGAAGCTCATCATTAATTTCAAAGACGAAGTCATAAAATCTTAAAAGCTCCTCCAGTGCTCGTCGCCGCTCATTAGCAGGATCTTTCAAACTCTTGAGACGGTCCAAACAATCTTGAACATTTTTCCTAATCCTCTACCAGTCAAAATGTCCATCTGCCTGTATCCCATCCCTGTGTTTATAGTGATCTGCTAATTTATCATCCCATGAGTTAACTTCACTCTCTAATAGTTGAT
Organism: Dicyrtomina minuta; assembly: GCA_949802685.1. Lineage (NCBI taxonomy): Eukaryota > Metazoa > Arthropoda > Collembola > Symphypleona > Dicyrtomidae > Dicyrtomina > Dicyrtomina minuta. Next base: position 53,772 of record CATKUY010000411.1, on the reverse strand, counting down.
ATTTCTTCAAATTCTCTTTACAAGCCCGACGATCCGTTCCGATCTCCTTACTATTCAGTTGGTTCTCCATCTCATCCAATTTGAGACGAACGTTCTCTCTCGATGGTTTTATTGTAGGTGTGCTGAGCATCAGCTTTGAATTAATTTGGTTCGCTTGTCTTCACTCAGAACACGGAGTTGATCCTAAGCTTCATTGAGCTCCTTCAGCTCTTTGGCAATATCGTCCTTTCTCCTCTTATTCTCAATCATGAGCTGGGCTCCAGCTTTATTAATATTCTTAAGTTGAATTTCATTAGCGGTGAGCTCTTGAGTGAATGCTTCATGTTTCTGGAGTTTCCTTTCAAGATTTTTAAATCCTTGCAAAGATTCGACGCATCCTTGGCTATTTCCGTTTTCTCCACAATCCAGGATTTCATAGCATCCACTTCAGCTTGGAAACAATGATATTTATTTGATTTAGCTAGATTCTCCTTTCTCTTTTTCGCCCCTTCCTTGACTCCCTTCCGGCGATCATCAGTATTCTGAGAGTCATAGTGGCGGGCATCATATTATTTATTGGCCATCTCACGAAATAATTTAAGTCGCTCATCCTGAGCGACGAGTGTATTCTCGAAGTCTTGATGTCTCTTCATGAGCCCCTCCACTTCGTCCAGAGTGGAGCGCAGATCATCATAGCTCAAAAATGCGTGATGACTGGAGGTGGCTAGCGGTGGCTGTGTCAATATGATCCTCATCCCAATTAAACATTTGCAGATCCGTTGCTTGCCAGAGCCAATCCCCCTTCTCTTCCCAGCCTCGGTGGAGAGCGTTCCTCTGCTCCTTCACAGTTTCCAGCCTCTCAGGCACTTACTTCGCCTTTGGATTATTTCTGACTGAACTTGCCCCAAGCTTCACAACTTCCTCGAATTCATCCTCATGAATTCGCATGTGTCGTCACCCAGGTCTTGGTGCTTCTTTAGAAGGGATTCCACAGTCGAGTCGTCTCTAGATAAAATAATCAGAATACAAACCAATGTAGGAATTTTTCGGGGTTGGGACTATTGAACTTGAGATAGTTGCGGTTGCGATTAATCCGATTAGAAATAATATGTTTTGCTTAAGGCCGCAGGCCTATGAGTCAGCAAGGTAAAGCTGTAGCAGGTACGAGTAAAAACGAAGGAAGCAATGACAACACCTACCTACGGCATTTGCATGCTGGATGCGGATGTTATAAGTAGACAACGCGGAGAGTTTGCAATCGTAATACTAAGTACATTTGTAGCATTCCAGAACAGTGTTCACAAATACATTTGTAAACACGTTACAGTTATATTTGTAGACAAGGTACACATATATTTGTAAACACTGTTCTGGAATGCTATAAATGTAGTATTACGATTGCAAACTCTCCGCGTGTTTACTTGTAGCATCCGCATCCAGCATGCAAATACCGTAGGTAGGTGTTGTCATTGCTTCCTTCGTTTTTACTCGTACCTACGTGTTAACAATTGCAGAGAGCCATTTACAATGTAATTTGGAATGGATGTAATTTAAATGGAATGGATCTCAATGCATTATAATTGATTCCTACAGAAGACTGAGAAAGTACAATAGCCGCCAATGCCCAAAATAGACTGGACTGTTTTCCTGGACAACCTCCTGGAGAAACTTCAAACTTGGCATCGGAATCCCCCATAAAGGCATAAGGAAGGTCTGTGTACTCTGATGTTGTGACCGGGGCGAAGGTCACTACCGGTAATGTCACCCACAATACTCTGGCATACCTTTTGAGAAATCTTCTTGAGCATGAAATCGGAAACTTCTGTCTTGCAGGCAGATAAAATACCATTTCCCACCCATATTCTTCTGAACGAGCCCATCCGAGAAGACGCCCTGTGCCTAGAAGTTAAATGTAATGCATACATACCATTACCGTGTGTGAAGAACTAATATGACCCATTTCCATTTTTAGCTAACAAAATTATGTACTATTTACAAGAATATTGAAATAACGTGATCATGAAAGCATGTAAATAGACCATTTTGCACTTTTCAAAAACATGGAATTAGAATTTTTACATCTTTTAAAAAACGTAGAATTACAACATTTTACACCTTTTCGAAAACATGGAATTAAAACAATTTGCACTTTTCGAAAACATGCAAATACAACATTTTACACTTTTCAAAACAATGTAAATTGAACAATTCACACTTTTCAAAAACTTCTAATTAACATTCTAGACGCATCTTTCTCATTTCATGTTTTTACAGCTCGTTTTGATTGTGCAATCAGCTTAAATTGGATATGTGTAGTTTTGGTTCTTCACAGGCGGTAATAAGTATCACAGGAGAAATACTAGTAGTTTTGGAACACACATTTTTGGAAGATAGAATGGAAAATAAAAATAGGATTCAAGGTTCTACGTATTACATTGTTAAACTTACATTTTTGTAGACGCTTCCTAATCTGAAGCAGTTTCGTTCGTCTTGATTGTTGACACAGTCGGATTTTCCATCACATCGCTCGTCCATACTAACGCACTGACTTGTTTCCTTAATATTATTCTCGTAAGGATCATGACAACTAAACTGATTTTCACCACATCCTGCAAGCAAAGTAAAATAAAAGTTACTTTAGAATTTAACTTAAACAAAAACCGTTCAGGGCGCGTTACATCATACTATTTCGAAATCAACTAAATGCAAAATGAAATACAACTATCTTCACTTTCCTGTGCGTGCCGTAGTCTTATCTTAGAATTCAAAGTAAATGGCAGTACTTTGTTAACATTTGAAATCAACGAAAATAAAATAAAAAATCTAATAAACAATGCAGTGGTACCAGTGTACCAGTAAATAAACACGAAAACTTCAATAAACTAATGACCACGGCCCTGTAATGTGGCCAGCGCATGCAGCCTCCGCTGCTATTAAATATTCAAAAAACATGTAAATCGAACATTTTGCACTTTTCAAAAATGCGTAAATAAATGAATGTTTTGACTTTTTAAAAACATGCAAAATAAACATTTTTGTACATTTCAAAAACATGCAAATAACACATTTAACAACTTTTAATAATGTTATATTATACATTCTGACAACTTATAAATAAATATTAATCGCTGATACGCTTTAGAAAAATTAAATTATGAATATTTAATTTGTAATATCAACTATGACAAGAAAAAGCTTACAAGAACAAATTGTGTCAAACTAGCAGCATAGTCCTTTGCAACATACGCATCATAGGAAGTATTTGCACAGATGGACCAAGTGCCGGAGCCCATGACGAGAACACTAGGACATAGGATGCTCCGGTCCATTCTTCCTATGCTAAAGAGCAGAGATCATGGACTTATTCGAGTAGGGAGTAGGGATACCACAAGTACTGAACTCTCAGCCCCAAATGGGAGTCATTATAATAATGATCTTAATCTTGACTGATTCTGACTTGTCTGATTCCTTGATTTTCTGACTCCGCTCTTCATTCGATAGGCTCGCATTGTTAAAATTAAATAATTTCCCATGAGAATTAGAATTCGTCTTGGAATTAGGACTGTTGTTTGAATTGAAGAAATTCAAATTCGAATTAGAATTTGAGTAGATAGCCATGGGAGCTATCACAAATGGCGCCATCGAAATTCTTGATTTTTTAAACCCACCCACCCCCCTGTCATGTCCTTAACCATTGCGTAAATGGCTATCTCCATCATTACGTGTCACTATTTCACGATTTGATCACCGTATATAACCAATGACGCCATTTGTGATACCTCCCGCCTCCCACTCCAGCAGCAGCAGCCAGGACATATGGCACTTGGCTGGGCACGACGGCACGAGCGTTGAAAATTTGAACCATGGCTGGCAAATTGTAATACGATGCCAGCTGTGCTTCCGGGGATATAGTTTTTCTTCGTTTAGCCCAGTTGCCCTATGGCGACAAGTTTTTCTGCATGTAATATGCACACTCTGAACTCTCTGACTTTCACTCTGACTATGAGTGTTACAGCCATCAGCCAAGAGCCAAGACGCAAGTTTGGGGTTGTCCATAAATTGCATTATCAAAATATCTCCATTTCTAGGACCCTTTACTATGGCTCCGTTGAAAAATAATACGAAGCGCTCGATAAAAGTTCAGTTTTTGTGAATATTAATGTGCAGAACATGATAGTAGCTTGCCTAGACAAACACAAAACCACATAAAAAGCTCGATTTTAGAAAAATTAACTTTTTTGAGAACATTCGTATATTATCTATGCTCATTAGCCAATTACTGCACCCCCACCTTAATAACGCAAACATTTTAAAATCATCATTTATTACCAAGTTTCAGAGGTGTTATAAAAAAACAAGGTCTTATATTATATTTAAATGATAAATGTAAACAATTATCGTGTTCATTATACATTTTGGTCATATGGGGAATGTGCAACATATGGACAGACCCTAGAATCATGAATATACTAGGTACTGCTTTTTAAATTCAATTTCTCCGAAGAAGGCAATAACGGGAGGCTAATGTTTGCTGATTCCTTTACAGAATTTTTTGGCCCTTTTTAATGGTACTAAAATCTTAAGTGAAGTTAGTGAAACTTTTAAGTTATAACGCTTTTTAGTTGCTGAGCTTCAGCATCTATGGGAACGGCGATGTCCGTCTGTCTGTCTGTCGATATTTTTTTGTCGTGCTCCACAGGTCACAGTTTCAAACTTAAATTTTTCAAATTTTAAAATAATCGTAAATGCGATGGAATAGAACCCTATTGTTTTTGTAATTAATCGGATTTACCAGTTTTTCCTAATTCACGATTTAATGAACCAACTTTTGAGTAATAGAATGAATGCCCCGAAAAACGGGTCTCTGGCAATACTTTACATGCATTTCAATACTTGCCACTAAAGCTAATCGTAAGTAGGTAGGTACATTAGCCGCACCTCCCATATATAATATATATACCTGACATTCCGTAGAAATTTGTACCATAGAAAACTTCAGATATACATACCATAGAAAACCCAGTGTCAGGAAGCGTTTAAAACTGATGTCAAAGGTAAATTTTCTAACCTACGCTGCCTTACTCTTTAATGCTAGTTGTTACAGTAACATCGATTTTTACTAATATGCATGCAGGGATCGTCCATGAATTAGGTCATACAAATTTTACCATTTTAAGGACCCCCACTGTCATTAGTTCAAAAATTAGGTTGAAATATATCCTCAACATAAGATTTTACTAGTATGTATGCATGGATCGCTCATAAATGGCGTCATACAAATTTTACCATTTTAGGGACCCCCACTGTCATTAGTTAGTTGTTTATTAGGGTCTTCCGTAAATGACGTCACAAAAAATAATATGCGGGAATTTGGATCGTTCGTGAATGACGTTACAAGAATATCACTCGTTTATTGGGATCGTCTGTTGATAACGTCAAAAAATATCACTCTTTTATTAGGATCGTCTGTAACTGACGTCAAAAAAATATCACTTGTTTATGAGGGTGATGCCGTAATGACTTCACTTTGAATATGTATCAGGTAAACGTACCGTGAAGCTACAAAAAGAATCTAGGTCTCGAATAGAGGCCATCCTCTAATAGTGGCTGGGGGTTTTGCCATGGGCTGTAATGTTAATTTTTCCAGCTCAAACTTTTTATTTTCAATAGAAGATGGGCGCTTCTATTGAGAGCCTTACGGCATATCTTTCGGCCATCAATACCCAACATAACCTATTGACCAGACATAAGAAAGTTTTTACAAACCTAGCTGTACCACTCGTACCTGGTCCACCAGATGCATCAAATTTCGTTTCTTACCCATTCGTGCAGGTGCCTTTCTTACGAAGGCCACTCGCATTGGCACTAGGCGTACCCGGCTCACTAAACCCTGCACTAACCTCTCTCGTACTGGCGCAATTCTCAACAAGATCTTTCAAGTCGCTTGTACCCTGCCTAATGGTACCAGCAAAGTTCGTACCTAGCACACTCGTACCAGCTTACCAACTTTAACCTGTCCTGTTATAAAATGCACTTGTACCAGCACCACTTAAATCCCGTAAATTTGTGCTAGCACAACTTGTAACTTAGCCTGATTTTACGGACACTAACTGCAAAGATTTTATGCTAGCCTTCCTATATAAACAAAGTTTTTCAATGATTAAAACAATTCGCTATAAGCTCAGCATCTACTTCGGGCCCACGGTGGAAAAATCCGGCGCGAAGCGCCGGATTTTTAGTTTTACGTTTGTTTAGCGTTGGCAGAAAATCAAAGCGACAACTTTAACACAAAATTTAACGTAATTAGGACTATTTGAAATTATAACATTTTTCCAAGTCATGCCTTGATAAGTTACCTACACAAAAAAAATCCTAATCGCAAAACGGTAAAAACCTTCATCATCGATAAATAGTGCCATTGCGTATGTTTTTCATAGGGGCAATGGAACTTTTGGCATACTGCACCGTTTGCGTCTCTGTTTTGTATGAGTAAGTTAAGTTAGCGTGCCGGCGTGCCGTGTGCCTTTGTAACGAAAAAGACGCCACTTTTATAGTAGTTTAACAAAAATAAAGAGATCGGCAAAAAAATTGAAATATGCGGAATAATCCTAACTATGTAAAAATTGTGAATCCCTTTGGAATATTTTTTTTACCATTTTTTTTCGCTTGTTTTTTCTGTGATTGCTGTGTTGTTCGTGTCTTTGTCATTGTTTAGTGCGAGTTTGTGAGATTTGCCATTTGCAGAGTCGTAGAAAAGTGCTTTGCATTCGAATTTGTTTAGTTGAGTTTAGTTCTCATAGATTTTGCATTTCTGACAAGTCCTCTGAGGATTTTATTTTGTTATTTCATCTCTCTCATAGGATTTCATGCTGCATCCAATTTAGGACTCGTCCAAAAATGACGTCATAAAATAACCATTTTTTGGACCCTATATGACCGCCCTGACATATCAGCTGGACCATTGCTCAAATAGCTTTCTTTGACATGGGATGTCATCAGTAGCCAAGTAGACATTACCTGTGACATCATTTACGGACGATCCCTTATACGAGTTGGTAGATGGTTGCGTCATGAGTGCGAGATGAGATTCTTGAGCCACTACTCATTGTCAGTTCACTTGTGTTGTGTGGCTGTAATAAAGTTGTCAAACATTGGCATGGAGATGAGGTTGAGGTTGAAATGTTCCTACACTTGAAGTGGAAGTCGATAGTTGACGTGGAGGATGAGAGACTGACACTGGAAATGGAAGCTGCATTAGTTCGTTCGCAGTAATATTATTTGATTTGATTTGGTTTAATGAAGGTGCGCGGCGCGGTTGTGATTGAAGGGCAATACAAATCTTGTTTCTCATTAAATTGCACAATAAAAATAAAACATTTACATTTTATTCCCAGAGGTATTAGAAGCAGTTCATGTCGCTCCTCAATTTATTGCGCAGTTTCATTCAAAACGACAATCACCGCCTTTTCTCAATTTCAATGTAATCCTGAGACTTTAACAGAGACAAAGTGGTAGACGGGTCAAGCGTGTATAATTGTAAAAGATGGTACCTATAATAACAACGTCAATTTGTTTTTAATTTTAGCATGTTTGAAATTCTTGCAAAATGTTAAAGTCCATATTATTACTGACTGCTGCTGACTTACAGTAAAGTATAAGTATTAATTATATGTTTGGTTGAGCCAAACAGTTTCAAAATCAAAACGTATCTTGGAAAAAACTAGGGATCGTACACAAATGACGCCATTAATAGAGTCAGTGAGGCTACTTGGCCACTAAGGATATTCAATTTTAATGCCAAAAATTGTGACTTGTGGATGACATCATTTGTGGACAATCCCTTGAATATTGTTATGTTTTTTTAAGAGCTACAAAATGATTTACCTATATGCATGTAGGTAGAAATGTAATGTTTAAATAAATTTGCAGGGGCGGGAGAAGTGGTCGGAGGGAGGAGCCTCTGCTGGATACCCCCGAGAGTGATCATGGGAGTGAGATGGAGATGATGGAAGGACTGGATCGGATGGACGGGATGGGCGAATGGATCATATTGGAGGGTGGTGGGAATGAGCTGAATCGAAGAGGGGGTGGCGGGGGAGGGGGTTCAGGTGAAGGGGATGGGTAGTCTCGACGGATGGGGGGACGGGGCGACGGCCTTGAATGGGAACACTTCCGGTCTCTCCAACTCCCCCTCAGGGAACCACGGAACTGAGAGCTCCAAATGGACTTTAATGACACCCGAGATCAATCCCCAGAACAATCTGAACTTTTAACAGAGGTACCGTAATGATCCAAATAGATCCCGGGGGGATATACGTGAAACTTTGTCCTTGACCCGGGATCTAATAGAGACCCGGGATCTATTGGAGACCCCCGGAATCCATAAGTTACCCCCCGGGATCTATTTTAAACTTTGTCCGAGACCCGGGATCTATTAGAGACCTGGGATCTATTGGAGACCCGGGATCTATTTGGATCAATACGGTACATAGGCATCCTCCTAGTGGAATACATGAAAATAGAATATTTTGAATTTCCAAAAACATGCAAAAATAAAAATGTATTTAGACATTTGTATTTTTACATTTCAAAAACATTGGAATAAAAAATTTCCCACTTTTCTCAAACCATGTAAATCGAACATTTTGCACCTTTTCAAAACGATGCAAATAGAAAATTTTGCGTTACCACAGAAAACCATGGATAAAACCAAAATGTTAATTTTTGCATGGAAACAATTAAATTCCTGCCTAAAACCAATTCCTTCGTCCGGCCCTGTTTAATGCAGATTTGAATTAATTAATTAATTAGTACAGACGCAGACGGTGTCTCGCTTCTGTGTCGCTTGGTCTTTCTCTAATTGCGTAGTTGTTGCTGTGGCGGTTGCATGTGTCTCTGTGACTTGGTCCGACGAGATGAAATTTTCTTTGAAAATGATGCAATAAAGAAGTGCACTTGCACACAGATGACTTTTAGCGTCGGAATCAGAGGAAAACAGATAATCGTAATGCGTTCTACTTCTCCTGTATAAATGGAAAACATCGCAATGGTATTTCTACATGGCTAATTATGCCCTTCTAACCTCCCTGTGAATTTCCATCTTTTTTTACGATTGGGAATTATTGTAAATGGGAAGATGAGGTTCGGCTTTGGTTTTCGTTTCTCGTTCTGGTTCGTACGTACTGACTGCGAACGGTAAGGGTTCGTCCAAAGATAATGTCAACGAAAAATTTGTGACATAAAAACCAATGTTGACGGCGGTGAAAACTAGGTGTGGGGTCTCTTTTTGTACCCCTCACCTACTTTAGATAAAGATTATTATGGGTCGTCCATATACGATGTCATCCAAGTATTCACATTTTTAGGACCGGGTTGCCACCATTGTTTCCACTGGTGACGTCATTTGCGGACGATCCCTTAAGAGTGGTGATCCAGTTGGATAAGAGAGAAGTGGCTAACTAAACATGTGGAATAATGCATAATTAATTATTAACTGGTGGAATGAATTGGGAATTAAAAAGTGTTTTGGACGGAAACATGATTGATAGCTTTTCATTATTAGTCTGTGTTGGTATTTCCCACACAATTCACATGCAATTTGGCGTATCTCGTGCTCCGTACTTTCACTCTCAGTTGCAGTTTCCCTATGTGTGATGCAGATGCGTCACCCACTCATCGTCAGTCGGAGTCACGTTTGAGATGAAAATGGAATTATTGGGATGAGAAGATGACAAAATGGAGAAGGTGTCCCTCTAAATATTTACGTGTTCAGCGGATCAGCTTTTTTTGGGATGCCGTGGAGCGGCCAGCGTAGGTGTGAAGCTGGCAAAAATGATAATAATTATATCCACGGAACTAGAACTTGCCTTTTACACCACATCAATTAGTCAGCTACGTAGCTCCTTTTGTCTCCACAAGAGATGACTGTACGCTGAGTGAAGGAGCAAAATGGCCCATTTCCAGTAGATCTTGTAATTATAATGAGCTATGCCAAAAAACACAGGAAATGAGAAAGATGCTTAAAGATTAATTATCTATTTTTGAAAAGTGCGAATTGTTTTATTTGCATGGTTTTTTAAACGTGTAAAATATTATATTTTAAGGTTTTTAAAATTTGCAAAATGTTCAATTGGCATGTTTTTGAAAAGTTCAAAATGTTATTTTTGCAGCTTTTTGAAAGGTGTAAAATGTTCTATTTCCAGATTTTTGAAAGGTGCAAAATGTTCTATTTACATGATTTGAAAAAAGAGTGAAATATTCTATTTACATGTTTTTTAAGAGTTTAAAATGTTCTATTCACATGATTTTAGGCTAATGACATTTTACATTTTTTGTAGATTTTGCATCTTCTCAAATCCTTGTAATGCAGTATTCTAACTATTTATGTACCTACTGTCTCAAAAAAAAACATTAGCAATTAGAATATTTTGACTCTCCACATCATTGATGACATCAACGTATGCATTTTCTAATAAATTTTAGTGCGTATTCAAGCAATTTAATTATTCCAATTTCTAACTTTGCTTTAAAGACCACAACATTTTGTACCTACCTAATTAAATTTGAGATCAGCGCCGTACTTGTGACTTATTCCAAAAATACAAAAAATACAAACAAACGGATGTTAGAATTTTTGGAATCCAATGTTTTGGAGATTGGCATCATATTGTGTCATGTGATCTTTTTGACTTTGGTGATGTTCACGTTTCCCCTTGAAATTCTTCCCGATTCCTGATTGTGTTTTGTGTGTGGCTGTGCTGTGGTGGTTGATGGGTGGGTGGCGTGGAATGGAATAGCGGGAGCGGAATATGTAAACACACAATGGGAACCGAAAAATAAAACTCGAGCAAATCCCAGACACTCCACACGAAAAAAAGAACACTTACTTTCCTCATCTTCTCCCACATCTTCCACACATCCTGTCACATCTCATCTCATTCCCATCATCTCGCCGATGCGGATGCGGATCTCTGAGTTCACATGGCCACACACAATTATTATTATTATTGTTTTTCTAATAATGCAACTGAACCCTGCGGACCGCCAACGCCAACTCCACCACATTCCTTCATTCCGAGGCTTAGGGATCGTTCATAAATGGCATCACGGGTCTAACTGGGAACTGGGTATTGATGACATCCCATATTAAAGATGATTGAGCTGCTGGGGTTATATTCGGTCCTAGTAGAAATTCGATGAAATCATTTATGGACGAGCCCTTAACTAAATATCAGTAGTACTCTATATAGTTTGTGTATTTGTGTCACTTTCGTGGGTGGGTGCGTGATCCCTCTGCCCTGCGGGCTCTTTCTCTGTATTTAGTCATTTCCGCTTTTTTTTACTCCATCCAAATTTATCGGCAGGACTTTGACTCCGTGTAGAAAAGATGTGGGTGAAAAATTCCAGTTTCCAAATTTCCTCAGCACTTTTCTCCAGGGCGACCACGACGACAACTGGACACTGGAATTACCCCTGACAACGAATTTGACAAATATGCCCTTTCCAGGCGTTAGTAGCTACACGCTCTGGCTTCTGGCATGACGTAGTTTGTGGAAGACCCCTAATAAACGAGAGTGAGTAGAATACTTGGAATTTCTCTCTTTTCCAGGCATTTGTGAGTTGAGGGGAGGACAACTCACGGGCAAAGGCTCCACTTTTAATGAAAACGCAGAAAACCGAGAAATTGTGGGACATTTTATTTTTACAATCAAAATAAGTTATGTCATAAAAACAAAATGAGAAACATGCGTCAAATGTTAATGACGAGTTCTTAAAAAGTGCAAAATGATCTATTTACATATTTTTCAAAAGTGCAAAATGTTTTGTTTGCATGTTTCTCAAAAGTGTAAAATGTTCTATTTGCATATTTTTGAGAAGTGCAAAATTTTTTTTTGTCCACGTTTTTGAAAAGTCCAAAATGTTCTATTTACATGTGTTTTAAGAGTGCAGAATATTCTATTTAAATGTTTTCAAGACATACTTCCACATTGTATGCATCGCAATCTTTAACATTAGCCGACAACACCCACTGACCCACCTGATACCGATAACATCATTTATGGACGATCCCCTACACAGCAGGGAAATGAATGATGAATGGACTGACGGAGATGACTTTTGAGACAGTTGTGAAAATGTGATAATAGCATTGACAGTTGACAGTGATAGATGCTTCAGTGAAAGACTTTATGAATTCTGAATCCAGGCAGAACCGAGAAATGTTTGATTTTCAGGGAAATGTGGTTTTCGGATCCGGAACAGTGAGTAGATAAGACATTTTGGCTGAGGACCTTAACAGCCATTCAAGAAGGCAACCGCCATATATGTATCGCCATTTAGTCCATTGTATGCCAGACCATAACAATAATATAAATAATATTTTTGTCATTAAATTTAGCTAATCTGTTTCTCAGGTTTTCGAGTTTTCGGTTTTTTATAAGGGGCAAGGCGGGAGAGGAAAGGAAAATCCAGGAAATCCTTGAGGAAGGAAAGGAAAGTGTGTTGTTTGTTTGTTGGTGGAAGTTTAGACATTTGAATTTGTTGGGAGGGAACTTGGAAAATGACTGCGACGCTTATCATTTGGAGTTGGGCAGATGAGTTTGTTAACATATTTGATGAGATTGGAATTTTAGTAGGGAACGTTGTGGGGGACGGACGGACGGTGGAAAATGGAAACAAATTCCGTGAATAAGTCACTCACCTCCACCCGACTCCGGCTCCGGCCACACACTCACTTTCTCCGCTCAGTCCAACGCTACGTACGCTCCACATTCCACACGCTACTTCCAAAAACTCATATCTCGCTCAATCCAAATTACCATACGCTCACCTGCTCTCCTAGTGCACCTAACCACCACTGTAACACTACACTATGTATTAGCATACAGTTCCTTTGACAGTCTCTTTCATTGCACCAGGTATGCAAGTCACGCGTCCACATTCCACATTTCCTTATGCCTTATACAAGGGGCCATCTCCGTTTTTAGCATCCCCCGTAGTCAGCATAATAATTGCGCAAATGGCTATCTTTCACATGGGATTTTCTCAAAACATGTATATGGAACTTTTAAAAGCTTTTGTAAAAAGCACTTTTCAAAAATATGTAACAAAAATTATTTTGAATTTTCAAAAACATACAATTAAAATTTTTAACGCATTTAAAAACCATGAAAAACCATGGTTTTGAACACCTTTTATAAATTTCATAAAAGCATAATAGGGAAAACGTAGACTAAATGCAGGATGACTCTCTTGTTAATGTTACATTTGGCTGAGTGACGAACTCCAGGTAAAATACCGCAAGTCAACTTCAAATCAAAAGAGACTCTGCATGCGATGCACGGAGTACAATGAGAGCATGCAGGACGTGGCTCATGCGAATTACAAAAATGGAGATAGCGTATCTCAAATTTGCACAGCTCCTTTTCCTTGTCCATGTCTCGAGTCTCCATATCTCCGTGTCATTAACGGTTATTTTTGATTTTCATTTCTGACGTCACTTATTGTCTCTCTACAATTCTTCGCCTTCATTACACAATGTTTTTTAATCAGATCACCATCATCTTCATCAGATGCAAAATGGCACATCAGAATCCCTCAATTAAATCCCCCTTTTCTTCCGCATCCTCCAATCCATCAAGTCAAGTATCACAGTTTTGACTCATACAACAACATAAAGTCATATCCTGAGGGAAGAATCAATATGATTCACATCCCATTAGACACGAACAGTTAAAGTTAAATAAATCAAAAAAATTACTAAATGAGTTGCCAAAATGCTAAATTACGAGTTTTTTAAAATTGCAAAAAGTGTTTTATTTGCATGTTTTTGAAAAGTGCAAAATATTCTATTTCCATGTTTTTGAAAAGTGCAAAGTATTTTATTTGCATGTTTTTGAAAGAAAATTACAAAATGTTATATTTTCAAGTTTTCAGGTTCACACATAAATTAAGGTTTTTTGTAAATAGTGATTTTTTGTCTTGAGTTAAAAACCGTCATATGGGTCATTTTGCGTCTTCACTCGCTATATACTGACACATTGCATAATTCAATCTGATTTGTCTCCCGACAATGAAGATTTCCTTATCCAAGTGAATTTCAACTAAATGAAATTAGTCAGGTGCTAAATTGCGATACCATAACATAGGCATACAAACCAAAAAAAAATTACTGCTTTTTAAACTTTAAAATATGATTTAACCGTTGCCGCTCCCGTTCGATGCTAAACTGAAGGAATCAATGGACTGCTTAAACAAATAAATAAATAAATAACTAATTGAAAATACTATGTGACTGCTGCATCGAAATTGAAGGGAATGGCAGTGAATGACTAAGTTAGAGATGTCTCTTTTTGCACGAGTGAGTGGGGAGGGTATCGGTAGACGGGATATGATGTGGATTGTGGATGGGAAATGACAAATGACTGGAGAGGAGCAGTAGCATAGGAGCAGAGCTTATTAGCCACTGCACTGCCACTGCGAACGAGGGCCTGAGACGAATATTAGACAAAGCTTTAAAAGAAGTTTGGACGTGGGGCTAACAGCTCAGTCCGCTCCGCCGCTCCCAGCTCTTCACTTGACATCACTCAAAAAAACCAAAGCAAAACTGTGTGAAGCAAAGCGAAACGTTACATAGCAGCCAGACATCTAAAATCTACAACCATTCACTCCACTATCTATCTCATAACTACAGACTGCGTTGAAACTAATTTTGTTAAATCAAAAAACTTTTCAAAATCAGCCATAGAATTTATTTCTTACAAATCTCTTTCCAGTGCTACTCACAAACATTTTGATTTTTGAGACGTTTCTAGGTTTCTACGTGATGACTTGTCCATTGCACTCTACTTAATTTTCAGGATTTTCTACAGCTCAATAACTGTGTCTTTTCCCATCTTGTGTGTGTGAGGAATCTACTGGAAAAAAACAGACTAAATACAGATCCTTTTACGGCAGTGTAATATTGTGACATTAGAATTATTAGAAAGTGAAGAAACGAAAAGTTTTAAAAACAGTGTTAACCGTGTTGCAAATTAATTTTGAACTAATTAATTAACTGACATATCAAACTGATTAATTCAAAAGTGACATTCCCAGCTTTCTTTGGAATTTTTTGCAACACATCAAAAAAAAGTGTGAGTGTGTAGCTTTGATTGAATGGTCACAACAAGGAACCAATTATTGTACTAAAAAAGGGGCAAAAAACTGTTGATACTTGTGAATGTGGGTTGTTTTGATCGGCGAAGGGGTAAGGCATCGTCGTCTTTGTCTTAGGTGGACAGGAGCACCTCCACGTCTGGCTTCATGCCCCGCTCTCCCCCCTCCTCACGTTCCAGAGGTCGGAGGGGGGACCGCCTTCCTCCTCCACCTCAGCTCCATCGTGGGTGGTGTCGAAAAAGAGCTGAGGGATTCACCCTTGTCGCTCTTTGTTTGTGTGAGTGTAAGTTGATCTTGAGACGTTGTTGTGAGGAAGACGAGGGAAGAGGGAAGAAATTTGATATGCGGATCATCAGATCAGAATCCGAGCATCTCGAGGATTGACGAAAGAAATTCCATCCGCATTCCTCAGCGTTCCTTTCCCATGTTGTCAGTCAGTGGGAGCGGGACCGGCACCGTTACTGGTACCGGGACCGGTAGCGGTTTCCCATTAATTATCCAACCTGTCTCCCGCATCTGCATCCTCATCTCTCATCGCATCTCACACTTCAACTTGAGACTTGCTAGAAGATAAGATGTGACAAAGCGGGAAGAGGATGCGATCCAGATCCACAGAGACACTTTTTTATCTTCTCAGAATTACCTCATTTTTTTATGGGGATCGTCCATAGATGATATCGTCCAAACTACCAACCCCATGTTATCACATTAACGTTACTTAAATCAACGGCTCCTGAACCTGAATGGTGCCGATGACATAATTTACGGACGACTTCTTGGTGGTTGGGGATGGGGATGACGTGAGGGAAGATGGTGGAACAGCTGATTCATTCTCGTATTTTCCTCTTAAATCACATTCTTGTTGTCATGGATGAGGAACGATTAACCGCATCTCTCACTTACTTCGTCACTCTCCACTACCCATCTTCCCATTTTCCGTCTCTTTGTGTTTTAAATCAAAATTAAATTCAAATTGACAAACAAGGGATCGTCAATAAATGATGTCATAGTCAGAGAGTGGGGTACTGCAACTTTAACTAACCATGTTAAATAGTTAAATATTGTGTCATTAATGGGATGGTGATGCTGATGACAGGGTCCACAAAATTTGAAAACATGGATGACATCATATATGGACGAACCCCTTGTGTCTCACTCCGTTTCAAAAGTAGGTGAGGGGTACAAAAAGAGACCCCGCACCTAATTTTTACCGTCACCGTCAACACTGGTTTTTATGGTCATAATATTTCCCTAGTAAATCGGTATTTTTTGCTAACATCATTTATGGATGAACCCTAAATAGGGAAACTCTTGATGATTTAGGATGCATTTCTTTCTCGTCTTATTTTGTGGGAGTGAGTCAAAGTGTCATAATGGTCCTAATGGTACGGTGGAATGAATTGGTCAATGGAATTGGATTTTGTTGACAGTTTCCAATGGCCAGGCTCAATGCCCAATACCGACAGCTACACCCCTCAAACCAAAACACAAGAAACAGTAAGTAAACATAAACTGCATTTAGAATGAATTGCAAGGCTAAAGCCGCTCGGATGTAAATATTTTGCACCCATTTAGATTCCATCAAAATCCTATAAAAATTAATATGCTTTATTTTGGACATTCCCAAACATGACATTGCAAGGTTACAGACATAATGTAATTCACAACAAAGTTTATGCAACATTTAAAGTTTTTTTAAATATTCAACACTTTTATTGCCTTTTTAAAAAATACACATTATTTAAAAGCGGGAATTTAAAAAAAAATTTTGCATTTTTTAAATTTAAATACAATTTTAATGTTTTTCACGTTTTAGAAAGTGGAGTTTCTAAGGGAATTTTCATTATTTAAAAACCCGAAATTTCAATATTTTGCACTTTTAAAAAAGTGTATTTTAGACAATTTTTTCATTTTTTAAAAACTACAACTTTCAATATTTTGCAATTTTTAGAAAGTGTAACGAGTGCAATCCACTCGTCAGCTATCTTCCCTTCCCCGTCTCCATTTCCAGGAGCAATTACCATTCTACGAGTAATTTTTTTACGAGCCCAGATTTCGTTTTGACATACAGTGAAAGGGATCTGCTGAGAGGCCGAGAAATTTCTACACACATAAACGCAATAAATTATATAATAATATTAATTACTTTCAATTGTATTGCGAATGGGTCATAGCAGAGGCACAGCGTTCAAACAAACAAATCGCGAGGAGAGGTTCGAAGGTCGGCAGGGCCGGAGGAAGAAATTGGTTTTAGGCAGGAATTTGTTTCCATATACAAAAACCACCATTTAGATTTTATTCATGGTTTTTTTGGTCAAGTAAAATGTTGTACTTAAATATTTTAGAAAAGTGCAAAATGATCGATTTACTTGATTCAGAAAAGTGCAAAATGTTCGATTTACATGTTTTAAGAAAAGTGCAAAATGTTCGATTTACATGTTTTGAGAAAAGTGCAAAATGTTTATTTCCATGTTTTTAAAATGTGCAAAACTTTTATTTTGCATGTTTCTTAAGTGTCAATATTCTTTTTGCATATTTTTTAAAAGTGCAAAATGTTCCATTTACATGTTTTGAGAAAATTTAGGCAGCATGGGCTGCCTGCGCTGGCCGCATTATCCGGCCCTGAAGGTCTGGAGCAAAAAGGATGCATTTTAATAATGCAAGAAATATTTAGTACGGCGTCATCGGTGTCGGTTTCCGTGGCCGCGTCCCTCGAAAGGCACAGATGACAGACGGCAGAAGAGATAGCAGTGGATGGATGGCGTTGGGACTGTGGTTTATTGTCTACGTGCCCAGAGGCTGTCCACACCAAATTAGCATAATATTATTTGTTCTTCCTCGCATTTAATTACATTCCATTTCCTGGCCGTCCTTTTCGTCTTAATTTTTTCCTTCGCGGCTTTGCAAGACACTTAAGTGCAGAGCCATAGATACATATGAGAAGCACCTGTAGCCCCTCAGCATCCGCGTCTTCGTCTTGAGAGATTTATAGTGAGACACTAGGAAAGGAAATAGACCGGCGCAAAGTAAAGAGGAAGACAAGAATTCCAGTAACATAACTGTTTATTTCATTGTAACACAAACACTGCAGAATACCAAATTAATTTATCTACGAACTTTTTCAAAATACGTTTGTAATAATAATAATTATTGACAAAATTACAAGGGGTCTTAAATGCTTTGAAGCTTTTCAAAATGTGAAAATACGAAATTTTTACTATTTTTTAAAACAGGCAAATGAGATATTTTGCAGCTTTCAAAGTGTGTAGGTAAGAGATTTTTGGGATATTTTAATGCAGGCGAATAAAATAATTTAGAGCTTTTAAAAATGTGCAGATAAGAGATTTTGGTCCTTTTCAAAATGTGTAGATAAGAGATTTTGGTCCTTTTCAAAATGTGTAGATAAGAGATTTTGAGCATTTTTTAACACCGTTCGATTAGATAATTTAGAGCTTTTGCAAATGTGTAGATAAGAGAATTACAAATAAGAGATTTTGCAGTTTCAAAAAAGTACTGTTGGGCCAACTCTCATTTTTCGAAAAACAATGATGTAGAAACCCTCTCCATGTTTTTTGCTCCTGCAAATAAGAAAGTCATTTCCATTTTTTCAAAACTTGAAAGCACATGTGTAAAGTACCTACCTATACATAAGTAGACATACATGTTACAATTAATACAATTTAATTCTACACAAACTGCATAGGTCACTTAAAGAGTGTAGATAGAAGAGAAAAGGGTGTTAGAAGAAGGCCTATCTGCAGTAGCACTCTGAGGTGATAAACTGAGTAAAATGATTCGTACCTGTACCTTTTAATTACGTGCAGAAAACACTTGGAAAAAGGACGTGAATCATTCGTATAGCGAGCTGAAGAGATGAGGAGTTGTGTTGTCTGAGTAAGTGGCTGCGTTTGGGATGAGGCAAGTGATTGTGAGATGTGCGGAAGGATATTTTGAGATGCGGAGATTGAGATTGAAGCTGACTTGGGGCCTTTTAATTTGGAAGTAGGTTAAGTGTGTGAGGTGTGAGGTAGGATTTCCCCAAAATTCCAGCCCAGGTTTCCCCAGCCATTCAACCAGAGACACAAATGGAAGCGAATCGTAGAGCCTCCGCCGCGTCTACTCCACAACAATCCCAATTCTCATTAGCGATCACAAGTCCAAATCACAATTCACTCAACTCAGCCACATTCTTCACCACCTCAGACGCAAGTCTTATCTCCGGATCCATCTCGTCCGAAGTCCAATCCAAAAGTACATACAACACACGAAAACGTGAACGAAACTGCTAAAAGTGCAGTCAGGTAACTTGTGCAAGTTCCCTTCATCGTCAATATTATTAAATTGACTACAGACTGCAGGGCTGGACGGAGACAATGTTTTTAGGGAGCAATTTGTTACCGTACAAAAACTAACATTTTGATTTTATCAGTGGGTTTCTTCAGTAAAGCAAAATGTTGTATTTACATGTTTTAGAAAAGTGCAAAATGTTCTTTTTACTTGATCCTGAAAAGTGGAAAATGTTCTATATACATGTTTTGAAAAAGTGCAAAATAATTTATTTCCATGTTTTGAGAAAAGTGCAAAATGTTCCATTTACATGTTTTTGAAAAGTCCAAAATTTTTTATTTATATGTTTTTGAAAATTCAAAATATTCGTTTTCACATATTTTTGAAAACTGCTTAATGTTTCATTTCAAAAATTCAAGCAGCGGGGGCTCCCTGCACTCACCGCACTATCCCACCCTGATTGACGATTTAAAAAAAATCGTACTAACAACACTCCAATTTGCTTGCTTTTCACGAATAGCTAAGGGATATTTCATGAATGATGTCATTGTTATAGGGTGGGTGGATCTAGTCGGGATGACGTCCCGTTTAATATGCAATTCTAAAGTGATGACACTTATGATGGTGGTGGGTGGGTCCTAAAAAATCGATAATTGGAATGCCATCATTAATGGACCATCCCTAATCAAACTGACTTACACACAGCTTAAAAAGCCGTATAATAGCTCATCCAAAAATGTGTTAGAAATGAGTTTAAAAAAATGTAAAAAGCTCCTAAATTTTGAAAGACGAATAAAGAGATGAAGAAGATGATGGAGTTGGACAGATGTGATTTGATCCAAGTTTTGGCAAGTTGATGTTTTATTTAGTAACTTCCATTCATTTTTAGTGAGTGTTTGGTTTTGTGGGCTGCTGCGGCGGCGGATCTTGATGCTGGGTTCCTTATGGCGGTTATTTGATTTGATATTGTTTATGCGTGAGCGTGTGAGATGGCGGAATCTGTGGACGTTTAATCTTCCTCATGATTTCATCTCTGCACTGCTCTACTCTGCTCTCCGTCGTTTTGTTCTGGTGCGTGCGTACGCAGTGGCTGCACATTCCGTCTATCTGCACCATGCCACACGCTCCACACACCACTCACACCACATCCACATCTCTCTCATCCTCATCTGTTGCTATATTTATTTTCCATCGGTTTTTTTTGTGGGTGCGAAGAACGGGAATTTGCTGGAGTTACGTGGAATTCCATTTCTTTGGGATTAGTTGGCTCTTTGAGATAATCTCCGTCGGCGTCTTCCCTCCGCAGCAGCGAGGAGCAGGAGATGAGACTGACTGACAGACAGATGACCACTTGTTGATCTTCGAGCAGCATGTTGTCTCTTTTTCTGCCTGAACTTGTGGAGGGTGATCCGGGTAATGTGATGAATGTGTGGACGAGGATTAGTCAGGATTTTATTTGGAGCAGAAGATCATTATGATCTTTAGAGCCCACACAGACACCGGTACCGGTACCGGAGGATTAGCATTGTGAGAGCTAAAAGTAAGTTAAGAAAGGGGATTAAGGGGATTTACGAGTGGAACCACCTTTTTGAACCTTTTTTCTGCAGCGCATTGTTCACTTTGTATTTTGGAGTCTGACTCAGCCGCCCGTGCCCCACTCTGTCCGTGGGCTAATTTCGCGTCTCATTTATGAGATCCTCTTTTTCATCTTCATCTTCTTTTTCATCTCCTCGTGATCCATATCCATAGACCCATTCTGCACTCCACATTCTTCCGCACAGAGATGCTCTGTTCCTTCTCCTGTGTCGTGGTGTGTGTGGCCGTGTGGCGCTGGTCAACCTACGACCGCCACCGTATCTGGCGTCATCCTTCACTCACTCATAATCATCCCGTGTTTAAATTCAAATCTCGGCTCTGCAGTCATCATGTGAGGATAAGTAGCGCAATCCCAACGTTCAGTCCCATTGCCAAGCAACGTCTGAAAGATCCCCTACAAATCATGTCACGGGTAGGCCAATGGGTACGCAATGGCTAAGTGGCTCCTAGGAATGTCGGCATCATTTATGGAAGACCCCGAGCCACGTTTCAGGAATTTGGCCGCTCACTCACTTACTCAGTCGACAACTAAAAGTTAAAAGGAACGTTGAGTAAGTGTTGGGAGGGACGCGAGGAAAGGAATTAGGAATAAAATCAAAAGCGTCTCGTAAATGCCAATTTCCCGTCTCAGATGACTCATTTCCATTCCTCACATCTCATTTATCTTTTGGTTTCTTTTTTTTCATATTGATTCGGACGCGAAGAGGAACATCTCTGTGGCATGGTACAAGCGAGCTGATGGGGAGTACATGCGGAACGTGCGGGCGCGGCGGGAGGGGGAGCGGGACACGGCCGTCAGTCAAAGGAGGGCCTCTAGACTTTTGTTTCACTCCATCCCGCCCATCAAACGGCAGCAACTCACTTCCTGTAAGTCACCCCATATTTTACTAATTAGTCATTCTACCTTTCCCTGTAATTACATTGTATTTCTCACACCTTCCTCCCCCCCCCCCTCTCTATTTCCTCTCCCTTGGCCACGAGCCCACAAAGATTCCCCAGAGACGCAGGGCCGGACGACGGAATTGTATTTAGGGAGCAGTTTGTTCCCATACCAAAACCACTGTTTTTATTTTATCCATGGTTTTCTTTGTAAAGCAAAATTTACGTGTTTTATAAAAGTGCAAAATGTTCCTTTTACTTGATTCAGAAAAGTGCTCAATATTCAATTTACATGTTTTGAGAAAAGTTGAAAGTGTTTTATTTCCATGTTTTTGAAAAGTTCAAAAACAATTTATTTTTCATATTTTTGAAAATTTCAAAATGTTCCATTTGCACGTTTTGAGAAAATTCAAGCAGCGCGGGCTGCCTGCGCTCGCCGCATTATCTCGCCCTGCAGAGACGGTCAGAGTAGTGACCGGTACCGGTAGTGGCATATAAGACCGGAAGAAGAAGTGAGGTGTCAGCTGCGAGGATAATTTGCATTAAAAAATCAAGTGGAAAACGTAAGAAAATTTGGAAGGCTTAATTATGTGTGGGATATGTAAGGACATGTGTTACTCGAGACGCGACCTGGTTTACTTTTCTCTGTAATTCTCCAATGGAGATGCGGATCCGTAGATTGGAGATCCAATATCGTCAAGTTCGTGTGGACACCATAGCTACTGCATGTGTATGTCAGTGAGAAGATGAATGAAATAAATATAGCATCTAATCTCCGCCCACCGCATCCCCATCCACAATAATTTCCCCAATCAAACCTCACACACAACACAACAAAATCCAACAAAAAACTACAAACGGAATCCAGATGGAATTTTAATTCATCACAATTCAATTTTAATGCACCCTTCGGTCCGTTTCCACAACACATTTGCATATCGTCTCTGAAGAGCCAAAATGACCCATATCCATGTTTAGCTAGAATCAAAATGAGCTATGTCATAGAAACAAAATGAGAAGCGTGCGTCAAATGTTAATGAGGAAATTTTAATAAGTCCAAAATGTTCTATTTGCATGTTTTTAAAAGTGTAAAATATTCTATATACATAATTTTGAAAAGTGTAAAATGTTCTATTTACATAATTTTGAATATTGTAAAATGTTCTTTGAACATTTTTGAAAAGTCCAAAATGTTCTATTTGCATGTTTTTAAAAGTGTAAAATATTCTATATACATAATTTTGAAAAGTGTAAAATGTTCTATTTACATAATTTTGAATATTGTAAAATGTTCTTTGAACATTTTTTAAAAGTGTAAAATGTTATATTTACGCTTTTTTGGAAAGTGTAAAACGTTCTATTGACATGTTTTTGAAAAGTGTAGAATGTTCTAATTCCATTATTTTGAAAAGGTGCAAAATTTTCTAATTCCATGATTTTGAAAAGGTGCAAAATGTTTCATTTTTATGATTTTGAAAATTGTAAAATGTTCTAATTCCATGATTTTGAAAAGGTGCAAAATGTTTTATTTTTATGTTTTGGAAAATTGTTAAATGTTCTATTTACGTTTTTTTGGGAAATGTAAAACGTTCTTTTGACATGTTTTTGAAAAGTGTAGAACGTTCTAATCCTATGTTTTTGAAAAGTTTAAAATGTTCTATTTTTATAAATTTTAAAAATGGAAAATGTTGTTTAAACATATTTTTGAAAAGTGTGAAATGTTTTATTTAAGTTTTTTTGGAAAGTGTAAAATTTTCTAATTGCATGTTTTTGAAAAATCCAAAATGTTCTTATTCAATGTTTTCAAGACAAGTTTGAATATTTGTGTAGATAGTGGATATTGCTTTTAGCTACAAATGGATATGGGTCATTTTGGTTTTTCAGAGACGATATCGCACTTCAAAACGTTTTGTGTGTAGCCGTAAATGATAGTGATAGGGATGCGGATGCGGAATAGGGATGCTGCGGTGAGTAAGTGCAGGCGTCTGGTGCTGGTCCATATCTGCGGCTGATCTCTGAGGCGAGAGTTTGCCACCTGTGGAATGGTGGACTGCATGGCCACTCAAGCAACACATCACTCATCCGTCAAGTAATCCGAGCGAGAGTCATATCCCAAAGAAAGGAGCAAATTCCCATATCTTCCAACCGAGCGTTTACCGCCGCCTATACATATATGGAGTTTCCCCTCACAGATGACGTTTCCAATATTCACATGCCAACTGAGATCTCCTCGTCAGTCAGTCAGACGTACGCGCTGCAGGTGAAACAAGGAAAAAAAATGGGGAAGCCCAGCGACAAAAAAGGAATAAAAACAAACAATGTTTTCCCGAGCAAGCACTTACCACATCTCAGTGATCTCAGTCAGGCAAACACTTCACTACTCGCCACCACTCACCAGCAGATTAGACAATCAAGGGGGCATCCATAAATGACATCATGTCACTCTCACACCCCCCTCAAAATTATTACCTGCCCATTAATTCATGGTTATACAATGCTTGACTCATGCTATAGCAACCACCACCCACCCACCATCTGACTTTTGTCCCGACGTCATTTGTGAGCGGGCCTCCCTCACTCTATGTACCCTGTATTGTCTGCTGAACAGTGAACAGTTTATCCATTTCAAATTTGAATAGTGACAATCTCACGATCTATATTCGCATTCAACCATTCAATTCTATTTTGAATTACACCTTCCATATAAAAGAACCATTTAGGTCCAAACAAACCCGATTTTATTCTCCGCCGAAGCGATCGCCAAATTACAATCACAAACAAATTTTTAATTTGTAGAAAATAGAGCGAAATTACCCAATTTTCTGTAGGTTTAAAAAATGTACAAGAATTTTTACAAAGTCAAAGACATTGGGAAATTGAGGCATTACGTTACATTAAGTTACAAGGGAGGGTCAGGGCCGGATGATGCGGCCAGCGCAGGCAGCCCAGCCCCCGCTGCCTGAATTTTCTCAAAAAATGTAAATGGAACATTTTGCACTTTTCAAAAACATGCAACTAAAAGACATTTCACGCTTTTTTCAAAACATGTATGTACCTGAATAAAATATTTTACACTTTCCTGAATCAAGTAAATAGAACATTTTGCACTTTTCTGGTCAAGTAAATGGAACATTTTGCATTTTTCAAAAATATATAAAATATTATTTTGACTTTTCAAAAACATGCAAAATATTTTTTTTGTACATTTCAAAAACATGCAAATAAAAGACATTTAACGCACATTTAACATTTTTTTCAAAACATGTAAATACAACATTTTCCAATTTTCTGAATCAAGTAAAAAGAACATTTCTCACTTTTCAAAAACATGTAAATAGAAAATTTTGCTTTAGCAAAGAAAACCATCAATAAAATCAAAATGGTGTAGAAACAAATTGCTGCCTAAAAGCAATTTCTTCGTCCGGCCCTGGGGAGGATATGTAACAGTTTTCAACTTTGTATTCTGGACAATGCTGAAAACAAATAGAAAGCAGGGTAGAATGCATGTGCGTAGATACAGAAGAACGTTTCTGTTAGGGACACGAAGATTACGTTTTGAGATGTGAGATGAGGTCCGTGAATGTTAAAATGTGCTTCCGTACACAATAAATGCGAGAGAGAGTCGCAGCCTTCATCTCTCACTTCATCTCATCTCCAAGTCCAATCTTCATCCTAAGAACGAACGTAATCAGTTCGAACGTGAACTGATCTCGGTGACGTCATCCTAACAATCTCTTTTAAATCCTTTTTTGTACCCCGCACTTAAAAATTGCAATTGGGCTTCCCCTCCTCCCAAAAAACGAAAAAGCGGACGGCACGAGTCCCGCTTTCACTCTCACCCGCGTCTTTTCCCATTGCCATATCTCCTGTCACCCTTTTGAAAGTCACAACTCATCTTCCTCTCATCTCGTCCGCCGTCGCCGTCATTCTTCTGCACTGAGACAGAGACGGATTACTGGTGCGCAATAAACTCACAGAGCAAAATCAATTTATTTCATTACAAAGTTAAAAATCATGTAAAGTAAATGGCCTTAGGCGGACGGTACATAAAAGATGTATATCGTCTATGTGAAGAATCTAAATAAGCCATTTCTAATTTATGCTGGAATTAAAATGAGCTATGTCAAAAAAAAGACAGTAAATAAGATACATGCTTACAATGCTATTCAGGAGATTCTGAAATGAGCAAATTGTTCTATTTACATGTTTTTGAAAAGCGCAAAATTTCCTATTTACACGTTTTACAAAAGTGTAAATTTTTTAATTTACCTTACATGCTTTTTTAAACAAGAAAAATATTCTATTTACTGATACTTGTTTTTGGAAAAGTGCAAAATGTTCTACTTTTATGTGTTTAAAACGTGTAAAATGTTGTATTTACAGCTTTTGAAAAGTGCAAAATATTCTTTTTAAAAGCTCTCAAGACATATTTGAATAATTCTGTAGACATTAGATATTGTTGTTAGTTAAAAATTGACATGGGTCATTTTGGTTCTTCACAGGAAATATGTTTTATTCTTGTTTTTAACGTGGAAGTTAAATATATTTGAATTGAAATTTTCACACCCTGCCCATTTCTTTGTTAGTTTCACTTGTGACGGGAGTGGAAGTCCTGGAGTGGGGCAGACGACCAGCTGTGCGGGAGCATGAAGCTCAGGTCGTCATTTTAATTTAGAAATGTAAACCGTTTAATTAAGGAAAAATAATGGGAGAAAAGGTTGGATGGAAAATTAGAGATTTTAATCAAAATTCTCATCACTTCCTAATGTACACAAATCAAGGGAGGCCTCTGTCATGCCAAATGAATTCGAAGAATTCTTAAAAACTTTCCAGCCACTGCTCCGCGTTCCTCGTGGGTTAAGTGTGTAGGTGCATATTGCTACTATTCTACTGTGTTGTATAGGTAGACATGCTAAATGTCCATAATGTAGAGTTATAAAGGCGTTAGAGGAGAGATAGGAGGGAAGATATTACATAATAATATGGCTTGTGCAGAAGATGAAGAACAACTTCAAAAGGTTTTTGAAAAGTGCAAAATTTTCAATTAAAATGGTTTTGAAAAGTGTAAAATGTTCTATTTACATGTTTTTGAAAAGGTGCAAAACGTTCTAATTCCATGTTTTTAAAAAGGTGCAAAAATGTCGAATTCCATGTTTTTGAAAAGGTGTAAATTGTTCTAATTCCATGTTTTTTAACAGTGCAAAATGTCCTATGTACATGCTTCTGAAAAGTGTAAAATGTCCTATGTACATGCTTCTGAAAAGTGTAAAATGTTCCATTTACATGCTTCTGAACGAGAGAAGTATTCTATTCAGGTTTTAGAACGTGCAAAAAATTGTATATTTATTTGATTTTGAAATTTGCAAGTCGTAGCCGTTCCAATTGCTTGTTAAAAAATAGTTAATAGCGTTCCGAGGATATTGCATCTTCAATACTCAAGATAAATGCTCATGTAAAACATAGTAGTATGTGAGCCAGAGTGGCGATAAAAGGTGAACAAAAGCCTTTACGTGTGGGGACGTGGTCCTATATGGGTGGGATACATAGCGAAATAATAGGAAATACTGAACACTCACTCCATCACTCTCTACCTTCAGTTTTTGTATCTATTATTCCTGAATCCCTTCCATCGTATCGTATCGCCTGCAACAATCTGAATTTGCAATCTCTCCCATAAAATCCTGCTCCTTTTCCCGATTCGGATTCGGATTCTGTAGATCTGCTAGACATCGTTGTCCTTCCCGTTCCCGTTCCCGTTCCATTTCTCGGGCAGAGGGAAGTGAACGTGGAGCATTAAGTCGGTTCGGTTCTTGGGTATAGTCGGGCCAGGTATACATGTACTTATACCTTCAGAATGGTCCCTGTCTATACTGTCTTGACAGTTTTAGTGGGGAGATTTAGAGTTGTTCGAGAAGCCTTTAGTATTACGTTTAGCCCCCATTCAGAGGACCATACGAAACTACACAAAAAGGGATGAAAGAAACTCCAAACACATTGTTTTCCACTCATGTGTTCCTGTAATTCACAATAAGATGCTTCTTTTATCCTTCGAGTCAGGTCCCGGTCCCGATACCAGACGGACAAAAATCCAAAATTAAACTCTGGAGAACGACAAAACCCTATACTATTTTGACTTACAATACGTTAATAATTCCTACAAATATTTGCACAATTGGCTATGTATTTCCATACGCAAAAATTTCCGTATTAAAAATAAAATTATAATCAACGAGTTTTAAGGTACAATAGTGGAGTTGTACAGGGCCGGGGCCGGACGAAGTAATTGCTTTTAGGCAGGAATTTGTTTCCATACAAAAACCACCATTTTGATTTTAATCATAGTTTTTTTTGTAAAGAAAAATGTTCTATTTTCATGTTTTAGAAATGTGCAAAATGTTATTTTTATTTGATTCAGAAACGTGCTCAATGTTCTATTTACATGTTTTGAGAAAAGTGGAAAATGTTTTATTTCCATGTTTTTTAAATGTAAAAAAATTTTAATTTGCAACTATTTGAAACCTCAAAATATTCTGTTTACATATTTTTGAAAAGTGCTCAATGTTCCATTTACATGGTTTTTGAAAATTCAAGCAGCGGGGGCTGCCTACGTAGGTCGCATTATCGGGCCCTGGAGCTGCACGTAGTTCTTTCCCTTGTCTTGTTTTTCACTATTATTCTTAGATGGAAATATTGAACAGAAAATAGCATAATAATTTAAACACTTGCACATTTATTGTTAGCACTACTGTGTTGTGGCTGTTGCTGTTGGTAGAATGAAGGACAGGCTGCGTTATTTTAAAAACTCAATTCTCAAATTTCTTATACGCATGTAAATGTCGGAATTAAATGGACTAACGATAAGAATTGATGGACTTACATGGCCAACATCAATATCAACGTCAAAGAAAAGAACCTGAAAAAGAAGGAGAAAATGAAAATCCAGCGGGAGGCATACATATAGCACAGCTGAGACAGACCAGGCCGCGTCCATGAATAACGTAGTATAAAACTCGAAAATTTGGAATCCCTATCCTCCTTTTTTGTTTAGAATGTACACCCACTTAAAAGGATAGACCGCTTGAAAACTTCCCCCATCCTAAAAGAACGTAGTACGTAATGTATGCACGCTTCTCAAGGAAACTGTAGTGCTCGAGATTTACGTATTGACATATAGGGTGAAACAGTTAAAAGGAGAAACTGTTTGAATTTCACTTTGAGCTCCTTTTCCTTCATTATTGTGTCCGTGCACATGGAGTTAGGGATCGTACATAAATGATGTCATCATCTTAATGGTGGATGGGTTCTAAAATGTTTTTCAATATTTGACGCAAAAAAATTAAAAAAGTTTAAAAGTAGTGTTGTCATTCTGTTGGTAGGGGGAGGGAGAGACAAACGCAATGTCACCCATGACATCATTTATGAACGATCCCTGAGTAGTTAGGTATTTCCCTCGCATTTATTTTGCAATGTTTATGAAATTGTCTGTGTAAAAGGCAGGATTTCTGTATGTTGTCTGTGAAGAGCCAAAATGGCCCATATCCATTTTTAGTTCCTAACAAAATGCACTATTTGCAGAAAAAATTTAAATTGCATGCCTATGAAAGCATGTAAATAGAAATTTGCGCATTTTTCAAAAAACAAGTCAATAGAATATTTTGACCTTTAGAAAAACATGTAAATAGAACATTTTGCACTTTTTAAAAACACCTAAAATAAAGCATGTTGACATTTTGAAAAATATGTGAATAGGACAGTTTACACTTTTAAAAAATAGAACATTTTGCATTTTGACCTTTTTAAAAATTTATAAATAGAACAATTTGTTTTTTTAGAAACTTGTGATTAGCATTGTAAGCATATATCTTATTTACTGTCTTTTTTTTGACATAGCTCATTTTGATTGTAGCTTAAATTGGATATGGGCCATTTTGGTTCTTCACTGACGATTGACGATATGTATGTAAATGGTCTGCTGTGTATTTAAAAACATGAGGAGAAATTCTATCTTAACGTACAGTCGTTCAAAATGCTCCATTTGTTTCCCAGACTCTCGATCTACATGCACTTTCCCATATAAATTTGTTTTCCCTTCCTCCCCATTGAAAACCCATAAAGTGAAATAAGCAATGTAATTATAGCTTTCTCCCTGCCTTCTTTCGCATTCGGATTCGGATTCAGACTTGGCATTTTCTTTTTGGATAGTTATGTTGTGGAGCGCGAGTGGGAAATCCAATTTGTTCAGTTTTACTTCGTATCTTTTAGTCTTTTGCTCTGCATGGAATTTGAATTAAACATCAGCTGGCTTTTTAGTATGATTCCCTCTCAGCTCCAGTCCCAACTCTGAACTTTGAAAAGATTCAATTTTACAATAAGAAATCAATTGCAATGCAATGCACTGCACTACGTACTCTGCTGACTGAATACAGACGTTGCTATACACCCGTCAAAACGCTTCATAAACACTCAAATTATGTAAAAAATTTCTCTCTCAACCAAAATCTACGCGCTCGCGTCCTCTCGCATGTAACTTGCGTTGCCTGAATTTTCTCAAAACATGTAAATGTAATTTGCACTTTTCAAAAACATGCAAATTCAACTATTTTGTATATTTAAAAAACAAGGAAATAGAACTTTTTACACTTTTCTGAGCCAAGTAAAAAGAAAATTTTGCACTTTTCTAAAAACCTGTAAATACGACATTTTGCTTTACTAAAGAAAACCATCAATAAAATCAAAATGTGGGTTTTTGTACGGAAACAAATTGCTCCATAAAACCAATTCCTTCGTCTGGCCCTGACGACGAGAATGACAGCGCGTGGAGGATGACTGCACGAGTTACAAAAAATAATTGAAAACACACATTTAAATAATTAAAATATATTATTGTTAAGTGGAAAATCATATTTAGAAAAATATTTAGGTTAATGGCCATGAGTAAAAAGCGTATCATCATCATGATTAGGTACTAACAGACTTATTAAAAGGGTTCACTGTAGGTTATATACGGCGGTATGCTTGAATGGCATATATATTTACAATAGTAAAAATTACTACATTTGGGATCGTCCACAAATAACGTCATTGAACAATCCCAATTTTTAACACCCTTCGACTCCCTTGTAACAGGGCCGGACGAAGAAATTACTTTTGGGCAGGAATTTGTTTCCATACAAAAACCACCATTTTGATTTTATCGATGGTTTTCTTTGGTAAAGGAAAATTTTGCATTTACACGTTTTAGAAAAGTGCAAAATGTTCTTTTTACTTGATTCAGAAAAGTGCTCAATGTTCTATTTAGGTGTTTTGAGAAAAGTGGAAAATGTTTTATTTCCATGTTTTTGAAATGTACGAGAATTTTTATTTGCATGGTTTTGAAAAGTCTCAATATTCTTTGTACATATTTTTGAAAAGGGCAAAATGTTCCATCTACATGTTTTTTGAAAATTGGAGCAGCGTGGGCTGCCTGCGCTGGGCGCATTATCCGGCCCTGGATATTAGCCTGTTCAATCTTCCATAGTAATTTGTTAAGCATCATTATATAATTATCATGTAAATTATGTAAGTTTATTCAGCTCCTTTGAAAAGCGTTATCAGCGATGGAGTTGTTGGATTTTAATTTTGAGAAAACCAAGGTAAGCTGCGCCTATAGAAACACCTGGATTCTTGGTGAAAATATAAATATCTTTAGCATACTACCACCACCACCGCTTCGCTTGCTAACAAGGCAGGAAAAAGCTAAGTTAGACCGACTTAGTAACTTATTACATGGATGTTTGTTTATTTCATTTTAGATATTTAGAATACTTGTTTCTTATTCTACTTTCATTTTTTTCGTCCTTCATTAACTCATGGAGACTATGTATAATTGTTGTCTCATGGTGGTATCGCTTTATTACACAGCAATCAGTTGTAATGTTCAGAATAGTTTATTAGCTAACTTTGTCTAGCTATGCTATTCCTATTCCTACGTGGTAACGCAAAAATAAGCACCTCCAGCTGTTTTAGTGCTGTTTAACCTTACTAATCCTCATAATGTTGAGAGGACGTGAACAGACTATAGTATAACTAACGAAATGAAACAGCATATAGCGACTCATGACTCATGACCAAGGTTTTTTATTTTTCAGCTACACCATTCTTGATTTTCTTTCTCTTCTCATAATTCTGAAAATATGCAGTTCTTTCTCAAAATAGACGCCGGCTAAAGTAATTAGATAATTTCCAGTCCCTGTCACAAACACAAAGGTTGTCACTTTCGTGTCCGAAAGAAGGAATACTGGAAATTGAAATTGAGGCTCTTTTCATGTTGATTGCTCTTGTGTTTTTCGCTGTATTTGCCTTGAAGAAGTAGATAGCAGAAACGGTATATGTAAACCACCACAACATTTGTGTACCGAACTTTTTCAAAAGCTGGGCTAAATCGTTTTGCATTCCGTCGACAGTAGTGGACGATGTTTTAATGTTTGCTCTCAGAGGATCCATTAGGATTTTTAATCATCATTTATATACTTAAGATTTATTCTTTCATATTTTTCATAAAAATTGTTTTAATCGTATTTAAGAAAGTTTTGTATTGTGTACTGAGCTGTAAGGCTATTGCAATTGTGCAACAGTGACTTAATAAAGGTTTTCTCTATTGTCAAAGGTTGGTTTTGGTGATGAATAATAATAGTAATAATGCATTCAAGTTCCCACACTCCATTATTTTTGTCGGGTTCCTTTCTGTTGCTGTTAAATACTATGCGGCAGGCCATTCTATAGCACGGCTGTGTACTTCTACTATATAGGCCCATATCTGGAAATAAACGGACATTTCCTGCGACTAATTTAGAAATCAAATGCAAACAAATTTTTATATAAGTACAATCAAATAACACGGCAGCTTTAAATTAGTTACTTTATTAAATTATTTTAAGTCATTATGAATATTTAATTATGGATGTTTTCTAAATAATCGTATGGTGATTCTTAATAGCTAAGCATTACGCATTCTAATTCACTAGTATTATTATGCACACAACATTTAACAATACTGTGAAATTATTCCTTTAGTAAGCGCTGCTGTTTAAAAGTTAAGATTTTCCAACGCTTTTTTATTCCTTGCCACCTTCCTTTAGGACCTGTCTTCATAATCGAAATCGAACTCGAAATTTGTATTTACAACTTTTAGCATGCCTGCATCAGTAAACGGTATTAAAACAAGTAAACGGATATAACATTTCATACATCATAACTTAATCTTACAACGCTGCACTTCAGTAGCCTAAATAAGAATTGGGGGAATGTTCGCTGTTACTTATTGGGGGGAAAGTGTCCGGGGGGAAAATGACCGAGGGAAAAATTTTGGGGGGAAAGTGTCCGGGGGGAAAATGACCGAGGGAAAAATTTTGGGGGGAAAAATGTCCAGGGAGACTTTGTCCTACAACCGTCCTACAACCAACAAAAACTGATACGATTTACTCACACGAAATCACACTCATACGGCATTATATTATGATGATTAATAATGCTCCGCAGCTCCAAGGGGAACAATCCAGACGGAGAAATGTTAGCGAAAATAATGTAGAATACTGCTTTTTTGTTTTCGACTGCATCTTTTTGAATTCTTTAAACTGTCTCTAATCTCATCAACCACCTCCGATCCTTTGAGTCCTCGCGATAATGTGACTCGGGTTCAGTTGATCATTTCCTCAAGATCTCAAGTATGGCCGGGGGATAGGATATGGCGGATATTAAATGTATGTGGATAGTGACTAGTGAGAGTGATCCACCTGGCAGTATTATTTCCTTTAAATTCAGTCAACTGTGTAAGTAACTGGAGAATCGGATTGAGGAAGTTGGCGAGTGTTCCTGATAACTATAACTTCGGTGGGAGGATTGACGTGGTGGGTGACAAGAGGAAGGGGACTCTTGGTGGAATCTTGAGCAAATTGTTATCTGGATTCTCGACTCGGAATCCCCTCCTCACTTTTCCTCATCTCATTCTTCTTGTTCTGGGATTCCTTTGGAGTTTGGAGGCATTTCAAGAATTCCCAAACTTATTTGCTTTCCATCTTCTTTTGTTATCTACAGGCTATGTGGTCCTGGTCCTGGTTGAGGCTGCTCCATAAAACTACTCCGATTCCTGGCTCTGGCTCTGCGGCTTTGAACAAGTCTCATCATTCGGCCAGACTGGAGATGAGATGAGACTGCGGCTGAGGCGCTCACTGTGTCACTATGGCTTTGGGATTCTTTGATTTGTGGGGTGGTTGGCGGTCTGAGGGCCGGAAGAGAGGATCGATAACGCATTTTCTGATGAGGAATTTGACAAAGAAACGTTAAAGTTTGAAAAGTGTGTGTGGGTGCTGGATAAGTACGGACTGGGTGGGTAGCTGGAGAAGGAGTCCACGTCCACGGAAGAGGACGGGGCTGAAGCTGCGGAAGCTACTTTTGATATTTTCTTGGAGCCGTACTGGAGATACTGGGCCGTCTTGGAGGTGAAAGGGACCAACTGGAAGGAAAATATTTGAAATATAATTATCAAAAAAGCGCTGGAAGGATAATGTGTTAATGGATTATTATTAATTAGATGTCGCCTTTGGATTTGGATTGGATTATGAAACTGTGTGGGACCTACTTGGAGAACCGTGTCAATGAGTTTTGGCTGAGGGAGCTTGGGCTGCTGTTGAGCGAAGATGCGGGTTGAGTGGGAGTTGGACTCCGTGTCGGATTCGGATATTAAGATGCTGACGAGTGTTGACGTTGGAACTGCGTCTCCCGCTATTGTTGCTCCCAGTTCGGTGCTTGCTGTCTCGTTCCGTCGGACCCCCCTCCGCTTCGCTTTGTCCACAACTTTGTCATCCTTTGAACTCCTCGCCTTCTGCTTCATTAAGCGTCTGAAAAACAGAAAAGGCGGATTCAATGACAGAGTACAAGTCAAGGAGATGCTTCACGCATCTTCGTGTACCTTTCTTTACCTTCCACCCACTTGAGCACTACACATTCCCGTGTCTCCTCATCTGCTCAAGAAACACGCGGAGATAAAAAGATTGTTCCTGTTTTCCGCCATAGCTATAGGCTCACCTATACCTTTACACCTTGTTGTTTTTACCCTAATAAACGTATGCTAAAGCACGCAAGTAACTTCCATCATCATGTCAGTGGCAGTTTTGCTTAAATCATGGATTCATACAAAAATGCAAAAACTCGTCCTAATTCTCCTAATGTTTAAATCACCAAATTACGAATTTACTTAAACATTGTAACTTAACAACGCAATAGTTAATTCACTGACTATAATTTTCCTACGATGAAAAGTTTTCTACGATGAAGATACAATATTGAAAGTTTTAAAAATTCAAATCCACAATCTACTTGCTATTGTGCGTACAGTTTCCAAGTTTCCATGTATTATTTCAACCTACACCTACGCATTGGCAATTATAAAGCTACAGTGCAGTAATAATGAGAGTGCTCACTTGGCTTGCTTCCGTAAACTTTCCTGAGCATCTGGATAATCCTTGACAACTTCTCCAATATCCTTCTTGCTCAGCCCAAAAAGGTTCGAGAATCCAGCAGATCTGTTCAAATCCCAAATTTATTCATTTAAATCCCAGTTTCAGGTCATTCTGATTCTTTAGAGAAGACACACACAATTGGATTAATTCAGTCGCCATAGTTTCAAAAATGAGTAATTCGAAATATTCTAATTAGCTATAGACGGGGGAGAAAAGTTTGCTTTGTAGATAATCCATCCATCTGGAGGCTTGGGGAACCGCCTCCGTGCGCCTCAGTGTACCGTTACCGTTACCGTATTATGTAAGTTTTAATGTAATTCTTGACGATATTAATTTATTACAGTCTCGCTCTGACCCAAACACCCAATAAAAGTTTCCCCTGATTTTCCAAGTTGTACGACGCCATGCCATGACTTGAAATAATTGAGACGAGACGAGTAAAAATTGTTCGGGAGATGAGCTTTATTAGGGATGCAGAGTAGCTACTTTAAGAATGATTTATTCCGCAATTCCACATTCCACGCAAATCAAATCTTGCCAAATTCAAATAGCTCTTCCCTATAGAAATTAAAGTCCTGCATCTAGAACTCGGAGATTTGTCCAAATTAGAAACAAGTGGATAAAATGCTACCGAACCGGAGTAAATATTCATTTCATCAGAATAATTAGTACATGGAGGCTGATTAATTTTCCATGTGGTGTCTACATAATTTGGCACCACCAGTTGGTGTGCGCATACCAAGTAGTCACAATACAAATGCACTGTTAAAGACAGGCTGTCGCGGATCATCTGTATTTTTAGCAGTTTACTATTAGGCGGGTGGGTAATTGAACAAAAATACTTTAAATGTTGGGAAAAAAATAAGCCATTCCGCGTCATTTCGTAAATCTGTCTTCATGATGTTTGGTTTATTTTTCGTTAATGTTTTGTACGCAGAATTGAAGGTAGGATTAATGGGGGAGAGATTAGCTCTGTTTGGTTGTGTGACGATGGGCCGACTGAGCCTTGAAGACTTACTTGACATCAGCAGTTCGTTTGTCCATGCCACCGATTTGAAGGAGAGCGATCTCACCGAAGACGGATCCCGCGTGTAAGGATGCAAGCAATTTCTCACTCCCGGCCTCGCCACCGATCACATCCACTCTCCCCGTCTTCACGATGTACATCTCATGACCCACCTCCCCCTGAACACACATTCCACAAAGCACAATTAATCAACTCCATCTCCGCATCCTCAATCTCCAACAGACTCTCATACTCTCATCCCAAGACCAAAACGGTCTCTTCCATTTCCATCTCCATTCATCTTTCTATCGGTCGAGTTTGCTCTGCGTATCCCACAACACCCCACAATCCACAGATTCAAACTTGAGTGCTCCTTATCTTTGCACACTTTAGATTCTAAGTAGAATTATGCTTCACCTTCCACTCCCTGCGCTCAGCTCAATTAGCCTGTCTAATGACCAGTCACCCATTTGTTTTTATACAGACGACGCCTTTTCCTTGTCCCTGTCCTGTTCCGAGATGCACCATCGCCATCAACCTAATAAGTCTATCTGCCTCAACGCATCTCCAGTCCACAAACTGACTTTCTGAATCGATTAGAGCAAATGTTTGTACGAGTTCTGAGACAGAAACTGCGGAGTGCCCACAATCCGAGAATGCCGACAACTAACGCTCATGTTATTATGTAAAGGAGTAGGAGGTATTAGTGTAACAATTAGGCTCTTCAACAGGGCCGGATGAAGGAATTGCTTTTGGGCTGCAATTTGTTTCCATGAAAAAACCATTGAAAAAAATATTGAAAGTTTTTTTGACTTTGATAAACCAAAATTTTGTATTTGCATCTTTTTGAAAAGTGCCAAATATTCTATTTGCTGTTTTTTGAAGAGTGCAAAATGTACCATTTACATGATTCGACAAAAGTGCAAAATGTTTTATTTGCATGTTTTTAAAAAGTGCAAAATGTTTCATTTGCATGTTTTTAAAAGTGCAAAATGTTGTATTTCCATGTTTTTGAAAAGTCAAAACGTTCTTTTTACATAGGTGTGAAACGTGCAAAATGTTTCATTTGCATGTTTTTCAAAGTGCAAAATGTTTTATTTGCATGTTTTTAAAAAGTGCAAAATGTTTCATTTGCATGTTTTTAAAAGTGCAAAATGTTTCATTTACACCTTTTTAAAAAGTGCAAAATGTTGTATTTCCATGTTTTTGAAAAGTCAAAACGTTCTTTTTACATAGGTGTGAAACGTGCAAAATGTTTCATTTGCATGTTTTTCAAAGTGCAAAATGTTTTATTTGCATGTTTTTAAAAAGTGCAAAATGTTTCATTTGCATGTTTTTAAAAGTGCAAAATGTTTCATTTACACCTTTTTAAAAAGTGCAAAATGTTGTATTTCCATGTTTTTGAAAAGTCAAAACGTTCTTTTTACATAGGTGTGAAACGTGCAAAATGTTTCATTTGCATGTTTTTAAAAGTGCAAAATGTTTTATTTGCATGTTTTTAAAAAGTGCAAAATCTTTCATTTGCATGTTTTTTAAAGTGCAAAATGTTTCATTTACATGTTTTAGAAAAGTGCTCAATGTTCGATATACACGTTTTGAGAAAAGTGCAAAATGTTTTATTTGCATGTTTTTAAAAATTGCAAAATGTTCTTTTTACATGTTTTTTGAAAATTCAGGCAGCGGGGGCTGCCTGCGCTGGCTACAATATTCGCCCCTGCTCTTCAAACTCGTCAGATCTACGACTCCAAAGTATTTGCACAAGAATCAGCTAACTTACTGCCAACTAAAGAACCCTACAATGCCAACGTTTACTTTGACATGTTTGAGATGGGAAATTTTGGGGTGGGAAATTGAATTTTGTCACTAGAAGTTTGCATCGTAAAAGAATGTAAACAGTCCACCAAAGTCTCTGATGGTATTTCTATTTTGGTAGACATAACGAACAACAGTGCCTAAAAGTTATGGACTGGCTCAATTTGGATTTTGTAAAAAGAGGGGCTGTATGTACCGATTGGGAGTGTTGAGTAATTGGACACATTGTGTAATCAAGTCAACAGGAAAACAAACCAAAGCATCAACTCTCGCTGTGACTGTGGAATTATTATTTTGTAATTTATGTGGTGGAACACATCACTTGACTAACTTTCCGACAGACGAAATCACCGGGAAGGAAGATGATGGAGCGTAATTTCAGTACGAGGTCCCGGAGGAACGCAACTTCACAGTGTTGAAATAACTTGACTTTATTCAGCATCCCGATGTGGACGTGCAGAGCAATGTCAGTCTGCATCTTGTGTGAAAGTAAAGAAACAATCTCCGTCTCATCTGAAAGCAAATTTATAAACGATTTTCATAGTAGTTCCTATGCATAAATCCAATATCGTGTGTGAAGAAACAAAATGACCCATATCCAATTTAAGCAACAATCAAAATGAGCTATGTCATGAAAACAAAATGAGAAACATGCGTAAAATGTTAAATAGAAGTTTTTGAAAAGTTTAAAACGTCCTATTTACATGTTTTCAAAAAGCTGCAAAATTTTATAATTCCATGTTTTTGGAAAGGTTCAAAATGTTCTAATTCCATTTTTTTGGAAAGGTTCAAAATGTTCTAATTCCATGTTTTCGAAAAGGTGCAAAATGTCTAATTCCATGTTTTTGAAAAGGTGCAAAATGTTCTAATTCCATGTTTCCAATGCTTTGAAAATGTACAAGGGAGGCATTTCTTTTGTTTACAACAAAACTCCTCTTCATTTCCTTGTATTTTCCTACACGCTCCATGTCATTTCTTGAAACATTTAAATTTCCCCTTTCTCTTATATTGTCCTTGGTTCCTGTGTACCAAGTTTCCTCGAGGGAAAATTTCATTTTAGTCATCGTCATCGCTACTCCCATTCTTTGTCCTGCCTGTGTATAATACAATTTAAACATTCAGATATCTATAAGTTAATTTCGATGCAATCAGGGCCGGATAATGTGGCCAGCGCAGGCAGCCCCCGCTGCGTAAATTTTCAAAAATATGTAAATGGAACATTGAGCACTTTTCAAAAATATGTAAACAGAATATTTTGACTTTTCAATAACATGCAAAATAAATATTTTTGCACATTTCAAAAACGCGGAAATAAAAAATTTTGCACTTTTCTCAAAACATGTAAATAGAACATTTTGAACTTTTATGAATCAAGTAAAAAGGACATTTTCCACTTTTCAAAAACATGTAAATACAACATTTGGCTTTACCAAAGAAAACCATGAATAAAATCAAAATGGTGGTTTTTGTATGGAAACAAATTGCTGCCTAAAACCAATTCCTTCGTCCGGCCCTGGATGCAATAGTGTGTTATGAGTTTCCCATTAGTTGGTTCTTTAGTCTTTGACGACTTCATACGGCTCACTAGTGGGTGCTGGGAATTATTCCTGAAAGCGAAAAATGTTCGATTTACTTGATTCAGAAAAATTCAAAATGTGTTCAAATTTACATGTTTTGAGAAAAGTGAAAAATGTTTTATTTCAATGTTTTTGAAATTTGCGAAAAAATTTATTTGCATGTTTTAGAAAAGTGCAAAATTTTCTTTTTACTTGATTCAGAAAAGTGCTCAATGTTCTATTTACATGTTTTGAGAAAAGTTGAAAATTTTTTATTTCCATCTTTTTGAAATGTGCGAAATGTTTTACTTCCATGTTTTCGAATTGTGCGAAAAAATTTATTTGCAACTTTTTGAAAAGTCTCAATATTCTTTTTACATACTTTTTGAAAACTGCCAAATGTTCCATTTACATGTTTTGAGAAAATTCAAGGAGCGGGGGCTGCCTGCGCTCGCCGCTTTATCCGGCCCTGTGAGCTGATTCCAGAGGACATCGCATTGCATTGCATTGAAATAAAAACAATTTATGGTTCTGACAACCGGCTTAGCTAAGGGAGTATCTCCCCCTCCCCCCCCTCCAAAAAAAACTTAAGCCGTTATGTTTGACAAAGAAATGCATAATGTGTTGAGTGTAGTTGATTATGCATGGATGTCTACGTCAAGAGAAAGCTCCGGGCCGTACAGGTACATCCATGGCCCGATTTACGATTTACGATTTTTCGCTCTTCACATAGGGACTGTTAGACTTGCAGTGACTTACCTGGCCGATGAGGACGGCGAAGACGAAGACTCCGCTCAGCCAGGCAACCGTCATGAACAGATACTCAATCTCGTTCTCCGGCTTCGGGTTTTTCCCAATTGACGTGACGGTCTTGGTTGCAAAATGGAAACAGCGGATGTATCTAAATAATAAAATCAATGGGAGAACATGGAAATGAACTGGACGAGGAAATCCCTTGATAAATCAACGCAGCTAGATAATACTTTTACACCGGCTAAAACATGCACATGAAATATTCAGTCGCCCTCCATTTGTCGCTCCACACATTTGTTTCTGTCTCAATTTTTACAAACTTTTCATACGCTTTAAAATTCACAATTATTTACATTTTTTTATACCACGCACATACCTTCCGTTCCTTAACTCCCTGCCCACGTTATAGTAAAGTCACATGCTCAGAGCATCTCCATCAATTATGTCCCTTCCAAGAATCTCACCCTCACATTTTGAAATTCATGTCCAAGTTGTAAACAATGTTGAAAACTAATATGAGTCACGTCAAGCCCATTTGTACTCGGAATTAAAATTAAATGGCCAAGACTTAGAATGTCAAGAGTTGTATTCATACAAATCAAATGAAAAAGAAGGAAACAACAAACAAGTAGAGGGCTAAATGCTCCTGGGTCACATGCGATTTTGACATGTGAAATGCGTCAGATCCCAAAATCCAAAGCGAAGCTTAGCTAAAGCCAACAAAACCGATGCCGAAATCAAAAGGAGACTTGCACAATGAGAAGAAAGTCAGGATGAGAAATAAAAGGGGATCAAAACTGTGAAAAGCCGAAAACTATTACCCTCAAATCTATTTCATGGGAACAGAATGGGGCCGAAGAACAAAGAATTTTATGTGGTCCAAATCCGGTAGCGCGGCTTTCTTGGAGATTCCAGGAAATTGGAAATTGGAGTTTAGCTTTCTATTTATGTTGTCTGAGTATATGTGTGTACAGCGGACGTTGAATAGGGACTGAAACTTGAAAGAAACTCGTAGACAAGATACGTACGTACATCTCTGAATGCGAGACACACATTTATGTGGACTGGCGTTTATTTGACTCTGACGCTCAAATTATTGGGCATTAAATTCGGCGGTTTTGAGCTCTCAATAATTTACTCTCCAGCACTTTCTCCCCCCGAGAAATATCGATACTTAATAAGTGGTTACACTGAGCATCATTCCAAGTTTCCCTTCCGCTCCCATCGCATCCCAACGGCAGTCTCTGCCCTGCCAGTCGCTCAAAACAACAAGACGGAAACTTTCTCTGCTGGAGCTCAATCCGACACTTGACTTGGACCTGGAACGGACGGCTGCCCGGCGTCCGGACCGGAATCTCAAAGTTACTTTCACAGTGGAGGCCTTCAAAGTTTTCCTTTCACATCTCCACACAAAACTCGAGAACATCTTTGGAGCGTGCAGTAGTCAATAACAATGGAAACGAGGCTCGTGAAAAATGAAAGGGACTCTAATCTCTGGACGCAAATGCACGTCCATTCCCCATTCACTTCTCTAGTTTTTATGAAACTTTGTGTGCAGGGCCGGATAAAGCGGTCAGCGCAGGCAGCCCCCGCTGTGGAACATTTTGCAATTTTCAAAAACATGTAAATGGAACATTTTGCATTTTTCAAAAACATGTAAATGGAACATTTTGCACTTTTCAAAAACATGTAAATGGAACATTTTGCATTTTTCAAAAATATGCAAATGGAACATTTTGCATTTTTCAAAAACATGTAAATGGAACATTTTGCATTTTTCAAAAATATGTAAATGCAACATTTTGCTCTTTTCAAAAATTTGTAAAAAGAATATTGAGACTTTTCAAAAACATACAAAATAAATTTTTTTCCACATTTCAAAAACATGCAAATAAAACATTTAACACTTTTTGAAAACCATGGAGTTAGAACAACCTTTTAAAAAACATGGAATTAGAAATTTTTGCACCTTTTCAAATAATGTATTTAAAGATTTTACACATTTCAAAAGCATAAAAAAAAATATTTAACACTTTTTAAAAACCATGTAAAACGAACATTTTGCCCTCTTTTAAAACATGTAAATACAACATTTTGCTTTACTAAAGGAAGCTATCAATAAAATCAAAATAATGATTTTTGTATGGAAACAAATTGCCGCCTAAAACCAGTTCCTTCGTCCGGCCCTGTTTGTGTGTGCGAATTGTACTGCTCTCTACTAAAGATGCTTAGAGGCGAGTGGAGAGTGGAGAGTAGTGTTCTATCGCTCCTGCTCCACACATTCCACCTCCCGTTCCGACTCCGGGGCGAATAATGACATGGGAAAACAAAAAGGAAATAAAGTAAATGGAGACTCACACATTGCCCACTTGGTCAAAAATCCAGTCCGTCTCGTAGCCCGCGTTTCTCTTCCACGTCGAGACGAGGTAGTAGGCACACGCATAGAGGTGGATGAGGTAGAGCATGCTCAGCACTGAGCGCACTATTCGAACCGGATGTGGGGACGACAGGACCGAGTCAAATCTTCGGAACAGTTCCCAAAATGTTTCAATCTACATAATGCAAAAAGACCCAGAGCTTAGCCTCCCAAACAATTTTCCAGTCATTTGCATCCTACCTGGCCAATTGACTTAATGCATGAACTTAAGCTTTGAAACAGAGCAGCACGCTACTTAGGTGTCCCATCCTAAGTAGAAGCTGCATGGTTCTAACCACCGAAGGCTCGTGCTGATTTCCAGGGATCCCAAGGAATGCCTCCAGTGCCGGCGTCGGTGCCCACGCACGTGTTTCGAGACTGGACTGAGCAGCATCAAAATAATACAAAGGAATCTAAGAAGCAACGGAGAAAATTGGAGTGCTTTGAGCCAAAATGAAATATCGTCTGTGAAGAACCAAAATGACCCATATCCATTTGTAGCTAAAAGCAAGATCCACTATCTACAAAAATATTCAATTGTGTCTTGAGAGCATTTAAATAGTACATTTTGCACTTTTCAAAAATATGCTAATGCAACATTTTGCACCTTTTCAAAAGCATGGAATTAGAACATTTTGCACTTTTCAAAAGCATGGAATTAGAACATTTCGCAACTTTTCAAAAAACATGTAAATAGAACATTTTGCACCTTTTCAAAAAAATGTAGATAGAACATTTTACACTTTCAAAAACATGAAAATAGAACATTTTACACTTTTCAAAAACAGGCAAATAGAACAGTTTACACTTTTTAAAAACATGCAAATAGAACATTTTGCACTTTTCAAAAACTCTTAGTTAACATTTCTCATTTTGTTTGTATGACATAGCTCATTTTGATTGTAGCTTAAATTAGATATGGGTCATTTTGGTTCTTCAGAGACGATATGTGTGAAATCCGAAAGGAGATTTTCTAGTCATTAACTTGTATAATGGACGAATGGAAAAAGCAAAAGCCTTCCTCTGAACTTGTAATGTTTCCTTTGGCAGTGGCAGTACGTGTGTCAGTCAGACTTT
The DNA here is from genome assembly GCA_949802685.1 of Dicyrtomina minuta. Lineage (NCBI taxonomy): Eukaryota > Metazoa > Arthropoda > Collembola > Symphypleona > Dicyrtomidae > Dicyrtomina > Dicyrtomina minuta. The sequence continues at coordinate 9,759 of CATKUY010000411.1, read as the reverse complement.
GTGATGGAGTCAAAGGACGCGGGCTAATTACTTACGTAGGAAAAACAAAATTAATTCCCTTCCACGAGGCTCGGCTCAGGAATTGAGCAAGTATTAACGTATTCTGATTCTGAGATGTGAGACTTTGTTAGCTTCGTCCTTTGTCCTCTCATCACTCCACCGCCACGAGCTCCTCCTGAGAGATGCTCAACGAATGTGCGGCATAGGGAAAGCCAAAGCGGAGACCTGAACACCTGCCCTGGGTCACCCTCTTTCCCCGTCATGCATTGCCGCGTGCAGAAACCCGTATTTCATATAGCGTATGCACCACACTTGGTAATTCTAATGAAATGGCTTTTAACTCTTGATTCCGTTGACACCCACAGATCGACACTGATCTTGAGGAGTCTTGGGAGCCGGAGCCAGGGCTGGTTGCTCAGGAGCATAGCGTAGAAGATGTCGAGAAGGAAGAGGGAGGCGACTCCCACCTGTGGTTCCAATATCAAACACGTCAGCTCATCTCACTCACCAAATTAAAATATCAAAAACAATCTTTTATGCAACGCTGTACTTTGAACTGGAAGCTGGTAAAGTAGTTGCTTCGAATCTCCCGCGGATCCTTGACCCAGAAGCCGTTCCGAATGAATTTGATGTTGCTCTTGATGAGGAGCGTGTCCAGGAGATACACGGAGTCCGCGAGGGTGTCTAGGAGGAACCACGTCCGCTCGTTTCCGTCCGTCTGGTAGGGGAAGACTCCGCGGAGGGAAATGCCCCAGGCGTTGTACGCGAAGCAGCTCGAGACCAACGTGAGCCATCCCACGTACGCCAGACCTTTTCAAAAACCCGCCAATTCACAGAGTAACAAACAATGAACTCTCTCTCTCATGCCCCTCCCCTCATTCACTTACTCTGATTATCCAGCACGAAATTGAGTCCGATAAAATGAGCGAGGAGCCTCCGCACCTTCGTCCACTTCTGCCCCACGCACTCAACGCACCTCCCACCCCGACTCCGACTCCTCCCCTCGCCTCCCTCCGCCTCCGCCTCACTAGGACACACGTGGGACTCTAAGTGGGACGCATCTGTGGAGTTGGCGTTGGGGAAGAATTCCGCCATTCGATTCATTAACTGCGGCTCGGATGCATCTTCATCAACTGAAATTTTTTAATTAGTCTCCAAAAATTAACTACTTCCCTCTACCACTCGTTATCGATTAGTGTGTAATGTGAATCTATGCCTAATTAATTGGACGGTCTACAAGTTGGAGAGGAGTCTTACGGCAGTCTGAGCTCCCCGACGTGGGTGTGAGCGGCTTCTGAATTTTCTGCTTCGTCTTACTCGCCCTTCGAGAAAAGTCGGCGACGATGGAGCGGAGCCGCTCCTTCACCTCCTCGCTCCGTCCATTGTCTAATCTTCTCGTGGGGAATTACCATCAAAATTGAGCAATAAATTAAGACTGTTTTGAAATGGGAGGTGGAGGGTCAATGAAACTTGTGTTTTGCTTTAATTTAATGTATTATTGATTTTGATTTACGTGGACTCGAAGCTGAAGGCATTTCGCTGGAGTTGATGTGTTTCGCTCACGTGTCGCCGTTTAGTGTGTTGGAGTGAAGAGGATGAGCGGGGAGGAGGTGATTTCTCAGGACGATGATGATGATGATGATGACGATGATGGTGATGGTGTCTTCCTCTCCACGCGTCTTCTCCTTCGCCTCCCTCATCTCGACGTATGTTTCCTGGCGCAGCCCCAACTCCTGACCAACCACCTACAAACTCGCCATCATTTTTAACTTGGACTCTGTCACTGTCACTCGCCGCTCTTTCCAACTTTCTCCGCTTCCGCCGCTTCTTTTTCTCAGTCCGCACCTGCACCGGTACCGGCAGCGACAACGGCAATGACAACGGGGTGTCCGTGGGACGCACCTCAGCCGCTTCCTTCCCGCCGTCACCCCGATGAATGGAAACCGAAAGGGACAAGCCCTGTCCACGAGTGTCACTTCCGTCCACGTCCTCAGGTTCCGCCGTCAATTTCCCAATGTTATCAAACTCTTCATCTTCATTTCCGCATCCGCCGAGAGTCTCAATCTGGACTGTGGTCTGAATGTACGTGAGACGAGGCTCCTCCTCCTCCTCCGGCCACAACTTTCTCTTGAAGTAACTTCGCTATGTTCACATTTCCCCCCCCCCCATCGACACTGGAGTGGCTGTCCGCACCTTTCTTTTCGCCGCCGCCGTCGTCGTCGTCGTCGTCGTCCTTTCCCTTGACTTTGACTCCGGCCTTTGATGACTTCCACTTTGACCCGACTCCTCCATCGCTCGCTCCCCCTCCCTCCCCCACTAAATCCAAATAACAATCACAATTCAATTCCCGAGCAGACCATTCACCCCTCCAAACATTTCCAATATTTCCTTTTCAATGGCCCATCACTTTTTATGGCGTTCTCGAATGGGCGGTCAGTGTAAACTCATCCGGCCAGAAGTGCTTTCGCCTCCGCCGTCACGAGACATACAAAAACAGACTCCACTCAATTTCTTTTGCGAAGCCACAGCGTCGCTTTCGCTAAGGAGCTGTAGACACTGTCTCTGTTTTGTATCATTTAAGTGCAGCGGAGTTTTGCTAATGCAATTAAATGGGCGGAAGAAGCGGAAAGCGGAACTTTATTTTTTCTTGAATGCATTATTTTAAAGCGATATTAAGACCATTTTTTAAAACATTTCATTTCCCCATTTCATTCCATTAATTAAATTCCTATGCTGCTTGATTAACTTTTTAATGGGGCATAAATCAGGTGGGTGGCTTTTTTAATATGGCTGAGGAGGAGTGCTAGGAAATAGGAAATATCGTCTGTGAAGAACCAAAATGACCCATATCTATTTTTAGCTAAAAACAATATCTACTATCTACAAAAATATCCAAATATGTCTTGAGAGCATTTAAATAGAACATTGAGCACTTTTCAAAAATGTGTAATTAAAACACTTTGGATTTTTTCAAAAATATGTAATCAGAACATATTGCACCTTTTTGAAAACATGGAATTAGAAATTTTTGCACTTTTTCAAAAAAATGGCATTAGAACATTTTGCACCTTTTCAAAAAAATGGCATTAGAACATTTTGCACCTTTTCAAAAACATGGCATTAGAACATTTTGCACCTTTTCAAAAACATGGAATTAGAACATTTTGCACCTTTTCAAAAACATGTAAATATGGCATTTTACATTGTTGAAAAACATGAAAATAGAACATTTTACGTTTTTCAAAATCTCGTAAGTAACATTTCTCGCATTTTTCTCATTTTGCTTGTATGACATAGCTCATTTTGATGGTAGCTTAAATTGGATATGGGTAATTTTGGTTCTTCACAGACGATATATTGCTTTTTGAAGTTGGCTTTGCTCGGATTTCCTTAACTCAATAAAATCCTGGACTCCGTTCAAACGTCACAGTTGCAGTAATTCGGAGGGTAAAAATAATTTTTGATGACCTTTGCTTGACTCAAGTTGACAGGAGTCGAGAGTCCTGTCTCCGGTGCGTACATAGCCCCGTCCGAAAAATTAAAAGTGAATTACCCACATTGAGTGTATTAGTAGTAGTAGTAATGATTGGGCCTGTCGTATTCTGACAACTAACGCAAAGATCCGCGCAGATGAGCCTTGTTGTAACATGGAATGGGATGAATCAATCATAAAGGTTAATTAGCGTCCATAAAAACAAAACTCTCCACCTTCGCGTCTCGTTCTCGCTTCCTTGGACTGTTGCCTGCGGGGGATGGAGATCCTAATCGTAAGGCAGATTAAACTTGGCGCTTATATGACTACTTTCGGATTAAAACAAGTGTATAACTTTGAGGGCCTCGAGGGGATGGGTGTAAGTAACGTCATTACAAGACTGCGACAGCCCATACAAGGAAAAACAAACAGGAGCTAAAAAGAAGTGGAGCGCTTTTCTACCACGTTTCCCGTCTCCCTCCTTAGACCCTCAACCGACAATTGAATCACATTAACGTCATTCCAAAATTCCAACAGCTGCACTTCAATCCAATCCTGGGATCTCACTCTCCATTCTTAATGCAGTCTTATCATCTCTTCCTTTCCACTCCTACAACTTTAACCACTTTTCCCTATGTATTTTGAAATGTATTCAAATTGGGAACATTATGCAGTTTGAAAACATTGTTTGTCAAGCCTTCATCTCTTATCCTCGCATCTCTATCTCCAGGTGAATTAACTCCTAAACCCGGGTCTTTCCAACTCGCAAACTTTTCAACTTTGCCCTCGCTATACAGGGCCGGACGAAGGAATTGGTTTTATGCGGCAATTTGTTTCCATACGAAAACCACCATTTCAATTTTTTGATTGTTTTCTTTGGTAAAGCAAAACGTTGTATCTACATGTTTTAGAAAAGTTCAAAATGTTCTTTTTACTCGATTCAGAAAAGTGCTCAATGTTCCATTTACATGTGTTGAGAAAAGTGGAAAATTTTTATTTACATATTTTTGAAATGTACAAAAATGTTAATTTTGCATGTTTCTGAAAAGTCTTAATGTTCCTTTTCCATATTTTTGAAAAGTGCAAAATGTTCCATTTACATGTTTTTTTTTAAATTCAAGCAGCGGGGGCTGCCTATGCGCTCACCGCAATATCCGGGGCATCCGGCCCTGTCGCTGTACTTGGTCTTTATCTTCCGGAGGAATTCTGCCTTCTTTGCTAACAGTCAGTCCCTGTATGAATGTAGCTTATAATTGCATAAAAACGCAGGAGAACAATAATTTTGGAAATTGGTTTAAAAATAAATCTTTTACGAAATCCGCAGGGGGTGTTGCGTGTCATATCAGAGCTCAAAGAAACGGCTCTGCTACGACAAAATTGTTGGCTTTAAAATATGTTTATCTCAACCCTGGTTTTCAATTTAAAGCAATGCGCAATGCCTTTAAAAATAATGCAATAAATTAAGTTTTCTCATGGGTAACAAAACAATATTGTTCCCCCGAAAACAAGCAAAACAAAATGTGATTTTGGACGTTGCGTTGAATGCATAGTTAAAACTGTATTTATAAACCAATTTTCAAACCTATTTTGTGGAAAGACTTGAAAAACAATTCTAATCAAAATCCCTACGATATTTTAACGTTGATAATAAAATTCCATTCGCTTAAGTTGTAGAGAGGAGGGGGTTGGGGGTTGGTAATATTCTGCCTGAAAAACAAAATGCTGCGTTTCGCACTAAAATGGCACAATAACTACTAAATAAAATATCTCAATGCACAATTTACCTTGACAACTCGTCTCTGGCCTTTCGTCTCCTCAACACCGCAACCGCCGTTTCCAAAATCTTGCGAGGAAACAGGAAAAGTGTTTCAAAAATGCGGGGAAGGGACTGTGTGGGTCAAAATAAATTCTTAATGAGGCCAATTGCGGAGATTTGGAATGTGACTATGTGGCTGGGCTGTGGGCCGGAGCCGAAGTTGAAGTGAGGAAGAAAGAAAGTTTTCCCCAGTGCGAGACTCTCTCGGACCGGAGAGGAAATTGACTGGATCTGTTCAAGAGCGAATCCGGAAGAAATTAAACTGCTCCCGTCCATCTTTGTGTGTGTGTGTGTGTGTTGTGACATATGGTTGCTCGGTTACTCCTCCTGCCCTTCCGTTTCTCAACTCAATTCCTAAATAAAACTAATTGTCAATCATGGGGAAGCGAAGGTTATGTCTTGGGGAAGGAGCAGCTCTGTTGTAATCCCACGCTCACGTTACAGCTTCTCCTGCCTCGTAATAATCTCGTCATAATCGCGGAGGACGGGAACAACGGAGGCGGAATGAACACGACAGCCTAAGCAAACTTTCCCGTCTCCGTTTCAGTCCAGTTGATTAGTCATCCCAACGACTCCTTCACTCCATCGCGAGTCATTCAAAGGCCTACGAGGCACGTCCACCGGCACCGTTACCGTTACCGTTACCGGTACTGTCTACATGGATGCACTTCTCGCTACTATTCTGATTGCCACAAGTTCAAGTTACAGCGGAACGTCCGCCGTCTCCAATTCTCCAATAAACATATTGATCTCCTCCGACTACACGAGTCCCACGAGCTCAATCCAATCCTACTTTACATTATTAACTTTTACCGTGTATCCGTCTCCCTCCATCATATCACAATTTGTAACTGTGTCAATGGGATGCTCTCCACACAGCTGATCCTGAGAAGCATGGCCGGGCGAAGGAATTGCTTTTAGGCAGCAATTTGTTTCCATGCAAAAACCACCATTTTGATTTTATTCATAGTTTTCTGTGGTAAAGCAAAATTTTGTATTTGCACGTTTTAGAAAAATGCAAAATGTTCTTTTTACTTGATTCAGAAAAGTGCTCAATGTTCTATTTACATGTTTTGAGAAAAGTCCAAAATGTTTCATTTCCATGTTTTTGAAACGTGCAAAAACTTTTATTTGCATATTTTTGAAAAGTGCAAAATGTTCTTTTTACATGTTTTGAGAAAAGTGGAAAATGTTTTATTTCCATGTTTTTAAAATGTACACAAAAAATGTATTTGCATGCTTTTGAAAAGTCAAAATATTCTTTTTACATATTTTTGAAAAGTGCAAAATGTTCGATTTGCATGTTTTTGAAATGTGTAAAATAATTTTATTTGCATATCTTTGAAAACTGTCCAATGTTCCATTTACATGTTTTCTGTAAATTCAAGCAGCGGGGGCTGCCTGCGCTGGCCACATTATCCGGCCCTGCTGAGACGCAAAGAAAGTTGTGCTCTCTTCTGAAAATGTCCAAATCCAAATGACAATGGTGAATGGTTTTTGTTTTGCGTTGCGCTTGGAGGTGAATTGTTCCGGATCTCATTGTTCCAGGGCCTGGAGCAAAGTTTGATGAACCGAGGGAATTCTCGTGGGAGCAATTGTCAAGTTTGGCGGCTCATGAAATATTGTAAAAAAAGAAATAATGTTGCGGTCTAATCTAATTCCACTCGTCCGCCGTTACGTCGCATGTCCTCGAAAGGAAAGTGACAGGAGCGACTGTAATTAAGTGGAATTTAACATCCATTGTCAGTCAATTTTGCCTCATGCTAATGTGGCAATTACACGTGTTCCCTTTGTCCGCATGTAATTTTTGGACGGGACACAACAGCCGCCGCAGCTCTCGTTGTTCGTGTCCTTGCAGAACGTCACTTTTGAGTCATATTCCATAATCGCCATCGTAGTCATAATCCCCAAAATGACAGCGGCAGACAGCTCACACAGGATCCACATGGAACGTCACATAACAGGCATTCAGGGCCGAATAATGCGGCGAGTGCAGGCAGCCCCCGCTGCTTGAATTTTCAAAAAAAACATGTATATGGTACATTTTGCACTTTTCAAAAACATGCAAAATAAAAAAATTTCTGCATTTCAGAAACCTGGAAATAAAACGTTTTGCACATTTCTCAAAACATGTACCTAAATACAATATTTTGCACTTTTCTGAATCAAGTTAACGGAACATTTTGACTGTTCAAAAACATGCAAATACAATTTTTTGCACATTTCAAAAACATGAAAATTAAATTCTTTGTACATTTGAAAAAGATGGAAATAAAACATTTTCCACTTTTCTCAAAACATTTAAATAGAACATTGAGCACTTTTCTAAAAACATGTAGATACAACATTTTAGTTTACGAAAGAAAACCATCAATAAAATCAAAATGGTGGTTTTTGTATGGAAAGAAATTACTCTCCAAATTGGTGTACAACCAATTCCTTCGTCCGGCCCTGCAGGGATTGGAAAGAGCGGACTGGGGGAGAAAATGAAGAAGAGGGCGAGTGTTGATGTTGATAAATGTGCGGGTGATCCGTCTCTGTCTCTCGTCCTTATTACGGAGTCAGGACGTAATCCTTGGCTGGTCCTGGTCCTGGTCCGCTAACGTGTGGGAGTCATAGCAGTGCAGAAAGCATGGGCAGTAGTAGTTTATGGTACGTATGCGGTGGGATACTTCATCTTTTTTTATTTTCTCAATTAACCTCGTGAGTGTAGTCCTCCGTCGGAACAGAGAGCGTGAAAGATAATCTTGAAAATAATGAGAGAGGAAAAAAAATATAATGGGAAGGAATGGAGACGATGATTTCAATTAATTCTATAATTCACAAATTATAATAATGATTATTGTTCTCTGTTCAATTTAGTTTCTGGAGAGAAAAAGAAGAAGCGCCAACACGTCTGTCATGTCATTGGATGCGGAAAGGTGAAACAAACTTCCTTCTTTTATTTTTCTTCAAAAATTAAAAATTTTATAGCATACAACATCACAACAACAACAACAACAACAGCAAGACACGGGAACAAAAAAATACATTCTTACAGGCAAAAAAAGGAAAACCAAAAAAAAATGTCCTCAAAAAAGTTTCTCACCTTCCCCCCTGCAGAGTTACATTGACTGACGAATAGGCGAATGCCGATGCCGACGAGGACGAGGGCACTGATTCTATACCTATAGCATATCGTATGTGAAGAACCAAAATGACCCATATCCATTTTTAGCTAAGCACAATATCAACTATCTACACGAATATTTAAATATGTCTGGAGAGCATTTAAATAGGGCATTTTGCACCTTTTCAAAAACATGGAATTAGAAAATTTTACACCTTTTAAAAACATGGAATTGGAACATTTTGTACCTTTTCAAAAACATTGAATTAGAGCATTTTGTACCTTTTCAAAAACGTGTAAATAGAACATTTTACACCTTTTCAAAAAACATGGAATTAGAAAATTTTACATCTTTTCAAAAACATGTAAATAGGACATTTTACATTGTTGAAAAACATGAAAATAGAGCATTTTACGCTTTTAAAAAACTCGTAATTAACATTTGACGCATGTTTCTCATTTTGTTTTGATGACATAGCTCATTTTGACTGTAGCATAAGTTGGATACGGGTCATTTTGGTTCTTGATAGACATTACACCTAGCTATACTCTATACTGATATGTAGTTAGTTGGAGAGGGCGAGAAAGCTTTTAGGAAACTGGAATGATTGTAATAGAATACACATTACATGATATAAGCCCAGCGGATTTGAACTTGTACGTTTTTAGGAAAAACAAAGATTAAGTGAAGGTTAATAATGTATGCAGAAAATGTATAGGAGGTTAGATTGTTAGAAAAAGTCAAGGAACGAGCGTAAAATCGAAATGTAACCGCGAGTCAGTCTCTGAATTTACGAGAATTTGTATAATTGCATGGGTGCATCCAGCTTGCGTAGCCAAATGGAGGGACAGGGCCTATGGTATATGGAGTGTGTGGAAGTAGGAGTTGGGACTTCACTGGGATATACGTCAGTCCGTATGTACGTAGCTCCACATGTCAGGAGTGCGGCGAGGGAGTCTGACATGTAAAACAGAGAGATTTACAATTTATCTGACTAAAGATAAATAAAGGCGGACTCGAGAGAGTTTGAGAGATGTAGGGATTTTCTCTGTCATGAAATAAAAAACTAAATTCCGTCCATGGCTATACATGCTATACCCATGCCATGCTACAGTGGTACAGTTCCTATGCAGTCAAATGACACGTATTAACCTATCTCCATCTCGCCGTATTTCTTCCATATCTCCAATTTTTTTTAAAGGATTTCAATTTTAACAGCTTTACAGTATAATTTACTTGGTCGTCAAGTATCCTAATTTGAATAATCGAGCTTACACGCATGAAATTTGATCCGTTTGTGGATGAGTGCCTACTTGGAGGATACTTAATACTTTGTATACGTGACTCAGGTGGAGATCGTC